>JAEOAD010000001.1:90025000-90502500 GCA_036365145.1 Orientallactaga sibirica | reverse complement strand
TCTTAAAATCAAGGAATCATGATATAAGCATGCCATTGAGAGATACAGAAAGGAATGACAAAAAATGTCAGCTAAAAATAGTTCAGGCCATGGAGGCACATGCCTTTCATCCCAGCATTTGGGAGGCAGAGGTAGGAGGATCACTGTGTGCTCAAGGCCAGCATGGGACTACAGAGTGAGTTCCAGGTCAGCCTGGGCTAGAGTAAGAAAAAAAAAAAAAAAAAAAAAAATGGTGAGGAGGATGGGGTACTACTATTTTCAAAACAAGATTTGTGAAATTATTTCACTCTTTAAGTCATATACCAATATAACTTGGCCATAACAAGAAAAAATGTAAAGAAAGTTTAGGAGACTTTTCAAGTGAATAAAGCCCACTACACACTCCTCCCCCAACAACACTTCTCCTTCTTTCTCTTCTCTTCTCTCTCTCTCTAGTCTCACTTTATGTAGCCCAAGCTAGATTTGAATTCTTTAAAAAATATTTACTTATTTGAGAGAGAGAGAGAGAGAGAGAGAAAGAAACAGAGAGAGAGGAGAAAGAGAGAGAGAGAATGGAGAATAGGTGTGCCAGAGCCTCCTGCTGCAGCAAATGACCTCTAGAGCGATGTGACACTTTGGTCATCTGGCTTTACATGGGTACTGGGAAATAAAACCCACATCAACAGGTTTTGCAAGCAAGTGCCTTTAACCACTGGGAAATCTGTCCAGCTCCCTAGCTGTGACCTCTGTGTTTTAAAATTTTAATAATGAACTTTACTGTATGAACAAACAGCATATTGGTCCCATTTCCCTCATGTTATCCTCATACCTCCTCTCCCATCCATTCCAGTGAGGGCCCTCCTCCATGGGGTCATGAATGCACCAGTCAGTCTCTGTCTCTGTGGGGTGGAAAGACAATGCCTCAGGATACTCCTTCCCACCCTGTGGCTCTTACAATCTCCCCACCCTCTCTTCTACAACGTTCCCTGAACCTTGGTTGGTATGTTACAGTCTACTTTAGTGTTGAGCTCTCTGCAGCTTCTGGATTTCAGCTTTGATGAATTCTGAGTGTCCTCAGTGTCTATTGCCATCTCCCTGGAGCAGGCTGTCAGGTTAGTAGTGACCACAACTCCCATGTTTAAATGGTCACTTCCTCTGTGATGCCTCCTGCGCCCTGGCAGATGTACTAGAGGTGGCTCGTCTCATCCTAGGCAGTCAGCTATCTTCTCTTGTCATATGTTGATGAATCTTGTTTTTCTGTGGTTTTTGCAATATTCTTGATTTCTCTGCCTCAGCTTCTTGATTACAAGTGTGTGCCACCACACTCACCACCCCTCTTCCCCAAACACTTGATTATTTCATATCTCTTCAACTCCCCCTCCCCACAGCCCACACCCCAGCCCCCAAACAGGGGTATTGTATTATGGGAAGAGGAGACACTAGATGATTCTGGGCTCTACTTTTCCAGGAACTTGTTAGAAGCCTTGGATCAGCTTTATTCCACTGTCAGTAGATAACATCTCCCTGGGTCTATAGGTTTTATGTACACATTTTAAGTATCAAAACCAGGCTGAAACTGCTATAGTTGCCTGGCTAAATGGATATATTATACCCACCAAACTGCCCTCTAAATACTTATGTTTATGTCCATACATTAATGCTACTCTCACTTTTGGTTAGAGACTCTTCTTTTCAGATGGCAGTGACCACTGGGGTGACTCAAAAGTTACCACAGCGGTAAGAAAAAGTGACAGTGGAGTGTTCAACACTGTGAAAAAAAGCATCTATCTCTATCACACCCTTCAAGGCACAGGGACCACAGCGGGAGATGTGGTAGAAAGAATGTAAGAGCCAAAGGAAGGGGAAGAGTACTTTTAACACTGTCTTCCAGACACAAAGTGACTGTGGTATTCATAGCCTCACAGTGATTGATGCTACCTACACAAGACCTGCATAATAAGAGGCAAAGAAATGAAGACATCAAAATAGAAGAGAGACTAGGCTGGAAAGAAGAAAGGATTCACTAGAGGGGGCCTCAGGAGGAAGAAAGGGCAAGTGGTAGGAGACTATGATCATGGTATATTGTCTATATGTATGGAAGTTGTAAAAAAAGAAATAAGCCCAGCATGGTGGCGCATGCCTTTAATACCGGATCTCAGAGAGGCAGAGGTAGGAAGATCACCGTGAGTTCTAGGGCACCCTGAGACTACATAGTGAATTCCAGGTCAGGCTGGACTAGAGAGAAACCCTACCTTGGAAAAAAAAAGAAAAGAAAAAAAAAAAAATAGAAAAAAATGATTGACTCAATTCTCATTCACTTCCTTTTACTTCCTTTTCCAATTTTAAACCCTTCATTCTTCCTTTCTTCCTTCTTTTTTGGGCTCTTTTCCTCATAGAAGAATAGCCCTGGGGCCCATTTATTTCAGGTGACATTTACAGTCTTTAACTCTTAAGACAACGGACTTTCTCTTACCCTTTCATCTTATCATGTTTTCTTCCCAAGGGATACAAGGAAGAGGCACTTTTAGTTATATTAATTTTCACGCATAATATTTCTCTACTGGATTTTTGAGTACTTCCTTTTTTTTTTCACTGAATACTGGCTCAAATTGTCTGGTTGGCCCATGGCATAAACATATAGACAAAGGGCAAAAGAAAAAAAAAAAGAAAAATCCCCCACATTTTAACAATTAGACCCCAATTGCTTGGAGTCTGTCCCAGTGATATATGTCTTATACAAAAATATAGAGCCTAACTCCTAAAGACCCAAGGAACCTAAACCCAAGGGACCAATTTCAAGAGAGATAACTGGTTGCTGAAAAATTTACTACTTAACAGTGTAGCAAGAAGTCAAGCTGTTCCCTCAGATAAGGGCCTCACATAAATGGTCCATGAAAATAAGACAAGAAACTTCCCCTCCAACTGCTATGAAAGACTTCCATTGCCTCTCAAGATCCCTACACCAGGAGCTCTCTTGCTGTGGCAGTACTGTCGTGTGTTTAATAACTTTTTACTTCTGGGCTGGGGAGATGGCTCAGTCAGTAAAATGCTTGCCATGCAAGCATGAAGACTTGAGTTTAGATCTCTAGCAGCCATGTAAAAGCTGGGCTTGGTGGTACTCACATGTAATCCCTGCCCTGGGGAAGCAGAGGTAGGAGAATCCCTAGGGTGGGTTGTCTAGCTAGACTAGCTGAATCAGCGAGCTCCAGGTGCACTGAGACTATGTCTCAAAAAGGGCCGGCGGGGGGTGGGTGGTGAGGCTGGAGAGATGGCTTAGAGGTTAAGGCACTTGCCTGCAAAGCCAAAGGACCCAGGTTTGATTCCCCAGAACACCTACGTAAGCCAGATGCACAAGGTGGCACATGTGTCAGGAGTTCATTTGCAGCAGCTGGAGGCCCTGGCACATCCATTCTCTCTCCTTCTCTCGATCTTTCTCTCTTTCCAAATAAATAAAATAATATTTTTTAAAAAATGAAGTGGAGGGCTGGAGAAATGGCTTAACTGTTAAGGCATTTGCCTGCAAAGACAAAGGATCCAGATTTGATTCCCCAGGACCTACATAGGCCACATGCACAAGGTGAAGCATGCATCTGTAGCTCTTGTGCAGTGGCTAGAGGCCCTGGTGAGCCCATTCTCTCTCTATCTACCTCTTTCTCTCTCTCAAAAAAATAAAAAGAAAGCCATTACAAAAGAAATGAAGTGGAAGCCCGGCGTGGTGGCACACGCCTTTAATCCCAGCACTTGGGAGGCAGAGGTAGGAGGATCGCCGTGAGACTACATAGTTAATTCCAGGTCAGCCTGGGCCAGAGTGAGACCCTACCTTGAAAAACGAAAGACCAAAAAAAAAAAAAAGAAAAGAAAAAGAAACGAAATGGAGAGCAATTAAAGAAGACATGTGACATCTACTTCTGACTGCCACATGTGCCCACACACATATAAATATGCAAATACAGACATACATCACATATACATGTAAGTTAAAAAAGTAAATCACTTCCAATTTCAGTCTTTTTCTGTAATTTTGGGTAATTTCAGTTACAACCTCTGCTTTACTAGCCTGCCACTGTCTGTCCACACATACCAATAAATAAAGGAATTGTCTGGTGAACAAAACTGGAGTCACCTGCTAGAACAGGTGTATTCAACCATTCTCATCCAGTACCTGGTGGAAAAGAATGTCCCATTTTATTCTGTTTTGTTTATTTTGGAGGGCAGGGTCTTTCTATGTTGCTCAGGCTAGACTTCCAACTTCTGGACTCAAATGATAAACTCACCTCAGCCTCCAGAGTAGCTAGAACAATATATAGATGCTGAGCATCTTGTTTTAAATGAACTCAAAACAAAACATTTCACCTCTTTCTTTGCCTGTCAACTTAAAAACCCTCTTATCTAGAAGAGAGAAGGCATGTCTATGCTATTTTCAATTGAAGATAACTAGAAATGCTATTTAATATTTTGGAAGAAAGAACCAGGTTTCAAAACCTCCAAAGGGATTGCTAAGTTAGGACAAGTAAATAAATTAACCAGAGATACTTTCCTGCATATGTCTGAAGTATTTATTTTACAAACATAAATAAGGAAACCTCATTTTTACAGTTTATATGAACAAATTATGGTTTAGCTAACTTACTATAAGATACAGAGCAGGAAATGGCGAGGGAGCAAATGCCAAGAGTGAATGTGTCTTGTCTCTCTCTTCTTATGAGTTCAGACAATATCATTTATGTTCTATCAGTGGACCCGTGGAGCCTAGCCCCAAATGGCCAGTCTCAAGAAGGACTGATGCTGGCATTGATGAGGATCTGCTATGTGTCCACTTGAAGAAGCTCCTGTGGTAGGAGGAAGAACTCAAGGATAGTGCAACACGTGAGCAGACAACACATACTTCCTACATGCTAGGCAAGGGCCCAATCACTTAGCTACACCAACATCCCCTCTTTGAGACCAGATGTCCCTAAATTGTCTAGGTTGGCCTTGAACTTGAAAATCCTCCTGACTTAGCCTTCCCTGTAGCTGGGAGTACAATCATGCACCATCAGGCCTTGAATGAAATTTTCACGTTCTTTTTACATAAGAATCCATTGGTCTTGCTTGCATTTTCAAGGTACCCTTTATTCATGCCTGATTTTGTAACATGGTGTTTTAGTCATATAAAAATATTGGCTCACAGAGTTATGAAAATATAAGAAGTATTATATGTTGTTTCCTTGAATAACCTTGCTTTAGTATTATCTGAGAAACTCTGATGTAAGTCATATTTTCAAATACAAATGTTACATGACAAAAAGCAGTTAATTAATTCAGCTCTCAGCTGAAATCACAAGAGCGCTGCCCTTTCAGACACTGGGGCTAAAAACACAAGCTACCTTCCTCTTTCTTCCTCCATCTCACAGATGCCAATGACTCTGCTCCAACATGCCTTCAAGGTCTCCTTTCCCATTGCCACCAGCACTCTCCCACATTTGGAGGACCCATGCCCTTCACAGGAGTTGCAACAAAGCCTAGGATTGCCCTTCTAGCCCTAGTGTGGTCTCCTTTTCTCTGCTGTTGCCACCCACAGTAACTTTCTGAAACACAGTGACTTTCCAAATGTCCTAATGAACTCATCTCATGATCCCTTATCAGGAAGAAACAATCTAGACTCTCCGTGCTGGCATTCACACCCTCCTCTGCACTTTTCCCTCCCACTCTCCACCTCACACCCCTTCGTGCCTGGTGACATCAACCAGGAACATTCTTGATCACTTTGTTGTTGTGCTCTCTGCAATGTCTCCCCCTATTCCGTCTTGCTGACTCCTGAGCCTCTATCTCCCACGTGATAAGGTGTGGGCACTAAAGCACTCACTGCCTTCAGCCGGCCCAGCTTAGCCAGGAAATTCCCACCAGGAAGGAGGCTGGGGAGCAAGAAGCCCACAGCCAAGGTCATCCTGCGCAGGACAGGCTGGCAGTGTGGAGGCCACAGCTCTGTGTTTTTCCCCCATCAGGGAGGGCAGGCCCTGTGTTTGTGGGAAGCTTTCTCGGTTCTGACACCCAGGGGGCTCAGGTCAATGTTCCTGTCCTGCCCGCCTTGGGCGGGTGCGGGGCCCAGAGCGCAGAGCCCTGAGTCAGGGAAAGAGAAAGGGAAAGGGCGGCAGAGCCGGCGCCCGGCCAGCCTGCAGGGGCCGCGCCTCCTGATTGGAGCGGGCCGGCTGCCACCCGCCTCGTGGCTGCTGATTGGCTGCGCTGGGTCAGGCGTTGTGGGCCGATGAACGTGAGTAACCCTGGATGTCTGACCGACAGTAACCCCTGGGAGGGGGGGCGGTGGGTGGAGCCGTAGAAACCTTCCTCTCCCTGGGCATTGGCGCCCCTTGTCCCTGGCCAGGGGGGCCTGGGTGTGAAGGAGGTGAAGGGGTGGGGATGTGAGCACGTCAGCCGAAGCCCAGTCCCGCAACCTCCACAGATGCTCAGGGTTTAGGACTCCTTGCAGAATGGCTGCTTGCTGCCCTCAGCTTCCCTATGTGGGAATTTAGTTGGGGGAGAGTCAGAGAGAAGACAACAGTGTTGCAGGGTGGTAGTTCTGTAGGCTGTGGAGTCACAGGGAGGGCTGTGGTGAATGTGCCAGAATAACCCAGGAAGGGTAGTGTGGTAAAAAAGAAGCTAAAAGTTGAATTGATTCACTGTGTTACTGTAAGAGTTAATTGCTGAGGAGCTAAAACTTATCTTTGTCAGAAGATGGAAAAATCCCAAAGAAGGAACTGTCCAGAAAACACCCAAAGCGATGATAAGAAGGAAAGGCAGTTTAGGCTAAAACAAAGTAAAATGGAGTTCATTGTTAGGGTGGCCTGGCTACAGAAATGATTGATATGTGAATTGCCACATCTTGTTTGTTCACTTACCCCTCCCCTTGGCTATGAAAACTATAAAATGGAAATAAAATTTCAGCTGCCAGAGCTTCTTTGGAGGGCTACCTCAAGGTCTTTGGCGTCTCCCCGCCCTCCCCATAAACTCCTCTACTTTCACTCATACTGACATTGGAGTGATCTTTCCAGAGACTCTACAACAGTAGCAGCCTACTCCTAGCTGCTGTTCACACTACCTATTGGAGAAAGGCAAAGGCTGGAAGCTTTGGCCTGTAAGAGGTTCAGCTTCTCCTACCTTGTGCCTCAGGAACAAGGAATGGGGGATGAGTCTGTGGAGTCTGGCTTTCCTGGAACCAGGAAGGAGGAAAGGGACAGATGGGAACATGAGGAAGATAGATCAAAGGCGAAGCTCCAATATTGCAGGTGAGAATGTAAAATGGAAGGTTGTCTGGCAACCCACAAAAAGTAAAACACAGAATTACCATGTGAGCAAGGAAATCCATGGCTGGTTATGTAATAAGTCAACTGAAAGCAGGTTCTCAAATATTTGAACAGAAATGTTGATAGCAGTACACTTCACACTTGTCCAAAGAAGGTGGTGATAACGGTGCATCAGTACACAAAAAGATACAGAGTCAGGTATTGATCAGCCAAAGGGAATGAAGTACTGACATGATGATGGCGTGAAAGAATGAATGCCCCCAAAGTCAGGCTGAGAAAAGGAATTCAGACACAGAACATCACACATTGAATAATGCTGTGAACTGTCACTAACAGGTCAATTTCAGAGATGGAAAGCATGCTCATGGCGGCAAGGTATAAGGAGCAGAGTAGAGCTGGGCCCGGGGAGGCCATGTGGAGTCACTGGGGAATGGGAGTGGGTTTCTTTTAGGATGATGAAATTTACAGCTAGAGATTGTGGTTGCAGAATATTCTGAATGTACTAAATGTCACAAAAGGGTTCAGTATAATGTAGCTAATTTTATGTTGTGGAAATCCACTTCAGTTTAAGTGTGTGTGTGAGTGTGTGTGTAATCACAAGCAATAAGGAGAAATCTCTAAGAAAGAAAAAAGGTGCAGAGGATTGAACAATCCTTTGCTATGCTACTCTTGACTTTCATTCTCTCATCTTTCACCTTCATTTCCCTCGTTTCCTTCTCTCCTTGCTCACGAGTCTTACAGGGTGGCCCTGTCTACTCATAGCTCCCTGTGGAAGTGGCCAGGAGGTAGACTGCCCCTTGGGTCCTTCTGAGAAGATCTTCACCTAGGCCCAATGGCTGTATGTTAACATGGCACTCACTGCCCTTTTGTTTTCTATTGCTTTGCTATGCTGGTGGGTATCTTAACCAGGGGTCTTGGGTACACTAGGCAACTGCTCTACCACTGAGCTACATCCCCAGCCCAGAGGCCCTCTGTGTGACCTCGGTGTAGAAGTCTGAGGAGGACAGTAGTGGAAGAACCAACTTGAACATCCCAAGAGGAAGCATGCCTTCTGCCTTCAACAACTCCAGGATAATTTCAGCTCTTAGCCGGCTGTGAGAATTGCCTCATATGTTCACCCCAGTAAAAAGAATCAAGTCCCTGCCCATGTCATAGAAATTTAAGTACAGTTACAGACTAGTGCTAGCACTTTGTGTGACATTTTCCACATTTTATAGCACAGACAGAACTACATGATGAACTTATCAATATCATTTCATTGTATCCTGACTGTGGGTGCAGGGAGATAGTTTTTTCTTTGGTGTGTGTGGTATGTGTCTCATGTATGTGCAGATGACCATGCCCAACACGGAGGGCAGAGGAGAAAACAAGGTGTCCTCTATTGCTCTTCTGCCTTATTTCCTGGAGTTTTTTTTGTCAGACATAGTGCCCAATGATCCTCACCTGCCCCCCCCCCAGCGCAGGGGTTTCAGGTGTGAGTGACCACAGATGGTTTTTAATATGGATCCAGAGGACTGAACTCAGGTCTTCATGCTTGTGTCATAAACACTCTTACCCGCTGACCATCTCCCCAACCCCCCAGGTAGACAGTTCTGAAAGAGAAACCTGGGTGGGGATATAGCTCAGTGCCTAGCTTGTAGGAGGCCCTGGGCTCAACCCCCAGGACCAGGGGAAGGAAGAGTATGGGATGGGGGTGGGGAAGGCAAAGCAACTGGCTTTGAGGTACTCAAAACTTTACAGACAGACTGTTGGTAGAGAGGAAATACCATGGTTCTATGATATGAGAACTCATAAATCAGGTGTGGTTGAATGTTAAGGTGGGCCACTACAGGGAATAGACTGGATTCTTATAAAGCAAAGGGAGCTTGTGCAGGGAGGGTGTGCATGAGTTCAGCTCCTGTCATTGCCAGCCAGGAAGGAGGGTCAACCCACCAGGCTTTGTCTGTGTATTACTGGCTATCACTGGTAGGTATCTGTATAACACTCTAACATAGCTCCATTGTCCTCCTCCTCACACCCGCCAGAGCCAGGACATAAGGCCACAGTTCTGGAACCAGACCACAGCACCACTATTCACTCACTGCTTTTCTCCAGGGGGACTCAGCCACCTCATGTGTCAAATTCAGGTAATAAGAGCACCTGCTATTGACGCAGTGAGATGATGAGCCCTCCAGCCTGCAGTGCAGGGCCTGAGCAGAGAAATACTGTCATTGATATTATCATTGCATCCTCCTGCCTGGTAGACTCAAGAACTTGAATTTCCTGTTCATAAGAAAGTTCAGTTTGTGTTTGTACAAAGGCTTGACTTTCTTTGCCTAATGTATGGTATCTGGTTCTTCAACTACTATAATTGTCATCTTAGACTCCAAGTTAGAGCAGCTCCTTTTGGCTTGTTATTAGTCTGTCTCCTTTAAAATTGAGACTATAGACGACATGACAATGGGATTAAGAAAATATTAAGGAGTTAGGAACGAGGCTCAGTTGGTAGAGTGCTTACCCGAAATGCAGGAAGCCCTGCAGGTGCCTCCAGCACCACATAAATTGAGTGTGGTGGTGCATGCATCTACTCTCAGCTCTCAGGAGGAAGCAGGAGGATTAGGAGTTCAAAATAATCCTTGACTACAAGGTAGGGAGAGAGGGAAGATAAAGGAGAGAGAAAAAGAAGCAGGAGGAAGATTGAGAACTTCCTTTAATTAATATTTTGCATTTCATCAATGCTTCCTTAATCTGTTTGGGGTTTAATCTCTGTCATAGTTACCTTCTTGTTGCTGGGACAAAGTACCTGACCAAAAGCAGTTGATGGGAGGAAAGTTATTTTTATTTTGATTTACAGTCTCAAGGGGAAGCTTCATGATGGCAGGGGTAGCTTGCTATGTCCAAAGGCTGGAATCACCTCTGCCACGCAGGTAGAAAACAGCAGCAGGAGATTGAGCTAGAGTCTAGCAAAGGAGAGCTGACTATAACACCCCTAAGCCCACCAACAACCACCTCCTCCAGCAAGGCTCTACCTCCCAAATTGCTGACAGCTGGAGACCAAGCATTGAACCTGGTTCTTTGGCTTTGCAGGCAAGCGCCTTAAGTGCTAAATTATCTTTCCAGCCCAAGTTTGCATTTTTGAGACAGAGTCCCACTCTAGTCTAGTCTAGGCTTGCCTCAAACTCACTATGTAGACCAGATTGTCCTTGAACTCACAGTAACCCTCCTGCCTCAGCATACTGAGTGCTGGAATTACAAGCATCTGATTTGGGGTATTCAGAATCATTGAGATTCTACTTTACAATGAGAGCCATGATTTTGTCCAAAGCAAGGCCAGCTTTATATTAGAAAGTTAGGTGAATTAGCAGAGTGGGTTCTCACAGGCTTTCAGAAGCCTTGACACTGGTCAAGGAGGATTATGTGGGGACACAGAGCTTCTACACACTGCAAAGTCTCTCTTGCCTTTTCCACTTGAGGATCCTTAGATCAAACAGAAACTAACAAAAACTGAAAACAAGGCAAGCCCAGCTCCACCTTTTCCCCTTTGTGGTCATGAAGCCTTCTATATGACAGGAATTTGCTAAGTTCCCTTGGGACTGAGTACCAACATTCTCTGGAGTTGTTTGTTCCCTGCAACAGGACATTCCAGGGACAGGAATGAGCCAGCACTGCTCAACCTGGCCCGCAAGGTTAGAACTGCTCTCCCAGACAGTGCCCCTGCTACCCATCTCCCTGTGACCACATGACTCACGGAGCCCTGACATTTCCTCAGGTGGTGTCAGCTTGTGTTTGATTTAATGCCGACAGACTCTTTGCTTTCTGCTGCCAGAATTTAACCTGAAGTTACCCTTATAAAGAACAGGGCAAATTACCAGTTATGACTCAGTTCTTGCAGATTCGACTTCTTTTTTGACATTTAAAGGTGCAGGTCACGGATAGGTTGGTAAACCATAGAGACAAGTGCCAAGAAATTATATAGCATAGCCCCAAAGCTCCCAGACACAATGTAGTCGGATTTGCTTCACTTTTATTGGGAAAACACACACATACACACAGAGGCGTGCGCGCGCACACACATACACACACACACACACACACACACACAGAACATGCGCACACATACACAACTGGGATGAAGAGACAGTTTAGTGTTTAAAGACGCTTGTTGCCCTGGGAACCCTTCTCAGTGGGGTTGCAGGTATTCCCTATGGGGTTGTGGGCTATGTGTTGTGGGAGAAGCAGTCAGTTATTTTTGGGGGGAGGAGGGAATGCTTCTAGGCACAATGTCTCAACAATCTTTTTGCCCCCTCTTCCGCAAAATTCCCTGAGCTGTGGTGGGTAAGTTTTAAGTCTATATCATTGATGATCTCTTAGGATCCTCTGCATCTCTGCTTTGGTAGGTGTTGAGTATCCTCAGGGTCTGTCTCCTTCACCCTGTCGCTGATTATCAGGTTCACCATGGAAGCAGCACTCTTGCTCATCTCCCCAATTCCTCTGTGGTTTCAGCTGTGGCTTGGCTTAGTGCCAGGCAGGACGGGGAAAAAGAGGGTACCAACACATGATGTATCCATATAAAATATGTTGTTAATAATAATAATAATAATTGTCAAAAAGAGAATCCATGTCACATAATGGTATTTTTAATATATATATATATAATTATAGACAATATCCCATATATATATATATATATTTGAAACTATATCCTCCCCATATTATTGACAATCTTTTCTTTAATTATAGACAACTGTGATCCCATGATACTTCCTACTCCTCTTACCCCACTTTCCCAATGGACCCTGTGCCTGAAACTGCACACTCCTCTCCATCCCCACCATGGTGCCTTCATCTCAATCTGAGTCTCTTTTTCAGTTTGATGTCATTATCATTTCCTCCTTATTATGATGGTCTTATGTAGGTATGTGTCAGGCACTGTGATGTCAGGGATATCCAGGCCATTTTGTGTCTGGAAGAGCACGTTGAGTACCTTAGCTGGTGTTTTCTCTCCCATTGAGTCCTACTTTCTTCCTGGTTGGCTCTTACATTCTTTCTGCCCCCCAGTGGGAAGCTTCCACAATGGACCCTGTGCCTTGGAAGGTAGGTTTGAGATGTTTCAGTGCTGAGCACTCCTCTGTCCTTTCTTCTCAGCACCATGGTGCCTTCTGAGTCATCCCAAGGTCACCACAATCATCTGAAAAGAGAAGCCCAGTCTCTAACCAAAAGTGAAATGTGTCTAGTAGCATTAATACATGGGTATGAACATTAAGAGAAGTGGTTTACTGGACAGTTTTGTGAGCATAGTATAACTACATTTAGTCAGACACCAGCAGACATTACACCTGGTTGGGAATCATGACTGAAGCTGTCGCCTGTCATCCATTTTCAGTATCAGGGATGTGTTCCCTCCCATGGAGGAATGGGCATGGAGTCCAATTGCCTTCTGGAGAGAGCAGTTGGTTTTTGAGAATGCTAACAGAGTATTGCCACTATTGCACTTTCTAAGGGGAAGGAAAGACTGGCTCATTTGGCCTGGCTGGCCAAATTTAAAGTAATGGACTGATGTGCTTGCAGTGTTCACTGTTGAGTACCTTAGCTGGTATTTTAAGATTTTAAGTTGGAAAACCGCAAGCAAGTTAAAAACAGAGGCACTGAGGCTGGTTTAGGTTACTGGAGCTGCTATTGTCAACGCATTAGCAATCTTAAGGAAAAGGAAGGTACTGAAAAATAGAAATGCAAACTCTTTGGAAAGAGTTGACTGGAGAAGGAACCTGCTTTTCAAGGCTATGGTTTATTTTGTCCCTGATTTAGAATATGGCTGTTTTCTCTCCCCATTGAACTGCACTGAAGACAGTGTAGCTTTTGGAAGAACTTTCTGTCAGCTGGTCCACATGGAGGGAGGCTTTGGCATGGGATGAAAGTTTTGCCCAGCTGGAGGGGCGGAGCATGGAGACTCCAGCAGGATTTGCTCCAGTTAAAAATGAACATGTTGCCACCCAAGATCAAGATCAGAGAGAACCTGTGGAGTTATAAATCAGCAATAAATATAGGGTCTTTTGAATCTATTCCCAGTGGGTTTTAAGCCATAGGGCCTTCAATCACCTTGCTAGAGGCAAGGTCATGGCCTATAATGTTTTGTGATGGGTTTGAGATTCCATTGTGACCTCCTAGCAGGAGTTCCTGCTGCAACAACTTTTGCTCTGTGTGCTGGAAGGTATCCTATCCCTGGCACTGAAAATTTTCTGTAAGTAACAATCTATCCCTTCTTCTGAGTGTTCTATTGTCCAGAAAAGTAGGTTTCCATATGACTTTTTAAATATCCTCTTAGATTTTGATTAGCCCTCCCTCCACTGTTCCTTTACTCAATCTCTTCACCTGACCTCACTTAGGCCTTTTCACCCCCATTAATCTGTTCTTCTACTTATATATATGCAATACCATCCTATTAAGTCCCCCCTCCTTCCCTTTCCACCTGATCTTTGACAAAAATGCCAATAATACTCATTGGAGAAAAGACAGCCTCTTCAGCAAATGGTGCTGGGAAAACTGGATATGCATCTGTAGAAGGATGAAAATAGATCCTTATCTCTCTCCATGCACAATAATTAAGTCCAAATGGATCAAAGACCTTAATATCAGACCTGAAACTCTGAAACTGCTAGAGGAAAAAGTCGGGGAAACCCTTCAACATATTTGTCTTGGCAAAGACTTTCTGAATATAACTCCAGTCACTCAGAAAATAAAACCACAGATCAACTGCTCAGACTTCATGAAATTACAAAGCTTTTGTACAGCTAAGGACACTGTGAATAGAGCAAAGAGGAAACTTACTGAATGGGATAAAATCTTTGCCAGCTATACATCTGACAGAGGGTTAATATCTAGGATATACAAAAAACTCAAAAAATTAAATAATAAGAAATCAAACAACCCAATTAAAAAATGGGCTAAGGAACTAAATAGAGAGTTCTCAGAAGAAGAAATACAGATGGCATATAAACATCCCTAGCCATCAGGGAAATGCAGATTAAAACTACCTTGAGATTCCATCTCACTCGTGTCAGATTGGCTACCATCATGAAAACAAATGACTATAAATGCTGGCGAGGATGTGGAAAAAGAGGAACCCTTCTACACTGTTGGTGGGCAACCTGGTCCCATTGTGGAGATCAGTGTGGAGGTTCCTGAGACAGCTAAAAATAGATCTACCATATGACCCAGCTTTACTACTCCTAGGCATATATCCTAAGGACTTGTCTCACATAACAGTATTTAGTCTAGATAAAGAACAATGCTAACCTTAAAAAGAAAAAAGATGCTTGCTTTCCAAACCTGACAGTCTGGGTTCTATGTATCCACATAAAGCCAGATGCACAAAATGGTGTATGCAACTGGAATTCATTTTCAGTGATTGGAGGCCCTGACATGCCCATTCTCTTGCTCTCTCTCTCTGTCTGTTTCTGTCTTCTGTGTCTCTCGCTCTCAAATAAATAAAATATTAAAACAAAACACAACTTCTGACCAGTACAACTAGGTTCAGAGCTAATATTAACAAAGATTATAACAAACATTTATATGTAACACTGACCCATTTGAGTTATCATTTAGAGAACCTGACCAGGATACTCACAGAGCCAGGGGGAAACTTCCACTTTAAATTATATAACCATCCTTTATGACTTATTGTTGTTTTTACGTGGTGTCTCTGAACAGTTTCAATGTCCTGGAACTATTTATCCCAGGCCTGCTCTTGAACTGATCCTCTGGCCTCAGCTTCTGGAATGCTTGAATTACAATATTGTTTTGCCATGTCTGGCAATGATATCTTTTTTTTTTTTTTTTTTTTTTTTTTTTTTTTTTTTTTTTTGGTTTTGCAAGGTAGGGTCTCACTCTGGTCCAGGCTGACCTGGAATTAACTATGTAGTCTCAGGGTGGCCTCGAACTCTCGGCGATCCTCCTACCTCTGCCTCCCGAGTGCTGGGATTAAAGGCGTGCACCACCACGCCCGGCTGGCAATGACATCTTTTAATGTAACCAAAATATAAAATAAGAATACATGAAATAAATAGTTCACTATTTGTTTTGGTCGACATAACACCACTTTATAAAATGCCTCTTCTTTTTGGATGTTTGGAAATAATGGATCATTACTATGGTAGCAACAACCAATATCATGAAGGTGGCAGAACAGAGAGATGAAAGAAGTTGGACAAGCAGTTCGGAAAATACCAAAACCCCATGAGTTTTATGGACCCTCACACTCAATGCAAAGGCTTCTTGTTTCATGAAATAAGAAAGCTCCTTGCTATTTCACCTTTATCCTCAGACTAAATCATATTGAGACATTGAGATCTGCAGTGGTGTTCTCACAGTGCCAGGATCCTGATCACCATACACTCAATCAGATAGAAGGGAAGCCAGCTGTGGGGAAGGATGCGGCATCTTTAGTCCATAGGTGGCTAGATCTGATCAAGCAAGACCTTCCTTATGACTCATTTTCTCCTCAAAATCATAGTAATGCACGAAGTATAATCATACTCTACAGGCTAACTCACACCCCTTATAATTTGCCTCTTTACAAACACTGTGCCAAATAGAGTTCTTTTCCCCATTTTTTTCCCAGTAAAATGTGGCCCCTTGAAAATTAACCAGGATGTCCCAGGTTTTTCTTGTCTTTTAGCTTGAGAGATCAAGGAACTGAGTTATCTGGAGGAAAGTCCTTTATTTATTAAACTGGAAAAATTTCACAATGCATATATTAGATCATAAATCCCTCCCATTATATTCTCTTGTCCCTCTTCCCTATCCTTCATCCCCTGAACCCCTTCCTTCTTCTTTCCACTTTTGATGTTTTTAAGAAAATATTTTATTTTTATTTATTTATTTGAGAGAGAAAAAGAGGCAGACAGATAGAGAGGGGGTGAGGGGAAAAGAATGGGTGTGCCAGGGCCTCCAGCCACTGCAAGCAACTCCAGATGCATGCATCACCTTATGTATCTGGTTTACGTGGGTCCTGGGAATCAAACCTGGGACCTTTGGCTTTACAGACCAAGTGCCTTAACTGCTAAGTCATCTCTCCAGCCCTACTTTGACATTTCCCGCCCCCACCCCTGCTCGTCCATCATCTGTGACAGACTGTTGACAGGCCCAGCATTGTGCTAAGTCCTTTACTTTGAACTTTAGAAAGTTTTCTAAGATTTGGAGGTGATAAGACCACAACAAAAAACTAATGGGAATGCAGAAGAAAGAAGACAAAGGAAAGCCGGGCGTGGTGGCGCACGCCTTTAATCCCAGCACTGGGAGGCAGAGGTAGGAGGATCGCCACCCTGAGACTACATAGTGACTTCCAGGTCAGCCTGGACCAGAGTGAGACCCTACCTTGCAAAACCAAAAAAAAAAAAAAAAAAAAAAAGGAAGACAAAGGACCCCGCTTAGCATCACAAAGTTATTGTGGCTTTCCAATACTAAAGCATTTTACAACATACTGTACTGAAATAGGTTAAAGTCATCACCTGTAGCATCCTGATAGCATTATTCAGTCGCGAATCTGCCCATCTGGCCTTTGAAATGAGAACCCAGATGACTCCAAACTCCAGCTACTCTGGTGGCTTCCATCTCCAGTTCTTTTAATGCTGAATATTTTCTTCCAGTCATAAGCCAGACCCAGAGCCACCATGCAGTCGATGAAGAACATGATGAAGTGAATGTGCCAGCATTTCTCACTGGTGGAGTAGTCATGGGGAAGGAGTGGTGGTAGTTGTGGAAGCCCTCCCCTGGAACAGAACAAGGAGAGCACTTAGGGGGCTCAGTGGATGGCTGCTTCCTCATCTCCGCAAACCTCTTACCTAGTGGGTACCTCAAACCTCAGAGAAGCCTGCTGTTGATGAGCAAATGGATAAACCCGGTGTTTTCTACTCTTTTTTAAAAATATATTTTATTTATTTATTTTAGAGAAAGAAGCAGAGAGAGAGAGGGAGAGAATGGGGGCACCAGGGCATCCAGCCACTGCAAATGAACTCCAGATGCATGCACCCTCTTGTGCATCTGGCTTATGTGGGTCCTGGAGAATCGAACCGGGGTCCTTTGGCTTTGGAGGCAAATGCTTTCACTGCTAAGCCATCTCTCCAGCCCATCTACTCTTAAGTAATAAGTTGCGCCACATCTCAAGCAAGGATTCCAGAGCTTCTGGTCACCCATGACTGTCCTGGAGCCTTTTGGGAAGAATGTTTCTCTCCAAACACAAAGGACAAAGGAGAAGTGGGTTCTGGTAGGAAGGGCTATTACATTGGAAAAGTCAGAGCATCAGTAAATATTGGTTCAGACCATGTGGGGGTGGAGGAAATGCGACTCAGAAGAGGAACTATGGGTGTGGTTTTTAGAAAAAGTAGCACACCTTTTCCTACAGGAAGGAAGGCTCTAAGAGAATGGACAACAGCTGCCAAGAGTCAGAAGAAACTGGGGCATGAGGATATAGCTAAGTTGCTTAGCATGCACAAAGGCCCAGGTTCAATACTCAGCACTGTATAAATCAGGCATGGTAGTGTAATGCCAGCACTTGGGATGTGGAAACAGGAAGAGCAAAAGTTCAAGATCATCCTTGGCTACATAATGAGTTTGAGACCAGCCTGGGATACGTGAGGCCCCTTTCTCAAACAAAACCATTTGATGAAACTAGAATTCCCTCTAACCTCTGAGATTCTAGCCCTATGGGAATGAGCCCTTCACTCCGACTGAAAGGAAAATAAAAGTATTCTGGACCCAAACAATTTGTATAGTGGATAAAAGTGGAAGCGCCACAAATAGTTTGCCAACTCTTGGCAGAACTCTGCTTCCTAAATCTCTTCCAACACTAACAATACTCTCCCATATGAGATGAAGTAATGACCAGGTAGTAAAACATGCAGTTGTGCCATCAGCTCACCCACAGTAAGGTAGGAACGATATGAACAAGATAATGAAGAATGTCCTGCCAAGGAAATGTCTCTAGCCAGGACCTCATGAAGTATGTACACCAGGTGTCCCACAGTGAACTTACATTGGGGTGCTATAATGTAAGAGCATGCAAAAAGGGTGGATGGCAGGTGCTGGAAACTAAAAGAGGAGAATCACAAAACAATGGTGAGATAAAAATACTTTCAGAGTGGGCTGGAGGGATAGCATAGAGGTTAAGGTGCTTGCCTACAAAGCCAAAGGACCCAGGTTCGATTCCCTAGGACCCACGTAAGCCAGATGCACAAAGTGGCACATGCATCTGGAGTTCATTTGCAGTGGCTGAAGGCGCTGGTGTGCCCATTCTTTCTCTATCTGTCCCCCTCTCTCTCAAATAAATAAAGTAAATAAATTTTAAAAAATACTTTCAGAGTGATACACTTGAAGTTTATTGAACTAGTCATAATTATTTTTTTCCCCATACATTAAGGGTAAGGGGCTGAGGAGATGACTCAGCAGTTAGAGGCACTTGCTTGCAAATCCTGCTTGCCTGGGTTCAATTCCTTAGCCACACACATAAGGCTGGATACAAAAAGTGGAGCAAATATTTGGTGTTCATTTGCAGTGGCAAGAGACCTTGGTGTGCGTGTGTGCGTGTGTGCGTGCACACACACACACACAAGCAAATTTTTTTTAAAAACATGGATAAATATAAAACACTGGCCTACTGCCCTCTCCATTACTTCTACTGTTCTGTTTATGCACCTCCTGTCCAAAGCAAGACAGTAGCCCAGCTCCAGGTGACTAGAGAGAAGCAAATTTAAAATGATTAATACAAATAGTATTTGAGAGCCAGGTATGGTGGCACACACCTATAATTCCAGCATTCAGGAGGCTGAGGTAGGGGGGATTTCCATGAGTTCAAGGCCATCCTGGGCTACACAGTGAGTTCCAGGTCATCCCGGGCTAGAATGAGACCCTGCGAGAGAGAAAGGAAGAGAGGGGGTAGAGAGAGATCATAAATAGCATTTGAAGATGGTTTGGGAACCCTGACTCAGAAACAGTGATGTTTTTTGCTCTTACCTTTTTGTGTAAGTCATCTTGCCTAACTGAGAAACCCATATGAACGGCTTTCCCAAGGTAGTGTCTTGTAGTTCACAATGGAAAACACGATATACACAGTGATCATAAGAACAGACTGCTCTGCAGTTTCTGGCCCCTTGTTGCATACCATAATCAGCAGACCACTACATGAGATCAGCTGTGCCATGCTGACTTACCCAAAGTTGCCAAAGAAACCAGGGCTTTCTTTCAAAGGCCAATGTTTTTGGTATGAGTTTGATATACAGAAATGGACAAGACTGATTAGCAGCCAGGTAACACTGAGCACTGATGATTCTTAGTGGCAACATATAAGCAGTGTAGAGAAGGGTCACGTCAATAATACCAGCTGAAGGCAGAGGTAGGAGGATCGCCATGAGTTCGAGGCCACCCTGAGACTACATAGTTAATTCCAGGTCAGCCTGGGCCGGAGTGAGACCCTACCTTGAAAAACCAAAACCAAAACAAAACAAAACAAAAAAAAACAGCTGACAAGCATGTGTTACATCAACATTAACAGAGCAGCAGGTGTGTAATACCTATGTACTGAATATGTCTGTAGACAGAGGATTCATACCTGCGTACATTGTCCGTGTTCACTAAGCCGGGCTGTGTTTTTCCTACAATACTCTAAGAACAGAGGGAAGAAACCAATAGGATGGAATGGATTGAAAAGTTTTTTTTATATCAATTTTCAGATAATGCATGTATTATTTAGATGTGCATATATTAAATGTATTAAAGGACTTTATGAGGACCACTCCAGTAAGATCCAACATATGAAGGATTAGAACACTCATATCTCTCTCCCTCTCCCTCTCTCTCTCTTTGTGGGCAGAGTGGTTTGAGGCAGGGTCTCATGTAGCCCAAGCTGAATCACTACGTAGTCAAAGGTACCCGTGAAGTACTGATTGTGCTGTCTCCCTCCCAAGTAATGAGATGACAGGCACATACTACTGTGTCTGGCTAGCATCTGTCTCTTGACTAGAAATCCATTGGTCTTTGCCATTTTCATTTTTTATTTTTATTTTAGAGAGAGAGGGAGAGAAGAGGCAGACGTATAGAGAGAGGGAATGGGCATGCCAGGGCCTTCAGCCACTGAAAACAAACTCCAGACACATGTGTCACCTTGTGCATTGGGCTTACATGGGTCCTGGGGAATCAAACCTGGGTTCTTTGGCTTTGCAGGCAAGCACCTTCACTGCTAAGCTATCTCTCCAACCCCATTGTTCTTTTTTATAGGGAGAGACAGTGCCACCAGGGTTGCCACCAAGAAGGTAGCATAAGGTCATGCCTGTTCAATAGGCCAGGGTCGAATCATAAATTCATCGGCCAAATGCTATGGCATAGACTATTGTTCATGGGTGTTATATGGTGTTTCTCCTTCAGACATAACATGATGCCATCTTGAAGTAGCAAATGCTTTGGCCTGGCAGTCATGTCAACTTTGGAGCAGAATCATACAGATCTATGGCCATGGTAACAAGCCATTGACATTCTCTCACAGAGGTAATAGGGGAGAGTCACAAGACCTTCACTTGGGATTTCAGCTACTGTTCCCTTCTGCCCTCCTGTCAGCTGCAAGTGATGTTGGGAGAAGCAACAAAGTAGAAGGTTAGCTGGAAGGCAGACTCCATCATGCAACTTCCATTAAGTCACCATTCAGGCTGGAGTGGGAATTTGTAGTGATGCAGCTGTCTTTGAGTCACCCACGCTCCTATAAGTAACCCCTCACTGTGTTCTGTAAAACTCATTGATTCACCAAAATGTATTTTGTTACAATTGTACTTTGATTTACTTTCTGAGCTCTACCTGGGGTGAACAGACTTGTGTTTGTGTTTCTCCAGGGAAAAAGTTTCATGCAACAGTGTACCACTGGGCATCTTTCTCTTGCCTGTGTGGGTCTTTGGCAGAGTGTGGCATATAATTTCCTCCTACCTCTCCCTAGTTCTTTGATCTTAGTTTCCGTCAGGTAGCATTCTGAGTGTTCTTCACCACCTGCAGTTTTCTGTCCCTTTAGAAGCCCAGTCCTGTTCTTTTCTCTCCTGAAGACTAGGACACTGACATTCCTGGGGAGTTGATTGCCTATCTCACTGTGTGCGGCAGTTACCTTCTTGTTTCTCGGACAAAACACCTGACAAGAAGCAGCTCATGGAAGGAAAGGGTTTATTTTATCCTTATAGTTTCAAGGGGAAGTTTCATCGTGGCAGAGAAAGTATGGCGAGAGCAGGAAGCCAGACATCACATCTTCACACGTCAACAGGCAGGAAGCAGAAGGTGTGAGCTGGGCTGGCACTGGTAAACCAAGGCTGGATTATGAAATCCCAAGGCCTGCTCCAAGTGATATACCTCCTCCAGCAAGGATCTACCTCCAAAGGGCTCTTCCAACTGGGGATCAAACATGAGGCTTCATCACAAACACATGAGGCTACTGGGGACTTTTACATGCAAATGACCTCCCTATTCCAGGGGTATCTTTTTCTTTTTTGTTAATGATATTCTCTGCATCCAGCTTCTTTTCCTTCCTACAGCTGCTTCCCTCACATGGGTCCTTCAGACCCTCTCATTTGTGATCCTGCCTCTCAACTCTCTGGCTCCATGGTTACCTTCTTCACCTTTTTTTTTTTCTTTTTAATTTTTTATTTTTTGAGGTAAGGTCTTGCTATAGCCCAGGCTGACCTGGAATTCACTATGTAGTCTCAGAACTCATGATGATCTTCCTACCTTTGCCTTCCAAGTGCTGGGATTAAAGGCGTGTGCCACCACACCCGGCTACCTTCACCCATGCTGAGGTTGGCCTCTCCAGAGCAAACCTCTGACTCTGGCACATGTTGCTGGAGAAACCGTAAGGGTTCCCTCCTGCTGAAGACTTGGTCCTATCTGCCTGTAGGATTCTATTTGACTCTAGAAAGGACATCAGTCTTTATAGTCTTTCTTCTTGTCATGCCATAAATTTCCAGTAGAAACACTGTTTCAGTACATGTGTAAGGTTTTAGCCCTTTTCTTTCTGTTTGCCCTGTCCCTGTTCACCTATATTTATGAAAGTCTCTATCCTTGGGTGGATTCAATGATACTTTATTCATCACCCCTTCCCTGGATATCCCCACAGAGCAGTCTCCCTACTCTTTGAACCTCTCGATACAGATAACACTCTTCACTGTAACCCAAGGCTGAGAACAGATGCTCTCCTGGGTGAATTCCAGTACCCCAACATCTGTAAGGGCCCAGGGCCTTCAGCCCAACCTCGTAAGTCCCTAGGATGCCAGCTCCACAGGTGGCATGGGGACATGGACATGCCTTCTTGTACATTTGTCCTTGAAGCTTATGTGGAAAAGCAGCTTCAAGTCCCAGAGCACTGCTACTTCCTGAGGTTGGGTGGTGGGAGAAAGGAAGTAAATCACAGTGCTCAGAGAGTTTCATGTGGGACAGGGCCCTAATGTATTCACTGGTTTCTGGGCATGTAGAGTATGAAGTAGATGGCCTTGGGTCCTAGAGGGCTACTGTGTTGATAGACATGTGGGGACCTTCATTCTAAATTCTTTTACTAGTGATAGGTCACCCAACCCAGTAACAAGGCCAGCGTGTAACCTGTGACCATGATCACCTTTACGGAGGATCTCATGCTTGTCTGGCCACCACTGTAAATACGAACCACTCACCAAGTGACCTAGGAACAAGAGCAAAAGAAGTCACCATCCAGGCTTTGTGTGTCAACATTCTTTGTGTGTCCAGCGTCACAGCACACACTATCAACAGTATACCAAAAGGGGAGCAAGCATAGCCTTGGGTTTAGGATCGTACTCTGCTCCCTGTGCCAGCAGCTAGGGGGATGTTGTAGACAATTCCATGTTTCTGGAATGAACATCCAAACCAGACACAGTTTATAGGAAGAAGGGATTCACTATAAGGTTCCATCATGAATGGTAGAAGCTGGTTCCTGTTCATAGATCAAAACAGAGAAAGAAACTCCCAGCCAGCAATATATATTTGTAAATATGTAAATATACATGTAAATAAATAAATAAATAAGCCACAAGCAGCAGGGACCCTGCCAGAGCTCAGACTTCTTTGTATACTTTTGCGCTGGAATTCAGGTCCACTCCCAGTGACACCTCCTCCAGCCTGGTGGCTGGAGACTCAAGTCACAAGCTTTAATAAAACACTGCAGTCTATGGGGGATGTAGATTTAAACTCCCATGGTGGAAGTGTGTGTGTGGGAGGGACCAAACATAGGGACTCTGATCAAACCTGGAACTAAGTGTAGCCTACAGGAAGGGGCTGAATGAAGATCAAACTGCTTGTGATGCCTTCCCTCCTGGGAAGAAGTAGAAAGAGTCACCCATAGTCTATAATCTCCTGGTAAATCTTATCCGTGGTCTGGGTTTGATGGGCTTTGTCTCAACCTCCGTTCTTCTCAGAGGACCTAAAAACAGAAATGCCTCTCTCGGCCCTTCACCAAAAAACTTCCTGGTTTGTAAACAAATGAACCTACTGCACCTGGCCTGCTCCCATCAGGGGCATCTGTGACAGTGATGACATGATTTGACTAAAGCAACATGACTTCCCTTCTAAAAAGAAAGTGCTGCTGGTTGTGGTTGGCACCTAGAAAAACTCTTTCCTAGGACAGGCATCTTCCCAGTTGCATTTTGCTAGGGTGTCAGGAGGATTTCCCAAGGTAAAGCTTAAATGGACCCATATCACATGACCTAGGAAATCCTAGGTCAGATAAGGTTAGCAACTGGTCAGCCTGGCTTTCTTTTCTTTTTTTTAACTACATTTTTAAAAAATGATTTATTTATTTGAGAGAGTGAGAGGAAGAGGCAGACAGACACAGAGAGAGAGACAGAGAGAAAGAGAGAATGGGCATGCCAGGGCCTCCAGCCACTGCAAATGAACTCCAGATGCATGTGCCACCTTGTGCATTTGGCTTATGTGGGTCCTGAGAACCAAACGGAGGTCCTTTGGCTTTGTAGGCAAATGCCTTAACGGCTAAGCCATCTCTCCAGCCCACCATCCTGACTTTCCATACCACTACTATCCTCTAAGACACCCTACAAGAACAGAAGTCTCATTGTTTTCTAGAGAAGAGCCCCTGGCTCTCCACCTCTCAGACAGCAACAAGTGGTCCTAGGTCTACACTGCTGCAGCCCCTCCTTCCTGACTGGGGCTCCAGTGATCAGAGGTTAAAAAAAAAAAAAAAAAAACAGGTGCATGATCAAGGAGATCAAGGAGGCAGCTTTGCCAACAGCACACACCCATGGACCCCTGAGGACGTGAGGCTAGGACAACAGGTAAGCAACACAGTGACAACTGTCTCTCTCATTACAGGAACCTGAAGACACGGGCTCCGAAAGGCTCTCTGGCCTGCCAAGGAGAGATGAGAAGGAGCCAGGACGTACTGGTTGCTCACACCTTAGCATTTTTTGGCCTTAGTAGACAAGGACAGGAGTTGGCTGAATGGGGACAGAATGTGAAACATTTCTGCAGCTTGATTTCATTCTAAGAACATTTTGTTGACTGGCATGTGCTCCACCCTGGAGAACTACCTGGAGTAGCAGAGCCACTCCCTGTGCCCTTGGGTTGTACAGGAACCTGCTTCATCTTCCTCCAGGGCACACAAGCCTGGTCTGGACAGGGTTAGTGTCAAACAGTATTGTGGGTAAACCCCTTTTGTTCCTCCCTCTTTAATCCTCTCTCCTCCTGCATAGTGCTCCTTGCTGTCTTAAAATGTAGACCTTGAGGCTCATGTCCTGACAGTTGGTTCTCCTGCTTCCTGTCCATGGACTTGATCCTCTTGTGGCAGGCAGGGCTGGGACAGTGAGCCAAACAGGTGATTCCTACAACAAAGTTTGTCCAGGGACAGTTGCATGTCTGCCCCAGGTCTACCTACTCAAAGCCCCTTGTACTTGGCTTGAGGACTTACTTCCTGACACTGACATGCTCACATCCCAATCATGCTAATTGTTTCCAGCCCAACCAGCCTCTTAAGCCAAAGAGAAGCGGCTGAGAAAACCTGAGCAGAGAGGCTCCTCTGCTCGGGATCAGAGCCCACCTCATTAAGGAGCAGGAAGAGACCTAGGGTACTGCCTCAGGCCAACGGGAGCTGCTTACCCCAGAGCCAGAGTGTAGCACTTATAAGAGGGAACCAGTGTGATCCCATACAAGGCTCCCAAGTGCAGTAGAGCTACAGGGATGTTTCTCAAGATGTACTCCAGCTTGGGTGGAGCACCCTTCTCAATCCAGTAGCCTTGTCATCAACCCACATATGTCTTCTTTCATTCCAGGGTACATTTTCCTCTTCTGGGTTCAGTGGCGTCTTGTCCGACAGATAGATGATGGGAAGGACGGATAGCGGCACTTTTACATTGCATACTATAAGAGCATATTCACACTCCATATTATATGCATGAGCACATGATGACTAGTTCCGCATGCACACAATTAATGGCTTGCTCGTTCTGAATTAACCCCCCCAGCTCAAGTGGCACTGAAGGAGTGTAGAACTCATACTGGCAGGCACTAACCAAGCTCAATGTCCTCGGAAGTGAACCAGCTGTCTAGAGAGGTGATGAGTTCAGGAGATGATAAGAAGAAAGAAGCCAACCCCCTGAATCTCAGGGATGAAACTGAGCACCTGAGCAGAAGAGCAAGATGGAGCTCTGGAGTGACTGCCCTGATGGGCTGCTGATGAGATGGAAGGCAGTTCTCCAGAGGGTTGATTCGCTGCCCTCTGAGATTGCCAGGCTTCTGAATAACATGCGATGGGAAGACTCAGTTCTTTGCTCATTGGCACTTGTGATGACAGACGTAGAGAACTCTGGTTACATGGTCTGGTGATCACAAAAGACAGCTCCAAGGCTCTCTGCTGCTCATTGACTCAGCGTCCCAAAAGCAGCCTGGGCAGGAGCAGCCTGGAGTTCCAGGCTGAGAAACGCCTCAGTGCGCAGTTTCTCTTGTGGGCTTCCTTTCCCAGCTTCTCCACAATCCCTGTTGCTTTCACTTAGCAAACAGAATCATTGCCCTTTCTGGTTTTGTTCCTGGATTGTGGGCTATACACCTCTGATTTAGAAGTGCTTTTTGGGCTGGAGAGATGGCTTAGCAGATAAAGGTGCTTTCTTGTAAATTCCCCAGTACCCACATAAGCCAGATGAACAAAGTGGCACATGCATCTGGAGTTCATTTGAAGCAGCAAGAGGTGCTGGTGGGCTCATTCTTTCTCCCTCCCTCTCATAAATAAAATATTTTTTTAACAAGTGCTTTTTGTTGTTGCTGTTGTTTTTTTCTTTCCCGGGTTATGGCCTATGTAACATCTAGTTTGATGATACCTTACCATTTTGTTCTGCCTGGTTAATTTCAGAGCTCTGTTGGAATGGACTACACAGCCTTTATTCCTGATGATATTATCCCCTTAGAGTGTGTTCTGACAGGTTGGTTCAGCTGTGCTTATGACTACAAGAAAAAATGATGTATTATTATAATACAGCTTGGCCACTCTCTGTATTTGGTTCCTGGGTAACAATGGCCATTAGGTGGATCTCCAAGTTATGATACTTTTACAACCAGAATTGTTTTGCCAAAGATCAGAAAAATAGAGAAAGATATCACTATAAGTCTCCTTATTTTAGCCAGGCCTAGCTGAAATTCAGGCATTTTAAGTTTTAACTAAAATTTGGAACTAAGACAAAATGAACTACCTAGAGAAGGCATTTATCTCAGTCAGGCCTAATTAAATTATAGGTGTGTGTGTGTGTGTGTGTGTGTGTGTGTGTATGCAGGCATGTGTGAGCCATAGTATGTGTGGAGGTCAGAGAATAACTTTCATCTTGTTTGAGGCAGAGTCTCTCGTTCTCGTTATTGTTCACCACTGTGTTCAGGCTAGCTAGCCTGTGAGATTCCAGATGATTCGCCTGACTCTACCTTCTTATCCCAGGCATGCTGTGATTACAGACAGCAGTGCCACAGTGTCCAGCTTTACGTGGATTTTAGAGCTCTGTTCCCATGTACTCACGCTTGTGCAGTAGGTGTCTCACTCACTGAGCCATCTCCCCAGTTTCTAAATTGTAGATATTAAAATGTCAATTTTGAGCTTCCTGGTAGAATGTTTTGGGTCTGGAATCTTCCAATGTTAATTCTGGAAACAGGCTAAAAAAATCTTGCTAGGGCTTTAAAAGAGAGATAACTAATATCTTACATTTAAAAGATGACCACATTGTTAAAAAGTACTTTTGATAAATATTTATAAATTTTCTAACTGGCTTTTTGTTAGGCAAAATGTAAATTTAAAATGTAAAAAAAAAAGGACTAACCCATATAAAGAGACACTTTTGCATGGTTTCTGTGCTTGACTCAGATATATGTATATATGAAATATACATATATTTTATCAATGTTGGGGTGGGCCATTTTTGCTATTGTAAAGATAAATTCAATGTTAATGTATTGATAGCAGAGAACACATTCTGTCATAAAAATAATGACATGAGATTAGTTTATTATATGATTTGGTATGCATAAACATTGTAAAATTATCAAGATAAAATCAATGTTGCTCACAAAAAGATCACGTTTGATTTAATCTATTTTCATTAAATTATTATTTCATTATTATTTTGTAACAAAATTGTTCTTATTGTATATGTAACATGATGCTATATAAATATGTCTGATGGATGCAACATAATAACATTTCATTAGAAATTTTGCTCTTCAGCTGGGTGTGGTGGTGCACGCCTTTAATCCCAGCACTTGGGAGGCAGAGGTAGGAGGATCACTGTGAGTTTGAGGCCACCCTGAGACTACATAGTGAATTCCAGGTCAGCCTGGGCTAGACCAAGACTCTACCTCAAAAAAAAAAATAAAATAAAAATAAAAAACAAAATAAAGAAATTTTGTTCTGCAGAACAAGTAAAAGACCTACAGAGAGATGGTCATGAGACATCAGACTGAAACATCCTCTCCCCCTCCCTCCTGCCATGCTCGACTGGCCTACTCAGCTTGAAGAAGTTACGAGTGGTCATTATCCCACTTAGCAATTAAGAGTTTCTTCTCAGGAGAGGGGAATGAAGGAGAGACAAGAGAATGACAACTTTGATAGACAGTCATCCAGGAATAAAAGCCCAAGGATGCCACCTGCCCTGCCCTGGCAGGACTAGGACCTGCCTCTGACCCAGTCTCATCCAAAATGGCTGCAAGCAACACTCCCCAGCAGCAATTTCCTGCTTCTTCCTCAGCTCAGCACAGCTGGGTGGGCTGGCCTTCCTGAGTCAGCCTCTTGAGTCCACTAACCAATCAGATCTCTCCCTTACACCTGACTCTGATGGCAAGGCATATCACAATTTGATATTTGATCTGTGTAAAGGAGTCTAACCATGTGTGTAAGCTCTCTCTTCTTTCTCTGGTTTCACTTGCACACCAGTGTGTAAGTCCCCCCCCACACACTCTACTGGGAAGCTGGGGAGAGGGGTATTTGCTAACACCTGGATATTTTTCTCCTTGCCTCCTACATGGGTCTTGCTTTGGGGTGCTTTCTCGCTTTGTTACATGCATGATCTCTGGTCTTTTATGTCAAGGGGATCTTTTGGGTCTCATTCTTTGCCTTCTACATGTGTGTGCATGTGTCTCTCCCGGAAGTTTCCTACCCCCAGAGATCTCCCTGTGAAGGACATTCTGTCTCCCCTCTCCCTGGTCCAGCCAGGCAAGGAGGAGAACTCTCCTCTGGTTTGAGTCTTTCAGCATCCTCCTCCCTGGATCTTAATCCCCCATACAATAAACTTCATAATTTGTAATTAAAAAAGAAATTAAATTCTTTTTATAGGTTTTAGATCTGTTCTTATTGTTTTGTTGGTGTGTGTGTCTGTGTGTGCAAGTTCATGTGTGTGAGCACAGGTCTGCATGAAGCACAGCCCATGAAGTCAGAAGACAACCTTGGGTGTCGGTCCTCACCTTCTACCTTGTTTGAGGCGAAGTCTTCCATTGCTCATTGCTTCTGTTCTCCAGGGTAGCTGGCTCACAGACTTCTGGTGGATTCTCCTGTCTGCACCTACTTTTTTAAAAAAATTAATTAATTTATTTTTATTTGAGACAGAAATGGAGAGAGAGAAAGAGAATGAGCGCACCAGGGCCTCTAGCCACTGCAAATGAACTCCAGACACATGCACCACCTTGTGCATCTGGCTTATGTGGGATCTGGAAAATTGAACCGGGTCCCTAGGTTTCATAGGCAAACGCCTTAACTGTTAAGCCATCTCTCCAGCCCTATACCTACTTTCTTACACAGGCATACTAGGGTTACAAATGCCTACCACAGTTTCTGGATTTACATGGGTTCTGGGGATCTGAACTCAGGTGCTGTCACATTTGTATAGCAAATGCTTTATCTCTGAGCTACCTCCCCAGCCTCTAGATAAGTTATTTTTTAAGTGACTGTACAAATGCTCTGAGTCTAGTCTGCCATCACTGGTCCCAGCAGCAAGTCTCCTAACTGGCACCACTCTTTCTCTTTCTCTCCCTTGGTTCCTCAGAGGGACCTATGCCTTTTGTGGCCAAAACTGCAATTACAGGGTTCACATATAAAAATGTTTAACTCTGTGTATTTTCTCTCCTGCCTTTTCTTGCTATGATAAATTTACTAATCAAGGTCATTTGTTATCTTGGCCAACACTTTGCTGGAATGCAACATTCTGTAATTTCCAGACTCTCATGAGACCAAAGGGGGGGGAAAATGCATAAAGGATCCTTTTTTGTTGATTTTTTTCAAGGTAAGGTCTTACTGTAGCCCAGGCTGACCTGGAACTCACACTGTAGTCTCAGGCTGGCCTTGAACTCAGCGATCCTCCTACCTCTGCCTTCTCCAGTGCTAGGATTAAAGGCATGCACCACCATTAACAATAAAATGTCAATAAAATCTGCTTAGGACCTGCAATAGACCAAAACTTCATATTTGGACACCATGTGGACAGTCATCTTAGGTTGTTATATTATAAATGTAATTAGAACTCAATTCTTTTAAATACATTGATAAATATATTTTTACATTGCTCTATCTCATGATATTATTGAAAAATTTTGTATAGAAAAATACGATTTTGTCATAAGGTAAAATGACTAGACTTTTTCCAAAATGAAAAAAAAAATCAACCAAAAAACGAGGGCAAAACCAAAAAGCTTAAGATGTCACAAAGGGTTTGAGTAAATCACAGGTTTATATAAAAAAAAAAACTTTAAAATGATATATGTAGCTGACTGTGGTGGCTTACCACTCAGGAGGCTGAGGTAGGAGGATTGCTATGAATTTGAGGCCAGCCTGGGCTACAGATTGAGTTCCAAGTGATACCCTGCTTCACAAAAAGCAAAACAATATCGAAGATGATGTATGTATGATGATTAGAGGTTATGAAAATTCACCCATGATCCCGTAAGGAACCCTAATTCTATGGGTAGCAGAGTGGAGGGTCGGATATGTCATGCGAAATCCCAATCTTGACATGATCTAAGAGAGCCTTTAGTCCACACAGTGGCAAACTTCAGCAGCTTTCCAACACCACTGTCAAAGTGGTCTAATCGTCCTCTTTGTAGAGGGAGACCTCTAAACGCACTTGCTCTCAGTCTCTGCTTTAATGAAGCTCAGTCTTGGGACACTAGCTCATCCTGGAGAACATGGAGGAGTCTGTGAAGTTGCTGACACTCTTTGTTGCATGTAAATAACACATCAGGTATATGACAGGGGCTTAGCTGCAAGAAATTAACCTATAGGTCCCTTTGGTTAAAGTAGGTAGACTCCACATGTAGCCCATTCATTAATCTATTTGAGTTTAGGTAGTTTGGTTCATAGGACCCTGGCTAAGGAGCCTCCAAATGGTAATAATGGGTTTTTTTTTCTGGAGCACCAGTTCTCTCAAATACTTTAAGTGTTTGCAGGTAGGCATCTGCTCAATATCAAATAGTTTCTTTTAAAAAATATTTATTTAATTAGAAAGACAGCGAGAGACAGCATGCACCAGAGCCTCCTGCCACCTCAAACTGCAGACACATGTGCCACTTTGTGCATCTGGATTTACATGGGTACTGGGGAATCAAACCCAGACCATCAGGCTTTGAAAGCAACTGTCTTTAACTGCTGAGCCATCTTTCCGGTCCCTCCAATGGTCTCTGATCAGCTGGAACAAGTCATGACAATCTCAGAGAATGAAGAGAATGGAAAGTAAAAATATGGCAGATAAATCTGGAATATATTGTTCTGCAGGTATTTGGAATTCCCACGGTAACTCTAAAATCACAGGATTGAAGCTGTACCTCCTATTTATTTAATTTATTTATTTAAGGGTGAGTGCACAAGAGAGAAAAAGAGAGAGAAAGAAAATAGGTATGCCAGGGCCTCTAGCCACTCCAGACTCACACTCCACCCTGTGCATCTGGCTTTATGTAAGTACTGGGGAAATCAAACTCAGGTCCCTGGGCTTTGCAGGCAAGTGCCTTAACTACTAAGCCATCTCTCTAGCCCTTTATCTCCCATTTCTAAAGCAGAGGCAGGGACTAGCTAGGCCAAGCAAGTAGAAACAAGAGGGCCACAAATAGTGCTACAGATGTTTCAGCCTAACTCAGAAGTCACTCCCATTTAGCTTACAGACATGTCTTTCTCATTTTTTCATGTTAAATCAATGTCATAGGTATGAGTTAATCTTACCTTTCTTGCTGGTATTCACTGGTCATCCAGTCTGACTGCCCCCAAAATACAGCAGCTTCAAGTTCTCAAGGAAATACAGCAGAAGAGCAACAAAGTAGGACACCCAATATTCTCTTCTTGCCTCTGCCCACGTGCACATGGGGCATACAAATCTATAATACACACATACCCATGTAAACATTATACATACACCTATCACACACATACCATACTATACATGCTGCACACACATACTCAAAAAAGTTAGTATGAACAGATATTTCTTAATCTTTTCTGATGTAAATGAAGCATTGTCTTTTTTCTGTGTGCATGTGTCTGTGTATGTACATGTGTTCAGGGATATGTGTGTACTTGCATGTGGGGGCCAGTACTCAAGTACTGTTGAAGTTAGCTTCACATTGTTGGGCCCAAACACCCAATCAAAAGCAGCTGATGGGAGGCAAGGGCTTATTTTGGCTTACAGTCTCAAAAACAGCCAGAACAGAGGCTGGACATCACATTTTGCTACAACAGCAGCTGCCAGGAAGCAGCAAGAATGAGCTGAGTTCTGGCAAGGGGGAAGCTAGTTTTAACCGCCAAAACATCTCCCCTACCCCAGCAACACACTGCCACCAGCTGGGAATCAAGCATTCAAAACCACATGAGTCTATGGTGGGCAGTGTACATTCAAATTACCACAGTTATAGTCTGCCTTTTTGGAGACAGGGCTTTTTTGTTTTGTTTTGTGTTCATTTTTGTTTCTCTTAAACTTTTTAAAAATATATTTTATTTATTTATTTATTTTTGAGAGATAGAGAAAGAGGCAGAGAGAGAGACAGAGAGAGAGAAAGAGATTAAGAATGGGTTCTCCAGGGCCTCCAGCCACTGCAAAGGAACTCCAGATGCATGTGCCCCCTTGTGCATCTAGCTTACATGGGTTCTGGGGAATTGAACTGGGATCCTTTCTTTGGCTTTGCAGACAAACACCTTAGCCCCTAAGCCATCTCTCCAGCCCCTCAAACTTTTTATTGACAACCTCCATATACAATGTACAATATACAATCCCCTCCCACCACCCTCTCTTTCCCCCTTCCCTATTCCCCTTTCAATAAATCTCTTCTTTTTTCCAAATGGTCTCTTTTCGGTTTTGATGTCATCATTTTTCCCTCCTACTATGCATGTCTGTGTATGTAACATCAGCCACTATGAGGCCATGACCAGTCTGTGTCTGCAAGACAGTATTGTAAAACATCCTTCCCTTCTTTTGTCTCTTACATTCTTTCTGCCATCTCTTCCAAAATGTGAGACAGGGTTTTTTACTGGCCTTAGAAACAGTAAAGTAGGCCAGATTGGTTGACTAGTAAGCCGCATGGATCCATCTGTCTCCACCTCCCCAGATCAGGAATTATAAATGTGTTCCACCCTGCCCAACTTTCATGTGTGTGTGTTTGTGTGCTTGTGTATGTGCATGCACATACATGCACACACACCATGGCATGTGTGTGAAGTCAAGGATCCATCTTCTTTTGAGACAGGATCTCTTGCTGCTGGAAATAAACTGCTAGACTGCAGAGGAAAGTCAGACTAGCTGGCTCTCAAGTCTTGGATTCTCCTGGCTCTGCCTCCCATTGTCACGGGTGCCTCGGGATCACAGATGCAGGTGCCACTTTGCATTGGCTTTACATGGGTGCTGAGGATTTGAATCTTGACCAGAAGGCTGTACAACCAAGTGCCTTCAACCACTGAGACATCTCCTCAGCCCAAATGAAGTATTTCCTAAAGTGGAATTAATATGAACGCACATTATTCCCACATTCTCCACAATGATTAGTAAATGAAAGCCAGACCTGGTAACACAGTGCTGCTATCCCAGCTACTCAGAAGGTTCAGATAGGAGAATGGACACTGAAGAAGGACTGCAAATCCAAGACTAACCTGGGCAGCTTAGTGAGACTGCCCAATTTTTTTCCCCTAAAGTAAAAAGAATGCTGGGATATAGCCCAGTGATACAGCGCTTGTATGACTGCACAAGGCCTTAAATTCAATCCCCAGTACTGCAAAACGAAGAAGAAAAAGATGAAGAAAAAAGGAAATCAGTATTGCTTTCTTTTCCACCCTCTGCCTGCTTCACTTCTGTCTTCCTCTCTGTCCCATTCCTTTCATGTTGTTGAGAAGAGCCACGCAACAGGGTCAGAGAGCACCAACCCAGTCCAGGTGGAGCAGGGAGAGGGGCTGTAGGAGAAACGGCTTCCAGGCAATGAATATCTGATGTGAGTAAGTGCGTGAGGAAGCCAGCTAGTTGGTGAGGCAGTTGAATTGATAAAAGTACACAGAAAAAATGAAAGAAAAATATACTTATCAGTTCCAAAGAAACAGTTGTGAAAGAGAGAGAAAGCATGTGCATATAGCTCTGCCGATGTGACCCATCCTTACACAGTCGTAGAAACACTGGCTGATGATAGAATCAGAATTACAATGCAACTGTGTCAGAAGGACAGAGAAAGTGAAGCATGCCAACGCCTGTGTGAATGTGTGTGTACGTGATGGCAGTCACGGTGGTGATGGGGAAAAATGAAAGTCTCATCTTTCAAGGTGAGAAGTCAATGTTACAAAAGTTTTTAAAAAATATTTTTATTTATTTATTTATTTATTTGAGAGAGAGAGAGAAGGAGAGAGAAAGAGGCAGATAGAGATAGTGGCCTCCAGCCACTGCAAACGAATTCCAGACGCATGTGCCCCTTGTGCATCTGGCTTACGTGGGTCCTGGGGAGTTGAACCTGGATCCTTCAGCTCTGCAGGCAAATGCCTTAACCACTAAGCCATCTCTCCAGCCCTGTTACAAAAGTTTTAAATCATTAAGTTGCTATATAAACACAGTATTTAGAGATACAGAAGGAGAGGCTGGAGAAATAGCTCCATAGTTAAAGGTGCTTGCTTGCAAAGCCTGATGGCCCGGGTTCCATTCCCTATACCCTTGTAAAGCCAGGTACACCAAGTGGCACATGTGTCTGGAGTTCATTTACTTCAGCAGGAGGCCCTGGCATGCCCACTTCTTTTCTCGCTCTCTCTCTCTCTCACTCTGTCTGTCTCCTTCTCAAATAAATATATTTTTAAAGATGTATAGATTTTTTTAAGATGTCAAAAGAGTGTGCTAAGAATTTAAAATGGTTACCTCAGAGGAGCAGAAAAATGGAGATGAGGAGAGGACAGGATACTGCTAACTTCAAAACAAGCCTTATGAAACGCTTTCATTTCCCAAATTATGTACAAGTATAACTTGGATATAAAATAAGAACAAAATACAAAGAAATTACAGAAGGTGTGTGTGTGTGTGTTTGTGTAAAGTATGTGTGGTGCATGTCCATGTGTGTGCAGATGTGTCTTATCATTTTCACAGCCGGTATGACCACTCTTACTGGCAGCACCAGCTGTCTTGGACAACACAGGATACCCTGAGACAACTGTGCAAGGATTGCAGCTCACTTCCCTGGCTCCTAAAGGTGAAGCGTCAGTCAGGGCTGCTTGAAAGTTGTTGTTTTTTAACCATATTTTCTGCTTTATAAGCCTGGATTAATTCCAAATGACTGCAACCATTTCCACTTTTGTCAGAGGTGAAGCACTTCCCTTGGTGGACTAACAGAGGTATTTTTGTGACTGGTGCTAAGAAGCAAGGCTGTGATTGGTCCTAAACAAATGACGTGGTTGATGCTAAGAGAAAAGGGCATATTGGCCACCAAAATGGCTGTGATTGGTCCAAACACCTCTCCTCAGGATACATAAGCAGGCTAGGCTCACATCAGAAGGGAGACCCTCTCCTGAGCTGCTTCGTCCTAGGTCCACTACAGGGCTTCTCTTAGTTTCTGCTTGCCTACTTTAAGTAATGAGGGCTGTGCTAGGAACACAAAGGCGGAAGTGGCAGAGTGATGATGGCAGAGGCACAACAGCACAGGCTAGCCTGAGAAAGCTGCTTGACATCTCAGCAGTTGGAGAGTAGCCAGTGTGGGAAGAAAAAGAGTGGTGAAAGGAGGGAGATGACAAGAAGGTAGAGAGCTGAGGCTGAAGGATAAAAACCTGTAAGGAGCCACAGAAGAGAGGCTGCAGGCTGGGTTTCCAGAAGCATCTCAGGGAGCTGTCAAGTCTTCAGGGACACTGGCTGCTTCCAAAGACTCAGGTTCCCTTATAACTGAATGCAGCAAATTGATAAGGGCTAAGGGTTCTGCTACCAGAGGCCAACGAGAGGATTCGAACACTAGAGAATGTCACTGGCTGCTACGTCCCCATGCCTACTGTTGCTGATCCTGGCTGGCAACGCTGGAGGGAATTGAAAACTGCCAGAAGCCAGGACTTGAAGAGATTCTCTTGCCTGACTGTGATTTCTATCAGAGCAGAGCAAAACAATCCCGAGTCAGCTGATTCGTGACACTTTCTCCAGATTCCCTTGCTCTAGAGGCCAGAGTATCCCTGGGGCTCATCTGCCTTCTGTGAGACTGGTACTCGTGAAGTCTAACACTTGTGTAACCTTCTGTTACTCTTTTACCTCCTGTGGGCCCTTCCTTGGGGACACCAGGGAGTCACCCAATTAGCTGTGGATTTTTTTTTTTGCACAGAATATTACCATTTATCTCTCAAATTCTAGAATCTTTGCCTTTTCTGCCACCGTTCTGCTGGCTCTGATGATAAGGCTGGTCCATGATATAGTAGGGTAACTAGAAGACAAAGTTGGATTAACCCTGGCGGCTTATCTGTTCAGTATCCAGTACACAATGGAAAGGAATGTCTCATTTTGAATGATTTCATACTAAAATATTGAGCTGGGGAGATGGCTCAGTGGGGAAAATGCTTACCATACAAGTGTGAGACCCTGAGTTTAGACTCCCAGAACCTATATAAATCTGGATGTAATAGTGTATGTTTGTAAGAATTCCAGCAAATTCATGAACCAGTAGCATGGTGCATGCAGCAGTGAACAAGAGACCCTGTCTCAGATAGGTGGAAGTCAAGGAATTACACTCAAGGTTGTCCTCTGACCTCCACGCATAATTGGTGGCAGGCACTCCCCTCCCCCATGAATACACACACACAAAGTAAAAATCACATTACAGTATGTTCACATATTAGAGTTCTCAACAAAAAGTATTTGAAAAAAGCTGTGGGGCATGGTGTTGTTCCCTTTAATCCAGCACTCTGGAGGCTAAGGCTTTTCTTTTCAGATGGTGGTGACCACTGGGGTGACTCAGAACTCACCAAAGTACTGAGAAGTGATGGTGGAATGTTCAGCATTAGACGAGACATGTCTATTACACCCTCCCCAAGTACAAAGACAGGATCAGTCATGCTCTGCAAGGTCACCAGCATTTACTGCGCATCTGCTCTGTGTGTGATGTGAGGAAGCTGCTGTGGTAGGCAGCGAGCAAGAGGAAGAACTCAAAGATCTTGTAGCAGGTGAAGACAACATTTCATTCTACTCCCCCCCATGATATCAATTATTAATGATACACTGATTAATACACTAATTAATCAGATGAGCCCCAAGTGGTTAGGAAGGTGTCAAACTTAGTGCAAGGCTTCCAAAATTCTGATTTTTGCTTGAAAGCTCAAATTTTCTCAGTGGATCAAATGTTGTGAATTGTTTCCTTGAAGTTGTAACCCAACTTTACAAATAGTTCTGGAAGTGTGTGTTAAATACTAAAGTCTGATTAATCATCATTTGGCTGTCAGTCATTCTGTGAGGGGGAAAAGGCAGTTAAATCAGCTTGCAGCTGAAATAACAAAATTGTGCTTTCTTCCAGGCAGCTCTTTTTCTTTGGGTTTTGTTTTTTTTTCAAGGCAGGGTCTCACTCTAGCCCAAGCTGACCTGGAATTCAGTATGTAGTTTAGGGGTGGCCTTGAACTCAAAGTGATCCTCCTACCTCTGCCTCCCACCCCACCACGCCCATCTAGCTCTTGTTCTTTGACACAGAGCAGAACTGCTTCATGTGTATTTTGCATTTAAAGACTCATAATTGGAAAAAATGTCATGTTTTTGGCATGTGTGTGTGTATATGTGTTTGTATGTGTGTGGACATATATGTATGTGCAGGTACATGTGTTTTCATGTCTTCCTCAATTGGTCTCTACCTTATTTGTTAAGTTTTATTTATTTATTAGAGAGAAAGACAGTATGGGTATGCCAAGATCTCTTGCCACTTTGTGCATATAGCTTTCCATGGGTATTGGGGAACTGAACCCTGGAAGTCAGGCTTTGCAATCAAGCGCCTTTAACCCCTGAGCCATCTCTCCAGCCCCCAGTGTATTTTCTGAGATAAGTTCTCTCCCTGAACTTAGAGCTCACCAATTTGGCCAGACTAGCTATCCAGTAAACCTTCAGGACCCTCCTGTTTCTGCCTCTCTTGCCTTGGGGTTACAGGTGCTTATGGCCTCATCTGGCTCCAATACGAGCACTGAGGACCTGAACCCGGGTCCTCATGCTTGTTTTTCAGGCACTTTACCAACTGAACCATCTCCACTAACCCTTCCAAAAGAAATTTTCTAAAAGGTTACGTTTAATATAGCTCTTTATCAAGAACATCTTAAATAAAACAGAACCCTAAATGTCTTAGAAGAAATGACACAGTGAGCACTTGGTACATGGTTGTACTTCCACCTTGGTTCCTGTCAAAGTGCCAGGAGTTTAGCTACGGTTGCTCTGATATCACCAGTACACATGTTAACATGATAGTGCAACAAGGCAAATCAGGGCTTAGTATTATTGTGAGGATCACTCTAGCCACACAGATCCCCTCATTTTGTGTGTTATTTCAAGGACCCAGGAATCCCATGTTTAAAGCCCTCATTTTTTTAAAAATATTTTTTATTTTGTTTATTTATTTATTTGAGAGAGAGGGAGATACAGAAATAGGCAGGTAGAGAGAGAGAGAGAGAGAGAGAATGGGTGCACCAGGGCCTCCAGCCACTGCAAACGAACTCCAGATGCGTGCACCCCCTTGTGCATCTGGCTGACGTGGGTCCTGGAGAATCGTGCCTCGAACCGGGGTCCTTAGGCTCCACAGGCAAGCGTTTAACCGCTAAGTCATCTCTCCAGCCCAGCCCTCATTATTTTTATTTCTTATTTTATTGACAATTGTTTGTTTTGGTGTTTCAAGATAGAGTCTCACACTAGCCCAGGCTGACCTGGAATTGGAATTCACTATGTAGTTTCAGGGTGGCCTTGAACTCACAGGGTTCCTCCTGCCTTAGCCTCCCAAGTGCTGGGATTAAAGATGTGTGCCACCACACCTGGCCCTTATTGACAATTTTTATGACTGTATATAATGAATTTTTGTTATATTCACCTCCTGTTCCCTTCTATTGCCCCCTCCCCCTCATGCTGAACCCCTTTTTTTCCCAATCAGTCCTACTTCAATATTGATATCTATTTTTTGGACCCACTATGTTTAGTCATGGCTGTTTGCATGAGCTTGGGTGGGAGGCTTTTACTGGAGTACAGGCAATTGCAGAGGCTGCAACACTGATGAAAGTTCCCCCTCCCCCAGCAACCATTGACTGCCTATAACTGTTCAGGGAAGGGTGAGGGTCTCATGAGGTTCTCCGCCATCCATAACACCATGTTGATGGGCTAAATCTTGTGCAGGTCATGACATCCTCAGTCAGTTCATGAATGCAACAGTTATGGATGAGTGACAGCATTCTAAAATACCCCTCCCTATTCTCTGGCTCTTACATCCTTTCCTGCTCTTTGTTCTTCAGGGTTTCCTGAGCCTTGGAGAGGGTGATATAGATGTCCCATGTAGCTCTGAGCACTCAACAGTCACCAGGAATCAATTACCCCCATAACAGTCCTGCCACTATTGCTCCAGTGGGCACATCTTGGCTGACTAGTTGATTGTGTAGCATGCTGGCCCCACTGCTACATTAGGCAGTTGATGACATTTCTCCCCCTGCAGTCTGTATAGCACCTTCTGGCACTGTGAAAGCTAGTCCCCAGCAGGAAGGAAATTTCTGCTCAGTTCCAGCTTGAGTTCTGTTTCTTGCAACTAAAGCCTGAGGTGTCTTCAGCAATAGAGTCTTACCATCTAACTCTGGTAGCCACCAAGGACCGTGATGATAGCCTACATGGTTTGGGGAACTCTGGCACTGGATTTTCCTTAATAACTTATTATTATTATTATTATTATTATTATTATTATTATTTGGCATTTTGAGGTAGGGTCTCACTCTAGCACAGGCTGACCTGGAATTCACTATGTAGTCTCAGGGTGGCCTCGAACTCACAGCAGTCCTCTTACCTCTGCCTCCTGAGTGCTGGTATTAAAGGCGTGTGCTTTATGACTTCGGGAAGCAACATTATCCACTCAAGCAAGGTAGTTATGTTCAAACTTAAAAAAAAAAAAAAACATATATTTTAAATTAGCTAACAAAGAAGTAGTAAAACCTCCATTTTAACTGCTTCTCCCAAAGTCACTCATGTACTAGTGGAACCAAGACTTAAAACTAGGTCATGCTGGGTGTGGTGGCGCACTCCTTTAATCCCAGTACTCGGGAGGCAGAGGTAGGAGGATTGCTGTGAGTTCAAGGCCACCCTGAGACTACATAGTGAATTCCAGGTCAGCCTGAGCTAAAGTGAGACCCTACCTTGAAAAACCAAAAAAAAAAAAAAAAAAAAAAAAAAAACAAAAAACTAGGTTATATGGATTCCTAGTTTTGAAATGTAATGAATATTTATCATCTAGACAGCATCAGGTTAATCTAGCCTAAAGAGATTTGCATGAAATCTGAAGAAATCTAAATAGCTAAACATCAAGAGATGAAACTGACTGCTGTTCCATAAATGAATATAACAAAACAACTGTTTCATATTATGTTTGCTTAACCAGCTTTCATGTACGTCAAGTCATATTTTTCAAAGGAAGTGGAGAAACAGCATGGTATAGTGCACCTGTAATCCCAACATTTTGGGGGATAAGGCAGAAGGATCAGGAATTCAATGCCAGTCTGGCTATATAGTGAAACTCTGATTCTAAGAGGAAATCTCTTCCCTATGCCATCTCATACAGCATCCCTCTCATTGCAGCTTGGACAGGCTAAGCAAATCTGGGAGGTCCAGTGCACTCCTTTCAGGACGTACTGGAAAGCTTGTTTATTTTTAACTTTAACCAGCTCTTTTCTCTTCCTCTCCACAGCCACGCTCTCTTCAACGAACACACTCTGTGTTTTATCCAAGCAGCTGGAGCAGTAAGGAGGCCCGCTCTCTCTTCTTTGACACATTGTGAGTCAGCTGTCAGGTGCCATCCCCAGACTTCAGCCTGAAGGTAGGCAGCTTCTTCCACTTTCTTTTTGGTCTAGATCCATGCACACAGATTGTTCGTGCGCACTTCTGATTTGGAGAGCTAGGTATGGCCTTTATTCATGCTTTCAAACCTTGCTCTCAGGTGCTTCTCCTCCAAGCACTTGTCCTGGATCATCTTTCACCTCTGTACTGACTGAACCTTATTTATGTCCCAGAGCTGTGCTCTGTTCTTCCCTTTAATCCCCAGCAAGACCCCTGAAGAAAATCCCACCAACAGTCCCCTCTTTTTACTTAAGGTATTTTAGTCCAAGAGTTGTTTTTTTTTTTAAATCATATACAGCTGTGTACCAAGACACAGAACTATTACCTAAAGTGTTCTCAAGGCCTTTTGAAGTCACATGTGTAATGTTCAAAACAGTTGTAGAAATACTTTTTTACACATTTATATTCATTAATGTGCAGTGAACATATTTTGCTGACAATTAACATAGTTTGCAACACAACCTATAACATATTAATATATGGGTATATATTTATAGTTGTTTCCTTTCAGGTTTCTTTTTTTTTCCATTTAATTTATTTCACAAGCATGTACTGCTTACAACTCAGACTCACTCTAAAAATCGAACTATTGTGCTTCCAAACTCTGCCTCTCTTTCCTACCTATGTTCCTCCAGCTCCCCTTGCTGTATCAGTTGGTGTAAAATGTTTCCATTGATTCCACTCCCAAACTCACTTTCCTTTCCATTCTTGCCAGCACTTTCCAGGCCCCAGGCCCTTCACAGGAGTGTGTATGGCAGTCGCCATCTGACCTTCCTTTTCTAGTCTAGTTTCCCTCTGCTCTGCTGTTGCCACCATAAGTAACTTTCTGAAACAGAACACATCTCATGACTCCTTACCAAAAAAATAATAATAATAATAAAAAGAGAAGCAGCAATCTAGGCTCTTCACACCTTCCCCTGAACGTTTTTCTCCCATGCTCCACCCTTTCATCTCCAGTGACATCAGCTTCTAACTTTCCTGAACTGATGTGCTTTCTCTCATGTTTTCTCTACGACTCAGTCTTTGATCTGTTTTGCCGAGTCGGCACTCTGTCTTTTCTAAATGGGTGTTTGCACTCTGCAGACGAGAATAAAAATGCACCCTGCCTACTGCCTGCCCTGCTAAGTCCGGTGTCCCCCGCCCAGTTCCAGGCAGAGGAACAGACAGGTCATCCTGACGGGACAGGGACTGGCGGTGAGGAGGTCACAGCTCTGCTTTTCATCCCACAGAGAAGGAAGGCCTGCGTCGGCGCGTTCCTGGGAGGCCATCATCTGGTGCACGCGCAGCTGGCAGCTAGCAGCTTGCAGCTAGCACCTCGCGTTCGGAAGGGGCTCCGGGCTCCAGCGCCGGGCGGGAAAGGCAAGGGGTGGGGGTGGCTGCACAGCGCCCGGAGCGCGCGCAGCCGAGCAGATTCCCCAGCGGCTGCTGATTGGCTGAGAGCGGTCAGGCGCTGTGGGCCTGTGATCATATGGACCTTGGTTACCTAAATAACCGGGTGGCCTGTGGGGCCTCTCATCGGCGTGGACACGCCCAGGCAGAGGAGCGGGAGGAGGAGGGCCCGGGCTGGAGCTGAAAGAGCAACACCCGCCTGGGCAGAACTTCTGCCTAGGGGTTTAATGGGGGGAAACAGCCAGGGCCAGGGGGTGGAGGTCGTTAGAATGGTAGTTAATACGCCCCCAGGGGGTGGCAGCCTGTCCTGCCCCTGACCACTCTGCCCTACTATGGAAAAAGCAAGGCTGGAGGCTTTAGCCTGTAAGAATTCTGCTAGTACAGCTTCTCAGCCTGTAACCCACGTGTAGGTGATGCGAAGAGAGCCCCGAGTGGGAGTACAACTCCCACGTCACTACCTCTCATGTCGCAAATTCTCAGAGGATAAATTTTGAGAATTATTTTAGGGCGAGTTAAGACAAGAGGAAAGCAAAGCAAGAAAGTGCTCAAGTCAATAGATGTTCTCTCTCTTCCTAATCTGGGAAGAGGGAGAGAAACTGGGAAAAATCTCCCTCACATAGGGAAAAAGGGCTCTTTCCAAGAGGAAGCCTCCAGGGCAGATGGCAGGGCAGGATAGGGCGAAGGGGCTTACATGTGTGTTTCAGGCCCATTTATGGAACCAGGCATCCAATAAGAAGGAACCATCGCCAGGTTCAGGTGTGTAGGAACCCAGTTGAGGTGCTTAGGAAGAACCTGACTGGCTGGTGGGCCCAGGAGGACCACTGATTTAGGAAAGACCCATCCATAAAAGCCATGAAATTTGGGGGAGAAAGAGCAAAGTGTTGTTGCTGAGGAGGGTAGGAGGTTATTGTTCATAGCCATCTTGGATGAGTCTGGACCAGGTGGCAGACAAGGTAGCATCCCTGTGTCTGTGGGCCAGTCCCTAGCTGACTACATAACAGGAAAAAGCTACCTTGCTCCTAATAGGTATCAAAAAGGTCAGGGAGTGTCTGTAGGGGCTGTCTTTTCTGAGTCCAGGAAGGAGGAAAGGGATTTGTATATGTGAAGAATCAAGCGTGACGTTCAGACAGTCTGGCGGGAAGTGAAAAACCACCCAGACACTGGAAGACAGCTTGATGATCCCACAAAAAGGTACTCCTTATTGAGCAAGTTACACAACTCCTGGCTATGTACCAAATCAATTGAAAGCAAGCACTCAAATATTTGTACACAAATGTTCATGGCAGCACTTTTCACATTTGCCAGAAGGTGGAGACAACTCAATTGTTGGTCAATAGTAAACTGGTACACCAGCTATGGCGTCCACCTACAACAAGGCTTTAATCAGGAATGAAGTGCTAATTCATGCTACAGGCTGGGTGATTCCTCCAAGCTCTATGCTAGAGTAGATCACCAGACACAGGAGGTCACCTGTTGTCTGATTCCATTTCTACGAAATATACAAAGAGGTAAATCTTATAGAAAGCCCAGTGGTTGTTGCTGGGGATCGGGACAGGCCTGTGTGGGTAAGAAGATGGAGTCATGCTTGACTGGTTTTGGAGTTTTCTTTTAGGCAATGAGATGTTTTAGAAAGAGTAGTTATTATGCAATATTGTGAAGGTACTGGATGCAATATTGCTTAGTTTGGCTACTTTTATATTGTGAATTCTACTTCTGTTTAAGCATATCTGAAATAAGCAGGGTAAAAAAGAGTCTGACATCCAAAATTCTCAGAGGAATAGAGTCATAAGCCACCACAGGCCCTCTGTCGGACTTCATTGTCACTTTCCCCCCTATCCTTGATTTCCTCTAGTGCTTCACAGAGTTGGTTATAGCCTGGTCTGGCCCGGGCTACTCACTGTTCTCTGTGAGAAATGTCCCTGAAGGAGAGGGCCCCTTTGGCCTTTTGCAACAGGTCCTTGCCTGGGCCTACAATTACCATGAATCAGCACAGCACATACTTCTCCTTTGAGAGTCTCTGTAGCCTGGTTGAAGAAGCCTGGGGATGACAGTTGAAAGGGCTAAAAGGTGAGCCAATCTGCCACTAGCAATCCCAGGATAGAGTCTCAGTTCTTTGGACTCTGAAATAGGGCATGTAATATTTGTCCCAAGGTCAGTGTTCAAGAGTCAACACTTACCCTGTGCCCCAGAAACTGAACTAAAGGTTGCAGAATAGGACTCTTCCTCCCTGCCACATTCTCTGGTTTATAAAGGGGATAGAACTTGAGGCCATGAGATGTCGTCATCATTTCATTAGTACTGACTGTAGGCACAAAGGGGGCATGTCCACTGAAGGAGGTGCCTTCAAGGAGCACAGAACTTTACAGAGGGTAAAGTACAGTTGGAAAATTAGAGAGCAAATGCCAGGTGAGCTATATGATTTGAGTAAAGGGTTTCATATCAGGTGTGGGTGAATGTTAAGATGGGTAGAATGTGGAATGAGATGGTCTCCTGCAGAAGCTTGTGCGGGTTGACTAGGCATGTGCTCAGCCATTGCCAGGCTGGGAGGAGTGGCACTTCACCAGGCTTTGCCTCTGAATATAACCCAGTATCACTATGAGATACTTAGATAGAAGAGAGGGTCTGATATGGCTTCTTTGTCCTCCACTCCATACGAAGCATAGCCAGGAGGTAAGGCCACAGTTCTGGATCCCAGACCACAGCAACCTACGCTCTCACCGCTTCTCTCCAGTGGAACCCATCCACCTCCCTACTCAGGGCCTGCCAAGAAGAGAAGAGTTCCTGCTTCTCCTGCAGAGATGCCGCTTGCTGATCACAGGTATGTTGAACTGGTGTTATCATTGCGTCCTGCAGCCTGTTGGCTGCAGAACTTGAATTCCTTACTCATAAGAAACTTCAATTGTGTGGTCACTAAACCTCTGCACAATGTAGACGATGGCATCCAGATTTTCCTTCCAACTACTGTAATTTGGTATGAGATTGTGGTCTTAGGCTCCAGATTACAGGAGCTTCTTTTTGTCATGTGACTAGTCCTTGTAATGACTGAGGCTGTAGAACACATCACTTTAGAATGATGAGACTATAGAGTACCTCTCTTAGCCTAAGATTTGTATTTAATCAACACATTTATTTGGGTTTGAATTTTAGCTACAACTTATGGTTAAAAACAATGAAATACAAAATACTTATTTTTCTCATGCAATCTTTGTTATGGAGATCTAACTCTTGTCCCATAAAAGTAGTTTTTCAAGCATACAACTCAGTCATTTTTTTGTACATTTATTTAAGCAACCTCCACAGTGATCTAACTTTTGAACACTTCTGTCAGTCCCCGCAAACAGCACGTAGTTATGAGTAATCGCTCCCTTGTCCTGTGCCCTAGCCCTTAGCAACTTCCAATCTGTTTCCTGATTCTAGATTTATATATTCACACATGTCATATAAATGGAATTATACAACATAGCCTCAGAATATTGTTCCTATGGTCCGTCCATGTTATATCACACATCAATATTTCATTCTTTTTATTTTATTTTATTTGAGAGAGAGAAAGGGTGGGGGAGAGAATGGGCGTGCCAGAGTCTCCAGCCACTGCAAATGAACTCCAGATGCATGTGCCACCTTGTGTATCTGGCTTATGTGGGTCCTGGGGAATCAAACCCGGTACTTTGGCTTTTCAGATAAGCACCTTAACCGCTAAGCCATCTCTCTAGCTCAGTATTTCATTATTTTATTTGTTTTGTGGCTGGATAATATTTCATTGCATGAAGATACTACATTGTTGTTTGTTCATTATTTTTTAGTTTTGTTTGTTTGAGACAAGGTTTTGCTATGTCCACCTGGCTGACTTGAATTCACTGCATAGACTGGCTTCAAACCTGCAGTGGATCTTCCTGTTTTCCTGTTTCTTTCCCCAGGTGACAGGTGTGAGCCCAGTGCTCAGCTCCATTCATTCATTTCTTGATGGATATTTGTGTTGTTTCTATATCAAATTATTACAAAATGCAGGAATAAACATTCATGAAAACTTTTTTCTTTTGCTATCATTCTCTTGGGCATACAAAAGAGTAGAATTACTGAATCATGTGGTTCCTTATATTTAGCCTCTCAGCAATGGATGCAGCCTACTTTGTTTATATACTCAGCAGCAGCATTTTTTTTTCATTACAACCAGCCTAGTGGATGTAGAGTGGTATCTCATCATGTTTTTGATTTGTATTCCTTAGCTGTCTGCAGTTGTTGAGCAGTTTTCATGTGATTATTGGCTATTCATGTATTGGCTTTGCAGAAATGAATAGTTGAATACTTTATTTTAGAACTGGGTAATTAGTGTTTTTATTGGTGAAATGTAAGAGTTCCTTTTACATTCAGAGTTCTTATTCCCTATGAGACACATGGTTTGTAAATTTCTTTTTTTTAATTCTATAGCTTACTTTTTGTTGTTGCTATTTAAGACAGAATCTCAGTATGTAACCCAAGGCTGGCATTAAATTTGTGATCCTCCTACAAGCGTTCCAGGAAGAAAGACATTCCAGATAGGGGGTGGACTACAGGGAACAGAATGCTGTCTCAACGCCAAGGCTGGATTTGCTGATTGCTTTCTGGTGCCCTGCTCCATGGCTGGCTCAGTGCCACAACATCAGCATTTGGATTGGTCATGACTATTGAAAGAAAGAGAAGAAACTGCCTGGGCTAGCGATATTTCTAGAACAGTTTGATATCCTTGTCTGGAGTCATCAGTGTGGCAAAGGCACCTAGGGTGGAGGTGGGGAAGCTGCAGGCCTCAGGAGAGAGGCAGCCAGCTCTGCTTGCTGAAGACACAGCAGGTCCGCGCCGGTAAGCACTGTGTCTTCAGGAGAAGCAGCTGCCTGAACAGCAAGTCCTTGCTGCCCTGAATACACATAAAAGCTGCCTGTCCATGGGGAAGGAGAAAGTTCAGGAGCAGAAAGAGCCAGAAGAACAGAGACAGATGGAATAGAGCCAGGAATCCAGCCTCGGGGTAAGAGATTCTTTCCCTGCCCCCAAGGCAGTTCTACAGGGAGCCGGATGGTCACAGAGCAGGGACTGAGAGAAGGGGCCCAACAGTGTGGGAGAAGCCTGACTTTTATCAAGCAAGGAGCAACTTTGACTAATAAGGGACCTTGTTTTGAACTTGTTTCATTAGGATCCTAATTCTCAGTAAGCTCTCGACCCCCTGGATGTCTTCAAAGCCCTTGTTTTAGGAAATTACCTCTGAAGAACTGCCTACAGACACTGCCCCTTCCACCTCTCCACCTCCTGTCCTGAAATAGGAGGAAAATATGACCCAACTATTTTCTCCTCAGCTTCAGGTTTCTTTAAGAACTCTCCTTCAAAGCTGAGTACTTAAAAGCATTATGAATATCCAACCAGATATATTAACCTCTGTGTATTCTGGCCTCTCTATCTCCTAAAACCCTTCCAATTTCATATGTTTGAAATTGCACAGTGTAGCAGACAACTTCAGGTTCGCTGAGATGAACTTCCAGACCAGGCACAGTTATGGAGGAAGGGATATTTATTATTGAAACTTACAGATCCAGGGGAAGTTCCATAATGGCAGAAGAAGCTGGCCTGCTTTCACAGGACCAAACACAGAGAACAAAGCCACCGCCAAAACACAGCACACCTCAGGAACTCCAGCTAGGCACACTTTGCATATCTTTAGATTGAAATCCTAAACCACCACCACACCTTAAGATCCACCCCATGACACTGCCTCCAGCAAAGTGGCTGCAGATGCAAACTATAAACTAATAAAACACTGAATATATTGGGTCCATCTATTCAAACTACCACACACAGCCATCTGGTTACTGTGAGAGGAGCATCTGATAGCCTAGAGAGGGCAGAGCAGAAGGATGAAAGAAGTTGGATGAGCAGCAGATCACGAACTGCTCAGAGTTCTCTGAGCAGCTGCACTTGCCCATTCTGGAAACACCCCATCTGAAGACTTCTTGTTCTATGAAACAAAAAATCATCTTGTTGGGGCTGGAGAGATGGCTTACTGGTTAAGGTGCTTTGCAAAGCCAAAGGACCCAGGTTCTATTCCCCAGGACCCATACAAGCCAGATGCACAAGATGGCGTATGCATCTGGAGTTCGCTTGCAATGGCTGGAAGCCCTGGCATGCCCATTTTCTCTCTCTTTCAACTAACTAACTAAAGAAATAAATAAACAAACAAATAAATAATGTTGTTATGGAAAAGCAAAACCTAAGACCAATTTTCCCCCTAAGCAAATGGTTCTTTTTAGATCCTTCCCTCACAGTATATTTAGACATTGAAATTTGCTGCTGTGTTCTAACACTGCCAAGCTCTCTACGGCTCAGAGCATGCTGTGTGGAGAAATTCCATGTCTTTCTAGGGACTGGGTCACATCACAGAAAGAGTCTCTTTGCCACTTATTTCCTCTCTACGCCACCTGTATCTGGAAAGGATTATACTAAGTGAGGTAACCCAGGCTCAGAAAGCCAAACATCACATGTTCTATCTCATATGTGGATCCTAGCTACAAATGTATAGACTTGTGTGTGAACTGGAACCAAAAATAGGTACCAGAAACCAGTAAGCTGGTAAAAGGCTATAAGGAAGGGAGGAAAGGGAAGGACTTAAGTGTATGGTAATGCACATATGTAAGTAGAAGAACTGATTACAGGGAGGGGAATGGCCTAATTGAGGCCATGGGAAGAGAATGCATACAAGAAGGGCAGGGGGAGGGTCAATCTAAACTCAAGATATTATGAATAAGACATATGTAAAATTACTTTTTTGAATAAGGGCACGTCTAGAAGCTGTAGACTATTACTAGAAAATTTTCAGTACCTGGGATGGGATACCTTCCAGTGAGTTGTTGGCCAAGGAGGTCCTGGTAGCCTCCAAAACATTAAAGGCTCTTGCCAAAGCCCTTGGTTTCCCTAGAGAAACAGAGAGTAAGACCCTATTGCTGAAGACATCTCATGCCTGAGAAGCAAGGTCACTGAGAAAGCAAGCTGGTGTGGAGCAGAAAACCTTCTCCTTATAGACCAGCCGACTGAAAGCTGGAAAAAGCTGCATTGCATGCAGTGTATGGGAGACAGAAGCCATCAACAGTGAAAACAGTGGACGCTGAATATTCAAGCTTGGCCAGACAGGCCCAATGACTGAACGGGTGCAATAGTGGCATGTCTACTCTTGGGGTAACCAACTGCTCCATAATTGGACTGAAGGCCCTCTCTATGGGAGGGAATACATACCTGGTACTGAAAAACCTAAGTAAAAGTCTATGGTAGGTGAGGTCATGAGCCTTAGGGGTATAAGCCTGCTCTTGTCTGACTAAATGTACATATTATTCCCACCAAGCTGCCCTGAAAGCACTACACTTAATGTTCATATTCACATATTAATGCTACTCTCACTTCTGGTTAGAGAAGCTTCTCTTTTCAGATGGTGATGACCACTGGGATCACCCAAAAGGCAACATAGTGCTGAGAAGAAGGGATGGAGGAGTGCCCAGCACTGAAACACCTCTGTCACACCCTCCAAGGCTCAGGGACCATTGCGGAGGAGGGGGCGGATAGAATGGAAGAGCCAAAGGAAGGGTATGACCTCTTACAATGCCACTGCCCAGACAGAAATTGGCCTCGATATCCATGACCTTGCAGTGCCTAGCAATACCTTTGCAAGACCCTCAAAATAGAAGAAAAAGATGATGTCATCAAATTAAAAGAGAGACTAATGGAGAGAGGGAGGGGATATGATGGAGACTGGAGTTCTAAAGTGGAATGGGGGAGGGGAGGGAAATATCAGGTGGGTTTTTTTTGTATGTAAGTATAAAAGTCAATAAAAAACAATAATTAAAAAAAAAGAATCATGCTCTCTCTGCATGTGCTTTTCTGTTCTAACATTCCTGTTGCAAGCTCAGCCAAATAAAGTTCTTTTACCCTGACATCTAGCAAACCATAAGCTCATGTCAATGTACAGGACTTCCCAGAAGATTTTTATTGCATGTGTAAGTTGAGCTACCTGCCTTGAAGCACAGTGCACTCCAATAAAAGAACATTTTCTGAGCCAAAGACTGTTTTACCTTTGCACAGTACAATGGGCACTGGGCCTCTGACACTGGGCAGGGATGGGTGAAAACATATGGTTTGCCTAAGTGGCAATGAAGGAGAATCGCATAAAGGTGAAGGTAACAAGGAAATGAAATGGTTATGAAGCAAAGATATGAATGTCAGCATCATAAAAGAAAATTCTTGCCTTTCAGTACTTGAGCATTTTCTAAAAACACTGTTCAGAAGTGGGTTAAGGTCATCATTGTTAGCATCCATTACTCTATAGTTAATCCACAGAACATTAAACTCAGACAATCCAAAACTTAGCCAGTCTTGTAGCTTCCATCTCCAGTTCTTTTAATCCTGGCTAAAACAATGGACTTGGATACTTTCTTCCGGTCATAGGCAGACTGATGGCCGCCTTGCAGTCGATGAAGAACGTGGTGAAGTTGATGTGCCAGCGGTACTCACTGGCAGAGTAGTCATAGGGGAAGGCGTGGTGGTAGTTGTGGAAGCCCTCACCTGAAGAGGAACAAGGAGAGCAGTTAGGGGCTCTATGGATGGCTGCCATCTCATCTTTGCACACCTATTCCCTAGCTGGTACCTTGAGCTTCAGAGAAACCTGTTGTTTTTCAGTGAATGGATGGACCCAATGTCTTCTACTCTGAGCAGGTAGATGACCTCAGAGCCATTTCAGGTAAATCAAGATACATCACTCACCTATGTGTACAGGAACCTTTGGGAAATAAAGTTTCTTATATGCTAACTGGATGAGAGAAGGTGGTTCTTCTAGGAATGTGATTCATATTGGGAAAAGCTTTCCCCAAAAGCATCCATAAATATAGACTCAAGACCCCACAGCCCGTGTCTATGAGCACGTGCTCAGGTTGAAGCTCCAGAGGAAGAATGGTGTCTATGCTTCTTACAGAGGTGAAAACAGCACACCATTCCCATAGCACTGGTGTTCTCTGTAAGGGTGAGAGCTTCCAAAAGAAGGGTCACATAGCTAAAAGTCAGGGGAAAGTTTCCCCACCACTGTTTGTTTGTTGGGAGATGCTCTGCCTTCTAATTCTCTCAGCTGTGACCATGGGGCAGGGACACTGCTGGTAAACCTGAACCGCTCTGAAAATGCTGAGAGTCCCGCTAAGCCCTCACAGTCTGAGAATGCTTGGGAATGAGCATTTCACTTTGACTAAAAGGGAAATACATGTATTTTGGATTCAAAACAATTTATATAGTAGATAAATGTTTGAAAACTCCACAGATAGTGTGTCAACTCTTGGCAGGATTTTCTTTCTGATTCCCCCAATAACAACAGTAACCTCATCAGGTTAGTCTAAAAAGCAACCAATATAAGAAATTGTTGGACCTTGAGGATAAAAATACCCCAGATTGGGGGCTCAGAATATAGCAAAGTGTTTGCCATACAACCATAAGAACCTGAATTCAGGCCCTGGAACCTTCATAAAAAAAGCCAGGTGTGGTGACAGATGCTTGTAATCTCACAGCTGGGAAAGTAGAGACTAGCAGATCCCTGGAGTCCACCAGCCAGTCACTCTAGCCTACATGGCCAGCTCCAAGTGAATGAGAGACCCTGTCTCCCAAAAAGGTGAATGGCACTCCTGAGGAATGACACGAGGTTGTCCTCTGCTCTCCACCTACACATGCATGTATGTGCAGGTGCACCTGTATATATGAGTACCCATCCACACATGAATGTGTACACACACACACACACACACACACACACACACTACCCCACATAGAGAAATAATATGAATTACAAGCCACTGAAGGAATTCCTAACAAAGGAACCACTCCAGTGGGGCCTCGCATAGTTATGTCCATCTGTACTGTATACTTGGTTGTCCACAATGTGAACTTAGAAAAGGGTGGGAGGAGAGTACCTGGGTTAAAGGTGCTACCAGAGGATTGCTAACTCCCACACACACTTTCATAGTCAGGCTCTGAGTAGGCATTCACTGTAGATGCATTTAAAGTGGAGACAAAGGTTATGGGTGACAACCTGAGCCAGAAAAGGAAGTCTTAGGGGAAGATTAGCTATCTCAGAGATAAGATGAGCATGGGATGGTGGAGGAGGTCATTCAAAAAGAAAAATAAATTAGAGTGTCAGGAAACAACTGGAGAGGAGCCAAGGGTGAGAGGCAAGTGAGATTAAAAGCAAAAGAACAAGAAGGAAGAAATGACAATTAAGGAAAAATACGAGACTGGCAGCACTTTGAATGGTCAGTCACAGGACACCACAGTGGGGAAGCACATGAGAGCTCCACTTATGATACTGGTCACTTTTCAGTCCACAAAAATCCTGTGTCTGTGAAAAGGCTCAAAGTAGGCCCATGCTCAATGGGAGGATGTCCTTGGTTTAGGAAACAATAGCAGAGAGGTTAAAATACATTCAGATGGTACACTTGAATAAGTTATAATTATTTCTTCTATATTTTACATAGCATGATTAAATACAAAACACAGAGTTTAATAGCCTCTCCATTGACCCTTCTGTTATATTTATGCATCTTCTAAGCCAAATGAGATTCAGGCCAGCCCTGAGGTGACAGGAGAAAGGCAACCTTAAAAAGGCTTTATATTCATGGCATTTGAAGATCGTTTTTGAAACTCCAAATAAAAGTAGTGCTATTTTTCATCCTTTCTTTTTCACATAAGGCATAGTGTGTTATTTTCATATAGGTTTCTTATATAATGATCCTCGAAGTTAAGGTGGAGGTACTGAAATACAAATTGATCATAAAAACAAGTTGAGAAGACAGGCATGGTGGCTCCTACCTATAATCCCAGCACTGGTTAGGCAAAGATAGATGGATAGCTATGAGTTTGAGGCCAGCCTGGACTACAGAGTAAGTTCCAAGTCAGCCCAGGCTAGAATGCTTCAAACAAACAAAGAAAACACCAAATCAAATATAGAAGCCAGGGATGGTGGACCATGCCAATAATTCTACCACTTAAGAGGCTGAGGTAAGCAGGCTACTGAGAACTTGAGGTCATCCTGGATAGACTACACAGTGAGTCCCAGGCCAACCTGGGCTATAAGGTAAGACACTGGCTCCAAAAAAAAATACCTTAGCTTAAGGCCAATAGATGTGGTCATGCTGCTGATTTACCCAAAACTCCTGTGGAAACCAGGATATTCTCTCCGGGGTTAATGTTCTTGTCATAAGGGCGATGTCCATAGAGGTGGGCAGCACTGTTCACCAGCCAGGTGGCATTGAGCACCACAGCGTATCTCAGGAAAGTGGCAATGAACAAGCTGTGCTGAAAAGTTTCACCCCAGAAGTACCAGGGCACCAGTGTGGGCGGGGTGAAGCACATCAGCAGGAGACCAGGTATGTAGTACCTGCATTGAGAGACCACAGGGAGTCCATGGAAAGGATGCATGCCCACCCCCACTGGGCTCCTGTGTCTTTCCTCCTACAGGAGACAGGTAGGGGAGACTGAAGGCACCAGGAGGGAATAGGATAGATAATTTTATGAACACATAGTCTGATATCAGTTTTTAGATGAGGCAATATAGACACATTGGCTTGCATAGAACACCCCACCAGAAGCCAGTTTATCAAGCATAGGAACACCAGGTTTTTCTGCCTAGGCTGTTTGTCCTTCTGCCTTTCAGCATTATTCTTTTGCCTGTTGGTGTCTTTGGCGTGGAGAGTGGCATGTCATAGCTCCATTTCCTTCCTCCATCTTCAAGTTCTTTGGTCTCTTTCTTTCCAAAAGGTACACCGAGTGAAATTGGTCACTGCCAGGTCTCTCTACAGAGGTCCTACCTTACTCTTCATTCCCACAGAGACCATCGTGGGTCTTTACCATTCTTGTTCCCCAGGGTCATTGGCCACCGATGTCCCAGGCACAGGAGTTGGGGGGAAACAGCAGGGTCCTGGAGCAGCGGGTGAGTGCAATGAGCACCCGGGAGACCATCTGATGGACAGCTCTCATTTATTCAAAAGGGGAGTGGGTTTATAAACACTTGGGGAAGGTTGAGATGGCACATACAGACTACATAGCGATCGGATACATAGTTTATGGGTTGCTATCTAAGTGGAGGAAGAGCTAGGAAACTTCAAGGCTGTGAGGGAGGAGCTGAGAGAGAGATGGTGGAAAGGCTACATGACTTCAGCCACATAAGGGTCTCTTGGGCAGCTAGCCACATGGTCAGGAATGGGGGGGGGGGGGTACAAAGGCTGACTTATGGAATTGGTCAGAGCTTTTTGGGATCAAAAAGGAGGGGGCTCGCCAGTTCTGCCCACTCTGGGCCATGACAGGACACACTGCAACCTTGCCCGAGGGTAGGGAAGGTCAATCACTGTCACCAGGGTGGGTTCCTGACGATAGGGCCAGCTGCAACCCCCACAGCCCAAGGCCCGGCCATGTCCAACAGTTCAGGCCAGCCTCCTCACAGTCCCAGCCCGGTTTTAGCAATGCCCAACAGACCATGACCATGACAATCCAATGGAACTGATTGCTTCAAACAACACATCATAGACATTTATGCCTCTGACATTCCTTTCCTCCACTGCCTTCCCATTCTTGCCACTGTTTCCTCTGCATGGGGCCTCCCTAACTGTCTAACTTGTGTCCCATTCCATGTTGGGGTCCCCCGAGGCCAGCTCAGGAGGGACGATGGGGTGAGCAGCGCGAGTCACGACACAGACTCCAGGAGTTGGGTGAAAGGCGAGAATCCACAAACTCGTTTATTTAGCACAATGCACATAGGTTTTAAGGGGCTGTTAATCCTTGTATGGGGCGGTCCCCTTTTGGTGACCAATGACAGCCTGTCTCTGGACAGGACATCTCGTAGTAGGCTTCTCGCGAGCATGGGACTGTAACTGTTGTCACATCAAGCCTGCGCAAAATGCCATTTTTACAGAAACCACTTCCTGTTGTCTTCTGCCATGCGGTCTGGCTAGGACCAGGCCTGTATTGTGCCATACAGCTCCACAGTTGCTTTCGTCTGTCCTGAAAATATCTTTGCTTAAAAACACTTCTGACTGCCACATGCTACTGAAGGACTCTTTAGTGGTCTCTGTTGCAGAATGCGTTTATCTTAAATCTGTGCCTAGCCAATGGCATCAGTCTCATTGAAGTATTTCCTGTCACACCCTGTATTAAGCAGAAGGTCTACTTTGCAAGATACCTTGGATGTTTCAGCTCATTCTGGTCTTTCTGTTTGCACTGTGACTGCTTGCCTACACTTGAGATAGTCTCTCTACATGGATGGACTCTGATGTTTCTGTTTCTTCCCTGGAAATCCCCACCCATCCAGTTCCTTCTTCTCTCTACTTCTCAGGGATAGACAATATTTGCCTTGTATCATGATTTATGTCATACTTGTTTTTCCCTTTCACCTCAATAGTTTCGAAACTCCTTGAAGGGAAAGACTCAGCTATATTCATTTTTGTGCCCATAATTAACCTAGGTGGGTCAGGGAACACTTCTTGTGTTAAGTTGAATTCATGAAAACATCTCAAAGAGAAAAGAACAGAACAATAGAGTAATTGCTGTGGACCTCTGAGCCATTAAAACTAAGGTTTAAGATGATTTTTAAAAAATATTTTATTTTTATTAATTTATTTGGCAGAGAAAGAAGGAGAGAGAGAGAGAGAAAGAATGGGCATGCCAGGGCCTCCAGCCACTGCAAATGAACTCCAGACTCGTGTGCCCCCTTGTGCATCTGGCTAACATGGGTCCTGGGGAATAGAACTGGGGTCCTTTGCCTTTGCAGGCAGATGCCTTAACTGCTAAGCCATTCCTCCAGTCCTGAGATGATGTTTTTTGAATATATAAATCCATAAATTCCTTGGCTTTTGTTAATAAATCCCCAGAGGAACAAGTGGGGTCCCTAAACTCCAGGTACACAGGCCACATCCCCACTTCTATTCTTTCACTCACCTCTGCTGGAACATCACCAGCTTCTCGGCTTTTAGGTCAGACATGTCCAGCAAACCACCCTTCTCTTTGATGGCTGGGTGTTTGTGTACAAGCAGCCAACCCACGTGGGAGAAGAAAGAGCCATGACAGGAATTGTGAGGATCAGCGTGGGTGTCTGAGAACTTGTGGTGGGCGTGGTGATCTTGGGCCCACTCGTATACATCATTCTGTAGGAACAGAGAAGAGGGGCCCAGGCCTGAGGAAAGATGTCCCCCTGGGAGAATGCCAGTACCCAGATGTTTGCAAGGACACAGGACTCTCCGCACAATTTCACAAGATGCTAGGACTCTGGTTCCAAAGGAGGCTTGGGGCACTGTCCTCTTCTCCACTCTTGACCCCAAAGCTTTTGTGGGAAAGCAACTTATACTCTCAGACCCAGTCTGCTTCCTGAGAGTGTGTGATGGGGGATGGGAGGGAAGTCACAGAGCTAAGAGTTTCATTAGTGAAGAGCCCAACAGTTCTTCAAGTAAAGAAGATTGGACAGGATCATAATGGGTGGATTAAATCCTGAACATGTAGAGCATGAAACAGGTTTCCTTGAAGCCCAGAGTGCTGATCTGGTAATGCAGATAGGGGAAGACCCATCCTGATGCCTTCACAAAGACAGGCCATTCAAAATAATAACAAGGCTATCATGCAATTCACGAACATCATGCAATTCACGAGCATGTACACATGTCCTTAGTATCTCTGGACTTTGCTGAGGCTTTTTCCATCCTTTCAATCATATAACAGTATGTCTTCTTCTTCTTCTTGCCCCACAAAGACAGCAGAGAGTTTGGGGTATAAGTTGGTAGGCCAGAGATGATTATGCACATGTGATAAGAATCTCTAATATTACCACACAAGGGAATTAATTTGGTTTCCTCTTTTCTCTTACTCCAAAATTAGCTCCACACCACAAGCTATCTGGTGCCAGTTCCTACAGCCTAATACCCATGAAAGCACCTTTCTCCAATTCCATTCTTTCAGTGTGCCTCAAACAACCTATAGCTGACTTATCCAGCAGGGAGCCATACTCACTGACTAAATTTCATCATCTGAAATGGGGTTAACAATACCTATCTCCTAAGATGGTGTGAGGAGGATTCAGTGAATTCATCTATGTCAAAGGCTAGCATAGTGCCTGTGCAGTTAATGAATGTCATTAGAAGTGTTCACTGTTATCCAAAACAAGAGTCCTTGAGCTAATACTTCACCTTCAATCCAATTGTGTTGGGTTCTAAGATAGTCACCTGAAATTTTAAGTTTAATGTTCATCAATTATCCAGAAAACCAAAGTCAATGTCTGGCTAATGACCTTGGCCCTTTATTTTATTATTTATTTATTTATTTATTTATTTATTTATTTATTTTTGAGAGAGAGAAAGAGGAAGAGAGAGAGAGAGAGAGGGAGAGAATGAACAAGCTAGGGCCTTCAACCACTGCAAATGAACTCCAGACGCATGCACCACCTAGTGTAGCTGGCTGACGTGGGTCCTAGGGAATCAAACCTGGGTCCTTTGGCTTAGCAAGTAAGTACCTTAACCACTAAGCCATCTCTCCATCCCAACCTTGCCCCTTTACACTGAAGGAACACAGCAGCCATATTGTGTAACTACACAGGAGCTCAAAATAAAAAATAACCCTGTGCCTAGAGAGCCTTTCCTCCTGTTTCCCTTTCCCTTGACTCACCTATCCCACACTTGTGGCTGTCAAAACTGAGTCTGTACTTGTGGTGACCAGGAAGACTAACCAAGAAGGGCAATGGCTATTCTGCAGGCTCCTCTTGGGGCACTCATTCCCTCCAGCCTGCCCTGGATCATCTATAGAGCTGAGAGACACAAGAGCTGAGCAGCACTGGCTTCTTACCTGGAAAGCCATGGTGCTGGCAATGATGAGAAAGACCCTCAGGGGCAGATGTGCTTTGTAAGTTCTGTGGCTCCACAGGCGATGAGCCCTGGCCATGATGCCTAGGCCACAAAATAAATGTAACAAACACACTGCAGGACAAGACAGTGGAGAGAAGCCAATAGGAAAATTCATTTGACAAAATATGTCAGGACAATCTTCTGATGTAACAGTCTGTCTTGAGTTAAGGATTGTTCGCATGTAACCGAGTCCCATAACTGGATGCAGGATCTTTTGACACCAATGCAACTGAAATAAGACGGAGCCAAATGTATGGGCATACAGACAAGGATGTTATGTGGCCCCAGCATGTATTGATTTACTGGCATGGCAAATTGGGGAGTGGGGATATCCCATCAACTTTTTGAAAGACTTCAGGTGTTAAGCTAGTGTATCTTCTAGAATATCATATAAGCAAAATAGAAGCATCCACATGCTATTCTTTTAGCAAGTAAAAGGCTAAGGGCTAGAAGGTTATTTGCCTCTGTCCTATTGGAGTATTCCTAACTCTTAGGATTACTTGTTCTTTGAGACTCATTGGCTTTCATTATCGCCTCACAGCCTCTCCACCTAAAAATGGAGATGAGCAAAGGGGTTCCAGGAACTAAGGAGGCAAAATGGGTAGGGCACAAAAAGGCTTCAGTGTGGTGCGACTTGCCATTGTCCCTGTGCAGGAGCATTAATATCAAGGCCCCATGTCTTTGAACTTTCAGCTAACTTTCCAAGGTTTCACTCCATCAACTACTCCCACAGAACTAAAGACCCATAAGCAAGGAAGCAAGGATCATTTAGCAGCCAAAGCGATTTGACCACTGCTCAATCAGAGAAGCCCCAAGTGGCAGAGACACTTATGAGACTCAGAACAGTAGCTATTTACTAGTGGATACAATAGAATTTCATTATTGTAGCAGGCCATGTGAAAATATCAAGAAGTGAATGTTGTCACATTTTGTACAGAGGCTCAGCTTAACTGTGAATGTTAACCTTGAATGAGTTAGGTGCTACTAATATGACATGTGATAGGCGAGGTAATACATTAAGTAAGAGGCTGCTTTTCCAGGACCATAGCACTAATAAAAGTGGATCCTGGGCTGGAGAGATGGCTTAGCAGTTAAGGCACTTGCCTGCAAAGCGTTAAGATCCATGTTCCACTCTCCAGATACCACGTAAGCCAGATGCACAAGGTGACACATGCGCAAGGTCACACATGTGCACAAGGTTGCACACATGTCTGGAGTTCTATTACAGTGGCTGGAAGTCCTGGCATGCCAATTTTCTCTTCATTAAAAAAAAAAAAAAAAGGCCAATCTGGGCTGGAGAAATTGCTTAGCAGCTAAGGAACTTGCCTGCAAAGCCAAAGGACCTAGGTTCAGTTCCCAAGAACCCACATAAGCCAGATGTACCAGGTGGCGCATGTGTCTGGAGTTCATCTGCAGTGGCTGGAGGCCCTGGTGCGCCCATTCTCTCTCTTATCTGTCTCCAAAAAGTTTGCAAGGCTAGCTCCCCATATCAGATCCTCCCACAAACTGGTGCTTTCTACCTTTATGATATTCATACTATTTTTACTTAGATGTACCAGGAGAGTAAGGATATGTTTGTCTGGCTCACTACCAACTACCTAGCATGGACTAAAACAGGTTTTTGGCAGTTACTTGTCCATTTAACTTGCTGTATAAATCATTTAAAAAGATGTTTAAAGACTTTCTTTAAGGAATTCTGTCTCTCGGATACGGAAGTGAATTATAACAAAGACTTACTAGGCAAAGTGTTCCAGTGAGTGTGTGTCCGCTGACTTCCCCAAATGGGTAACAAGTCATACGAATTTCAGAGCAGGGGAAGTGGAGAGTAGAGACATGGCTGATGAATTGGGAATATTTTGTCTAACAGGTATGTGGGATCTTACAGTAACCCTCAAATCACAAGGTGGAGGTACTACTCCTACCTTGCATTTTTAAACCAAAGGCAAGAGTCAGCCAGGCAAAAGGAATAGAGATGAAAGGGCCACATACATACTCAGCACTTCCTTCATCCTAGCTCAGCAACTCTGTCATATGACCTAGAGTATAGCATCTTCAACTGTGGATCATGACTCCAAGTGGGGTCACATAACTGATTGGGGCTGGGGAGACAGCTCAGCAGTTAAAGGTGTTTGTTTGCAAAGCCTTCCACTTGGAGGTTCAATTACCAGCCACCCACATAAAGACCTACAGGCATTTGTTGGCAGTGGAAAGAGACCCTTGTGTGCACGTGTACACACACATGCACACACACATTTAAAAAAGTTTTAAAAATAGCAATAGTTCAATAAACTTTCTTTTATTATTATTATTATTATTATTATTATTATTATTATTTGAGAGAGTTTGAGAGAGAGACAGAGAGGAAGAGGCAGAGAGAGAGAGAGAATGGGCATGCCAGCGGCCACTCTCAGCTGCTGTGAACGAACTCTAGACGCGTGTGCCCTCTTGTAGACAGGCACAGCCTTACATCATTTTTTGCAGCGGGCTAAACGAGGGACCTTGAGATGGAAGGGGGGTTTTTAAGCTTGGCAGGAAGGCACCTTAACCGCTAGGCCATCTCTCCAGCTCCAATAAGACTTTCTTTATCTCTTTTCCTTACTAAAATTTACTAATATTGCATGTTTATGATACTGAATTTCAAATGCAATATACTTGACTCAATGCTAAATTACATTTGTTATTGATTTGTTACAAAATCTTTGTAATGGATTTCTTTTATCAAGAAATCCTTATTCTTATCTGTATAGAACACACACACACACCTAAATACCATTGCAAACATATGTTTAAGTTTTCTTCCTTTTGGGGGCAAAATGTGTTATCGATAGTAGGTATTTTATACTAAGCTTATAATCAATCACCTGTTGTATGTGGAACCATCAGATTCTCTAAAAGAAAATCCAAATATTTGATAGCAGTGGCATAACTATTGCAGAATGAAAATAAAGTTATGCTAGATACTTGGAAAATTTTGTATAAATTTCTGATAACATTCCTTGAGCCTTTGATAGAATTGATTTTTTTAAAAATCATACTTCCTTAGAAGACTTAACACTTTTTTGGTCATTTTATACATAGAGGTCTTGTATTCTTATTCTGGAAACAAAATATAATTTGCTTTACATTTTAATTTTATCAGGGTCTCAAGTTTATGATAAGAAACAGTTCTTGATGACTCACTCATCTTCTCATAGCCTTAAAGTTTCATTAAGTATCCTGTATTCATGAGTCTGGCTCAGCAGTTAAAGGCACTTGCTAATAAAACCAGCCAACCTAGGTTCAACTCCCCAGTACCCATGTAAAAACTAGTTACATGAAGTGGCACATGTGTCTGGAGTTCATTTGTAGTGGCAAGAGGCCCTGAAACACCTATACACTCTCTTATTCTTTCTCTCTTAAGTAAATAATACTGTATTCCTTAACAGAAAAAAATTGATAACAGTAAAAGGTTACTGAAAATGCAATGACTAAAAATTAATTCAAGTTCAAAGCAAATATAATTGACCCAAGATGTTTTTGGAAGCGCTTTGCCAACTTCCATTGCATGATTTTACTGTAGATTTTGTTCTAAACACACAACATATGCACTTTGCACTGCACATGCAACACCAATGAACACTGCCTGAAATACCTTGGCACAAATTAGAGACGACTGTATATTATGAATTATAATGTTCCTACTATACAAAGTTTTCTGCTCATATACATAATGACTTAATTACAGAAAATAAAGATTTTAAATATTTTCCTGGCATCATTCATCAACATGTAAATATTAGTTAGTATATCTTTGAGTGACACTGTGCCAAAATGTTTGATTTTAGGGCTGGAGAGTTGGCTTAGTGGTTTAGGTGTATGCTTGTGAAGCCTAGGGACCCTGGTTCGATTCTCCAGGTCCCACATAAGCCAGATGCACATGATGGCGCATGAGTCTGGAGTTCGTTTGTAGTGGCTAGAGGCCCTGGTGTGCCCATTCTCACTCTCTCCCTCTCTCTGTCTCTAATAAATAAATTTAATTTAATTTAAAAATCTTTTAAAAAGTCTAAAAAATATTTGATTTTAAAAATTGTTTAACAACCTGAGTCACTCCCTGGGAAGGAGTTCCCCTTTCCTGAATTAAGGTTTTAAATATGACTCTGGCATTCTGGTTAGTGAAGCTCAGCCCTAAAACTTGGTGTCATGACTGGCTTCTTCCTGAGCTAGCCTCCCAGCCCAGACCAATCAGCTCTTGCTCAGATTCACCTGAACCTGGGGATAGGGCCCACCCTAGTAAAATTAAAAATAGATGCTCAGTGACCCAACCAAAAGACACAGGTTTGCAAACTGGGTTAAAAAGCAGGATCCTTCTATTTGTTGCCTCCAAGAAATCTACCTTTTCATAAAAGACAGACACTATCTTAGAATGAAAGGCTGGAAAACAATGTTTCAAGCAAATGGGCCTAAAAAACAAGCAGGTGTCTATCCTAGTATCTGACAGGGTAGACTACAAACCAACATTAGTTAGGAAAGATAAAGAAGGTCACTTTATATTGATTAAAGGAACATTCCAATAGGAGGACATTACAATCCTAAGCATATATGCACCTAACATAGGTGCTCCCAGTTTCATCAAACAAACACTATTAGAATTAAGGTCAGCGGTAACACCAAACACACTTGTAGTGGGTGACTTCAATAAACCTCTCTTCAACTGACAGTTCATCCAAGCAAAAAATAAACAAAGAAACATTCAGATTAAATGATGTCATAGAACAAATGGACCTAACAGATACCTACAGAACATTTCACCCAAATGCTACAGATAACACATTCTTTTTAGAAGCACATGTAACATTATCTAAAATGGACCACATATTAGGACACAAATCAAACCTTAAGAAATACAGGCAAACTGAAATAATTCCTTACACTCTATCTGATCACAATGGGATCAAACTGCAAATCAATAGCAAGAAAAGCTAAAAAGTGCATACAAAATCATGGAAACTAAACAAAACACTACTAAATAATGAAATGGTCCATGAAGAAATCAAGAAGGAAATAAAAAATTCATAAATCAAATTATAATGAGAACACAACATACCAAATCTTTTGAGACACAACAAAGGCAGTCATAAAAGCGAAATTTATAGCTTTGCATGCCTATATTAAGAAATTAGGAATGTCAGAAGTAAACAACTTAATACTTCACCTTAAGGCCTTGGCCAAAGAAGAACAAGGCAAACCAAAAGTCAGTAGGTGGGAAGAAATAATAAAGATTAGGGCATAAATTAATGAAATAGAACCCCCCCCCAAATACAAAGAGTCAATGAGACAAAGAGTTGGTTCTTTGAAAGGATAAACAAAATTGATAAACCCTTAGCAAATCTGACCAGAAGAAAGAGAGAAGAGACACAAATTAATAAAACTGGAGATAAAAAGGGCATCATTACAACAGATACCAAAATAATTCAGAAAATCATATTTTAAGAACATATACTATAATAAGTTTGAAAGTCTGAAAGAAACAGATGATTTCCCTTGATTTATATGGCCTACAAAAATTAAATCAAGATGAGATTAACCACTTAAAATGACCTATAATAATTATGGAGGTCCAAGCAGTTATAAAAATGTCTTGCAACTAAAGGAAGTCCAGGCCCAGATGGATTCACTGGGGAATTTTACCAGACCTTCACAGACGAACTAACACCAATGCTTCTCAAATTTCCCATAAAATAGAAAAGGAAGAATCTCTACCAAACTCCTTCTATAAAACCAACATCACCCAGATACTATAACCGGATAAAGACCTGATAATGCAAACCTATGACAGTGGAAGTCATGAGCCCTAGGAATGTGACATCTGCTGGTGTCTGGCTAAATGTATATACTATGCTCACCAAACCGCCCAGTAAGCACTGCTCTTAATGTTCACACCCATATATTAATGCTACTCTCAATTTTAGTTAGAGAAGCTTCTCTTCTCAGATGGCAGTGACCTTGGGATGACTCAGAAGGCACCCGTAGTGCTGAGAAGAGACAGAGGAGTCTTCAGCACTGAAACATCTTTATCACACCTTCCAAAGCTTAGAGTCCGTTGGGAAAGAGGTGGTGGAAAGAATGTAAGAGCCGAAGGAAAGGTAAGACTCCTTGCAACACACACTCTTCCAGACACAAAATGGCCTGGAAATCCATGACCTCACTGTCTCTGACACTACCTACAAAAGACCATCATAATAGGAGGAAAAGAGAAGCTTCTCTAACCAAAAGTGAGAGTAGCATTAATATATGGGTATGAACATTAAAAGAAATGCTTACTGGGCAGTTTGGTGAGCATAGTATATACATTTAGCAAGACACCAGCAAATGTTACACCCCCTAGGGCTCATGACTACCTGTTGTAGGTTTTCAGTATCAAGGATGATTTGTTCCCATGGAACGGACCTCCAGTATAATTAGAGAGCGGTTGGTTTCCCTCATAACAGACATGCCACTTGCACCCATTGGCTCATTTGGCCTGGCTGGCCAAGTTTAAGGCTTGCAGTGTCCACTGTTGAATATCTCCACTGGTGTTTTCTCTCTCCCATTAAAATGCATGCAGAGTTGCTTTTTCCAGCTTTCTGTCAGCTGGTCCACATGGAGGAGGCTTTCAGCTCATCTCCAGAAGGATTTCTCAGTGACCTTGCAGCCCAAGTCTGTGGAGTCTTCAGCAATAGGGTCTTACCATCTATTCCTGGTGAGAAACCAAGGGCCTTGGCAATGGCCTGTAATGTTTTGGGGGTATCAGTGATCTCCCTGGCCAAAAACTCACTGGAAGGTATCCCATCCCTGGCAATGAAAATTTTCTAGTAACAATCTATGGCTTTGGAGTGTTCCATTGTCCAGCCATGTCAGTACCATGGTGCTGAGAAGAAGTGACAGAGGAGCGCTCAGCACTGAAATATCTCTAACACACCTTCCAAGGTTCAAGATCCATTGAGGAAGAGGTGGTGGAAAGAATGTAAGAGCCAAAGGAAGGGTGGGACTCCTTACAACGTGTTCCTTCCGACACAAAATGGCCTGGATATCCATGACCTCACAGTACCTGACACTACCTACACAAGACCATCATGATAGGAGGAAAAGATGATGACATCAAAATAAAAGAGAGACTGATTGAGAGGGGGAAGCAATATGATGGAGTGTGGAGTTTCAAAGGGGAAAGTGGAGGGAGGGAGGGAGGGAATTACCATGTGATATTGTCACAATTATGGAAGTTGTCAATAAAAATCATTAAAAAAAGAAAGAGGATGTGACAGTAAAAAAATAATAAGATGACATCAAAATGAAAGACAGAATGATTGAGAAGGGGAAGAGATATGATGGGGAGTGGAGTTGCAAAGGGGAAAGTAGGGAAGAGGGAGGGAATTACCATGACTTATTGTCTATAATTATGGAAGTTGTCAATAAAAAATTAGTTAACAATATGCAGAAACAACTTTTCAATATTCTATTCAGATGCCAAAAATATTTTCTAAAGAAGATTTAAGTTTAATTTAGACTATTACCATATTTCCATACTAAATTTTCTCCTACTGTCCCCTACCTGTTTCACTTCCTTCTGCTTCCTCTCTCTCATTTCCCTCCTTTCCTTTCACAAGCAATTTCAATCCAAAACCCTTAAGTAATAAAGGTATTTGCTGTCATGGTTGTTAGGTGTTGGGGGGCAGAAAAACTTAGAATGGGGTGCTTCATGCAAGAGAGAAGCCTGATGTACCATATTGGGTTCCAAATGAAGTGAGGAAGGCAAATATTTATTAAAGGGGATATTTTAATCTTCTCAAACAATCTTTCCTTTAGAAGGAGCTTGAGGGCTAGAGAGATGGCTTAGTGGTTAAGGCACTTGCCTACGAAGCCTAGGGACCCATGTTTGGCTTTCCAGATCCCTTGTAAGCCAGATGCACGAAGGTGAGACATGTCTAAGGTCGCACATGCTCACTAGGTGATGCAAGCATCCGGAGTTCAATTTCAGTGTCTGACGCCCTGGTGTGCGAATTCTCTCTCCCTCTCCCTCCCTCTCTCTCTCTGTCTCCCTCTCTCTCTTGCTCTCTCTGAAATAAAAAAAGAAGGAGCTTGAGGTTAGGACGTGATGCCAGCTCTGCCCACACCACCACTTTCTGTTATAGAACTCTGAGTCTTTTAAGAATTTGAATCAAGACCTAACCCTTAAAGTTAGGAAAGAGAATGTAAGAGAAAACTTCATCTTTGGGTATATGTTTGTGTTCATGTGTGTGAGTTCAGGCATTTGCACATTGTGGAGGTCAGAGGGCAACTTTTGGGTGTTGGTCCTTTGTACCTCCTTTGAGGAAGGGTCTCAGGTTATTCACTGCTTTTTTTGCCAGGCTACCTGGTCTCTGAGCTTTCAGCAGGTTCTCCTGTCTTTGCCTGTCTTCTCACCTGTCAGCATGGCTGGGATGACAAGTGCCTGTGTTTCATGAAACCTTCTTTCCTGGGAAGACACAAACACGTCTTCTTTTCACCCCAGATGGGACACAAAGCATGACTGTATCAAAATCCAGTTCTGGTGAACCAATGAATTGATTGGGGCTACTTATAGAGCATGGGTGAGGAGCTACTTACAGAAGTATGTGTCACTCAAAGTAAGCTGCAACACTGCAAAGTTTCACCCCATCCTAGAAAATGACATTGCTAACTTCTTAGAATGGTGTAACAATCTTCCTGTGAACATGGATGGAAAAAATCTCAATACAGTACTTGCAAGCTGAATTCAAGAACATATCAAAAAGGTCATTTGTCGTGATCAAATTGGCTTTATTCCAGAGGCACAGGGACAGCTTAACATATGCAAAGCAATAAATGAAGCATATTACTTAAATGGATTCAAGGACAAAAATCACATGATTATCTTTTTTAAAACTTAAAAAATTTTTTTACTTACTATTTATTTGCAAGAAGAAAAAGAGAGAGAGAGAGAGAGAGAGAGAGAGAGAATGGGCACATCAGGGCCTCTTGCCACTACAAAAAAACTCCAGATACATGTGCCACTTTGTGCATCTATCTTTATGAGGGTACTCAGGAATCAAACTCATGACATTAGGCTTTACAAGTAAATTCCTTTAATCACTGAGCCGTCTCTCCACCCCTCCCATTATTATCTTGATAGACACAGAAAATGCCTTTGAAAAAATACAACATTCCTTCATGATAAAAGTTCTGAAGAAACTGGAAATAGAAGGAACATATCTCAACATGATAAAGGCTACATATGACAAACTTATACCCAACATTATACTAAACATTATACTAAATGTGGAAAACTTAAAGCATTTCCATGAAAATCAGGAACAAGACAAGGGTGTCCACTTTCTCCATTTTCATTCAGTATATTGCTGGAAGTCTTGGCTAGAGCAATCAGATAATAGAAATAAAAAGAAGGGGTTACAAATGGGAAAGGAAGAAATCAAATAATTCATATTTGCAGACAATATGATTCTATATATAAGAGACCACAACAATTCTATTAGAAAACTATTAGAACTAACAAACACTTTCAGTAAGGGATAGATTACAAAATTAAAAATAGAGAAATCTGTAGCATTCCTATGTATCATTAACAAATATGTTGAGAAGGAAATAGGGAAACATTTCCATTCACAATTGTCTTAAGAAAATACATTAGAATCAACCTAAACCAACAAGGTGGAAAACTTCTATAAAGACAACTTTAAAACACTCAAGAGAAAAAATGAAGATGACTCTAGAAGATAGAAAGACCTCCCATGTTCATGGATTGGTGGAATCAATATTGTGAAAATGGCTTTATTGCTAAAAGCAATCTACAGATTCAATGAACCTCTGAACAAAATGTCAATGCTATTCTTTACAGAAATAGAAAAATCCATTTTGGGGGCTAGGAAGATGGTTCAGCCATTAAAGGCACTTGCCTGAAAAGACTGCTGGCCTGGGTTGAATTCCCAAGCCACCCACATAAGCCAGACACAAAAGGTGGCACAATTGTCTGGTGTTTGTGGTGGCAAGAGGCCCTGGTGCACCCATGCATACACACATACACACACATATGTGTGCACATGTGTAAATAAATAAAAACAATTTTAAAACTCCATTTGGAAGCACACTAGACTCCAGATATCCAAAGAAATCTTGAGAGAAAAAAAGATGATGAAAGAAAACTAGAGGTATCACCATATCTAGTTTCAAGGTATAGTACACAGCCATTGTAATATAAATAGCATGGTACTGGCACAAAAAGTCATATAGATCAGTGGGACAGAATAGAAGATAAAGCTATAAATGCATGCAGCTACAGCCATCTGATTTTTGACAAAACTATCAAATATATTCACTGCAAAAAAGACAGCCTTGTGGCTGGAGGGACATCTTAAAGGTTAAGGTACTTGCCTGCAAAGCCAAGGGACCCCAGGACCCATGTAAGACAGATGCATAAGGTGGCACATGCTTTGCAGCACCTGAAGGCCCTGGAGAACACATTCTCATTCTCTCTTTCTCTGTAATAAATACATTTAATTTTTTTAAATAAAAAGAGAAAAGACAGCCTCTTTAAGAAATGGTACACAGAAAGCTGGGTATCTATATGTAAAAGAGTAAAGCTGAATACTTACCTCTGTGTATAAGAACTCGGAGGGATCAAAGACCTTAACATCAGACCTAAAACTCTGAAACTACTAGAGGAAATAGTAGGGGAAGCACTTCAAGGTAAGGACTTTCTGAATAGTATTCCAGTCGCCCAGGAAATAAGGCAACAATCAACAAATGCAACTTTGAAATACAAAACTTCCGTACCACAAAGAAAATATTTAACCAAGTGACGAGACATCCCACAGAATAGGAGAAATTTTTAGCCAGATATACGTATGACAGAGGATTGATATCTGTAATATACAAAGAATTTGAAAAACTAACCAAGAAACTATGTAACTGAGCAGAGAGTTCTCAAAAGAAGAAATACAAATGGCCAATAAACAAAAAGTGTTCAACAACCTCAGCCATCTTGAAGATGCAAATTAAGACTATTTTAAGATTCTGTCTCATCCCTGTCAGAATGGCTATTACCAAAATGGTGGTAAGGATATAGGGAAGGGGGAATGCTTACTCCCCATTGGTGCAAGTGTAAACTGGTATAGCCACTATGGAAATCAGTGAGGAGTTTTGTCAAAAGGCTAAAAATGGGTTGGAGAGATGGCTTAGTGGTTAAGGTGCTTGCCTGCAAAGTCAAAGGACCCTGGTTTGATTCCCCAGGACCCACATCAGCCAGATGCACAAGGTGGCACATGCATCTGGAGTTTGTTCATGATGGCTGAAAGCCTTCCATGACTATTCTCTCTATCTGCCCTCCTTTCAAATAAAAAAATGAGAGAGAGAGAATGGGCACATCAGGCCTCTTGCCACTACAAAAAAACTCCAGATACATGTGCCACTTTGTGCATCTATCTTTATGAGGGTACTCAGGAATCAAACTCATGACATTAGGCTTTACAAGTAAATTCCTTTAATCACTGAGCCGTCTCTCCACCCCTCCCATTATTATCTTGATAGACACAGAAAATGCCTTTGAAAAAATACAACATTCCTTCATGATAAAAGTTCTGAAGAAACTGGAAATAGAAGGAACATATCTCAACATGATAAAGGCTACATATGACAAACTTATACCCAACATTATACTAAACATTATACTAAATGTGGAAAACTTAAAGCATTTCCATGAAAATCAGGAACAAGACAAGGGTGTCCACTTTCTCCATTTTCATTCAGTATATTGCTGGAAGTCTTGGCTAGAGCAATCAGATAATAGAAATAAAAAAGAAGGGGTTACAAATGGGAAAGGAAGAAATCAAATAATTCATATTTGCAGACAATATGATTCTATATATAAGAGACCACAACAATTCTATTAGAAAACTATTAGAACTAACAAACACTTTCAGTAAGGGATAGATTACAAAATTAAAAATAGAGAAATCTGTAGCATTCCTATGTATCATTAACAAATATGTTGAGAAGGAAATAGGGAAACATTTCCATTCACAATTGTCTTAAGAAAATACATTAGAATCAACCTAAACCAACAAGGTGGAAAACTTCTATAAAGACAACTTTAAAACACTCAAGAGAAAAAATGAAGATGACTCTAGAAGATAGAAAGACCTCCCATGTTCATGGATTGGTGGAATCAATATTGTGAAAATGGCTTTATTGCTAAAAGCAATCTACAGATTCAATGAACCTCTGAACAAAATGTCAATGCTATTCTTTACAGAAATAGAAAAATCCATTTTGGGGGCTAGGAAGATGGTTCAGCCATTAAAGGCACTTGCCTGAAAAGACTGCTGGCCTGGGTTGAATTCCCAAGCCACCCACATAAGCCAGACACAAAAGGTGGCACAATTGTCTGGTGTTTGTGGTGGCAAGAGGCCCTGGTGCACCCATGCATACACACATACACACATATGTGTGCACATGTGTAAATAAATAAAAACAATTTTAAAACTCCATTTGGAAGCACACTAGACTCCAGATATCCAAAGAAATCTTGAGAGAAAAAAAGATGATGAAAGAAAACTAGAGGTATCACCATATCTAGTTTCAAGGTATAGTACACAGCCATTGTAATATAAATAGCATGGTACTGGCACAAAAAAAGTCATATAGATCAGTGGGACAGAATAGAAGATAAAGCTATAAATGCATGCAGCTACAGCCATCTGATTTTTGACAAAACTATCAAATATATTCACTGCAAAAAAGACAGCCTTGTGGCTGGAGGGACATCTTAAAGGTTAAGGTACTTGCCTGCAAAGCCAAGGGACCCCAGGACCCATGTAAGACAGATGCATAAGGTGGCACATGCTTTGCAGCACCTGAAGGCCCTGGAGAACACATTCTCATTCTCTCTTTCTCTGTAATAAATACATTTAATTTTTTTAAATAAAAAGAGAAAAGACAGCCTCTTTAAGAAATGGTACACAGAAAGCTGGGTATCTATATGTAAAAGAGTAAAGCTGAATACTTACCTCTGTGTATAAGAACTCGGAGTGGATCAAAGACCTTAACATCAGACCTAAAACTCTGAAACTACTAGAGGAAATAGTAGGGGAAGCACTTCAAGGTAAGGACTTTCTGAATAGTATTCCAGTCGCCCAGGAAATAAGGCAACAATCAACAAATGCAACTTTGAAATACAAAACTTCCGTACCACAAAGAAAATATTTAACCAAGTGACGAGACATCCCACAGAATAGGAGAAATTTTTAGCCAGATATACGTATGACAGAGGATTGATATCTGTAATATACAAAGAATTTGAAAAACTAACCAAGAAACTATGTAACTGAGCAGAGAGTTCTCAAAAGAAGAAATACAAATGGCCAATAAACAAAAAGTGTTCAACAACCTCAGCCATCTTGAAGATGCAAATTAAGACTATTTTAAGATTCTGTCTCATCCCTGTCAGAATGGCTATTACCAAAATGGTGGTAAGGATATAGGGAAAGGGGAATGCTTACTCCCCATTGGTGCAAGTGTAAACTGGTATAGCCACTATGGAAATCAGTGAGGAGTTTTGTCAAAAGGCTAAAAATGGGTTGGAGAGATGGCTTAGTGGTTAAGGTGCTTGCCTGCAAAGTCAAAGGACCCTGGTTTGATTCCCCAGGACCCACATCAGCCAGATGCACAAGGTGGCACATGCATCTGGAGTTTGTTCGCAGTGGCTGAAAGCCTTCCCGTGACTATTCTCTCTATCTGCCCTCCTTTCAAATAAAAAAATTAAATTTATTTATTTATTTATTTGCAAGCAGAGAGAGAAAGAGAGAGAGAGAGAGAGAGAGAGAGAGAGAGAGAGAGAAGAGAGGCAGACAGAGAGAGAATTTGTATGACAGGGCCTCCAGCCACTGCAAATGAACTCCAGATGTATGTGCCCCTTGCGTATCTGGCTTACGTGGGTCCTGGGGAATCAAACCAGGGTCCTTTGGCTTCGCAGGCAAATTCCTTAACCACTAAGCCATTTCTCCAGCCCTGAAATTTATTTATTTATTTATTTATTTATTTATTTATTTATTTATTTATTATTTTTTTTTTGGGGTGGGTTCAAGGTAGAGTCTCACTCTGGCCCGGGCTGACCTGGAATTCACTATGTAGTCTCAGGGTGGCCTCGAACTCACAGCGATCCTCCTACCTCTGCCTCCCGAGTGCTGGGATTAAAGGCATGCGCCACCACACCCGGCTTGAAATTTATTTTTTAAAAAGCTAAAAATAGAACTACCATATACCCCAGCTATACCACTCCTGAGCCTATACCCAAATGACTCTATATCCTATTACAGAGACACTTGCTCATCCACATTTATTGCTGCTTTATTCACAATAATACGGAAATGGAATCAGACTAGAAGTCCATCAATGTATGAATGAATAATAAAAATAGGGCACATGTACACAATGGAATCTTTCTCAAGTAGAAGGAAAAATGAGATCATAAAATCTGAAGGAAAATGAATAGAACTAGAAAATATTATGAGGTAACCCAGGCTCAGAAAGACAAACCATGTTCTTTCTCACATGTGGATCCTATCTTTGAACTTTTATTTGGAGTCAATGTGTGTAGATGCCAGGAAACTAGAAAGAGGTAGGGAGGGCAATAGAACACATATGATATGAAAGTGGAAGGTTTTAAGCATGGATAGGGGCAGGAAGATAGGGGAGAGGTGAGGAGAGAGGGGAGTCACCCAAAATCAAGTATGTATGAAAAACAATAAAAAGAGTATAAAAGAACAACAAAAACCAGAAAATTAATTAATTAAACATAAATAAAAACCCTATTGGGACTCTGTGAGTCTTTCTTCATAGTACTAAAAATTGCTTGTAAACACTTCATAAGCCATGTTGGGACAGGAGTAATTCAGTTATGGGAATGAGCAACGGGTGCCTCACGGGCACTTTATAGTCAAATGTCATGACTAGAGATGACTCCATCTGGTGAGAGCAGCCACAAGTCCCTTCCACATTTCAGCTTGGGCATGTTGCTATTTTAACTCTATCTAACTCTTTACCTTCCATGTCAGTTACCTTGCTGTACAAATATCAAGAGGAAAGGTGCGATTTCCTGATACTTTGTTCTTTCAAATTGGTTACTTTGTATCTATCTGAAAAGTGAACTTGAAACCATTCTTACTTTCTCCTTTCCTTCCTTTTGTCTTCCCCCCTCTTCCTTGTTAAGAATGTATACACACGGCTATTCACAGAAGAAGAAAGCTAATGAAAAGTCCTTTCACCAGAGAGGAAACAAGCTTGTTACGATGAAGGAATGAGACTAATTTGCTTATGTGAAGTCCACGTCTTTTTCTTGAGGGAACAGAAAATTGTATAGGAGAGAAATCATGTGTGTATATCATGGCCGATGTGTGAATAGCATTTCCATATTGTCATACTCATAGAGTTTTGCTTAATAGGGTCTTACCACATCCTCTTTAGCATATTCAAGGAAAACAGTTGAGACAAGAGGAAGAAAAGGTTCTTGCAGAATAAAAGTTTACTTTCTCGTTTTTGACAATTTCATATATGTATGTAATATATTGTGATTATCTGTAGCCTAAATACCCTTTGTTGTCCCCTCCCACTCCTGCTGACTACCTTCCTCTTTCCAACTAGTTTTTCTACTTTCATGTAGTGTGTGTGTGTTCCAATAAGTTTAATTTGGGTTACTTACATGAACAAGAGGGGTTATTTATTGGAGCCACTTATCAGTGACTGAACTATGAAGAAAAGATCTCCCTTTCCCTCAGAAACCATTGACTGCCAATAGCTCCTGAGGGAGAGGGTGGAGTCTTGTGAGCTCCTCCCTCATTTATGATACAATGTTGAAGGGCCCAATCTTGCACAGGTAATCATAGCCACCATGAATTCATAAGGCCACTGGCCGTGTCACTCTCAGCACTTTGACTGTGAATGTCAACTACCACCCATCACGAAAAGAAGCTTCTCTGACCAGAGCTGACAGCCACACTAATATAATGGGCTTTTACAAAAACTGAAGACAGAAAAATCTTGAAAACACTCTATCTCATGAGACCAATAACAAATGTTTCCAAAACTGGAGTAAACCAAGAAAGAGGAGCACAAATGATCCAGTATGTTTTAGTTTTTCACCAGTGTGAAAAATACCTGCACAGAACAACATAAGGGAGGAAAGATTTATTTTGTTTCAGGGGATTCAGTCATCATGCCAGGAAGAGCAAGATGGAGCAGTATAGTTCACATCTTGATGGCTAGAAAACAGACCAAGAAAATGCCTTGCCTGCACTAGAGGGTTTTCTACTTTTCCTCCATAGGAGGCCCTCAGACTGTGAAAGTACTGCCTACATTCAAGGTGGGTCTTCTTTCTTTATTTTATCCTCTCTGGAAACACCCTGACAGACACAGTCAGAAGTGTGTTTCTCTAATTTCCTTTTTAAAAGATGTATTAAGTATGATGTTTCTAATTTCTGAGGTATTTTCAACCCAATCAAGTTGACAACGAAGCTTAACCATCACACACACACACACACACACACACACACACACACACACACACACACACACTAGCACTCCCATGCACACACGCACAAGAGAGAGTAGGAAATCACCAGAATAATGCTGCTGAAAATTCCCAGAGGAACTATGCAACAACAAGAGACCACCCCATCTCAAGTGGAGCAGGAAAGACTGCTTCAGGAGAATAAAACTAATAACACTTGATGTGATCAAATATATTGTGAAGAGGTGTAGACATTGGGAAAGTTTGGTGGAATTAGGAAATGTATAGAAAACCAGAGAGGGAAAACAGTTACCGAGTCCAGAGCAAACAGAAAGTTGTGCAAGAGAGAAATTATGCATGTACAACATGCCACTATGTGAACATGATCTCCATATTCATAACATAAATATGATTACTGATAATCACTTTATGACATATGGTAAGGAAGGTAGGGAAAGTGAAGTGTGAATGAAGAGGTGGTAGTCATCATAGTGGCATCACGACAAGAAATGAAATTTTCACTTTTTTTATTACTTGAAAGAGAGAGAGGGACAGAGAGACAGAGAGGAAGAGGCAGAGAGAGGGAGAATGGGCACGCCAGACGTGTGCACCCCCTTGTGGGCAAGTGCAGCATTGCATGCTTGCATCACTTAGGCATCTGGCTAAATGCCAGACCTGGGGATCACAGGGCATTCTTAGGCTTGGCAGGCAGGCGCCTTAGCCACTCAGCCATCTCTCCAGCCCCGAAATTTTCACTTTTTAAGGTCAAGGTCAATAGATAATGTATAAGAATCTTTAAATCAAAAGTGGCCATATATTTACATGCTATTTGGAGATAAAGAGGAAAATACCAAGACATTTTCTTTGAGAAACAGAAAATGGTGAGATAGGCAGGATGAGAATCTTGCTATTTTCTAAATAAGCTTTATGATATTGCTTCACTCTTTTAAGTTATGTGTAGGAATAACTTGGTGTTGTGGTTTGAATGTAAAATGTCCCCTAAAGGCGCATGAATTTGAACATTTGGTCCCAAGATGGTGGCACTGTTTAGGAAGGTTGTGAAAGATTTGGCAGGTGGAGCATGGCTGTAGGAAGTGAGTCACTATGGGCAGGCCTTTGGGTTTTGGCCCAACTTGCTCTCTGCCTCCTGACTCTGATATAACAATTGCTTCATGATCCTGCAGCCATTCCTTTCATCCTTTGAAATGTCCCCTTGAAACTGCAAGCCAAAATAACTCTTTCTTTCCTTAAGTTGTCTCTGGTCAGGAATATTTGTTCACAGCAATGAAAAAATAACTGAGGCACTTGGGTATAAAGTAAGAACAAGATACAGTAAAATTGCACAAGACTTTTCAAAGTAACAGAGACCACTGGGTCCTCCCCTCCAAATTTTCTTGGCATATTATTGTCTTATTTCATATCTTTCCAACCTCTCCTAGTCCAGCTCACCACACCCCAACTCTGAATACCCTTTCATAGCTAGTAATACAGTTTTACAACCCACTTAGGAGACTCTCTCTCCTAGAATTTTTTCATTTTCTACTAGAAGATTCTATGGTGCTTCCATATTTGATACTTATTCTGCTCTGTCTTCTTTCAATCTTTTAGGTAGATGTTGCTACTTCCACAGAATCTGTTGTCAAATCTTACGCTGTAATTTCTTCCTGTGTAACCAATTCTCCCTAGCATCACTATAAGCCCTTTAGATCTCATCTCTATTTCATTTCCAGACACCAGATCCTGAGCCTCAACAGTCAACTGGGTAATATTTCCACAGGCAAGTGCTTTAACTCTTACAAAATTTAACACCTATTCCCTTTTAAAAACGTCTCTCTCCCTCCCTATTTAAGTTGCAAGCCTCAGACATCTTCAATGCATCTTATCATAGATTAAAAAAAAAAAACACTTGAGTGTTTTTCATTCTGCTCCAAAATGCCTCTCAGTCGTGGTCTTCCTTTTCTATTCCCATCAGCACTCTCCTAGATTTGGAGGCCCCATGCAGCCAAGAATTGGACCAAAGCCTAGATCTGACTTTCAAGCCTGAGTCTCCTCCACCCCCACCCCCAAAGGACCCAGGTTCAATTCCACCAAAATCCACAAAAAGCCAGGTGCACAAGGTAGCGCATGCTTCTGGTGTTAGTCTGTAGTAGCTAGGGGCCCTGGCACACCCATTCTCCATCTGCCTGTCTCTCTCAAATAAATCAATACAAAATATTTTTTTAAAAATCTGAAAGAGTTTCCTGTCCTTCTTGAACACATCTCATGATGCCTTAACCACTAAGAAACAATTCAGACTCTCCAAGACAGACTTCACAACCACGGCTGCACTTTTCCACTCTCCAATCCCCATCCTGTCATGTTTGGGGCCATCTGGAATATTCTCAGCACAAACTCTCCAGCCAGGGCCCAGTCTTTGTCGTTTGTGCTGATTTCTGTGACAGATGTTTGTACAATTGCAGACGAATTTAAAAGACGCCCTGCCTATCTCCTGCTCTACTTAGTCAGGTCTCCCCACTTTCAGGACGGCTGGGGAGCAGCCCCCTGCCCCCCGCACTGAGGGGCTGCGGGGAACAGGCACTGCTCTCTGCGTTCTTCCTTCTAGACAGTAGGGTGCGGGGAGGCACCCAGCCTGCCCAGAAACCTCTATTGTGGGCAAGAAAGGTACATCTGCACTTCCTCACCCAGGGAACCGGGGCGAAGAGCCAAAGTACAGAGGCCCGCATCAGGTACAGGGAAACCCTAAAGCGAGGAGCTTCCTGGGCGCGAGGCCAGGCTGCAGGAGCGGCGCCTTCTGATTGGAGCAGGCATCGGAATCACGGGTGCTGATTGGCTGCACGGCGTCAGGCGCCGTGAGCCGAGTGAACGGGAGTAACCCCGGAGCTCGTCCGGCAGTAACCCCGGGGAGGGGCTGAGGGACTCCCCCTGGGTCTTCCTTGGGGCGGGTCCAGGCCGGGCCACCTTGGCTGAGGGGCGGGGCTGAGAATGCTACACACCCAGCGGGGCCCGGCCCGGGTGAGGCCCGGCGAGCTGCTGCGTCCCCCAGCGTCGGGTCCTCTGCGTAGGAGTTGCTTGGGTCTTCGTGTGAGGCCCAGGGGTTGGAGAGTGCTGGGACAGAAGTGTATGGACGGCGGAGGGCGGTCTACGAGTGGGTGTGGGAAGAATTCAAGCACCTTAGGACAAATGGTGTGTCAGGATATGACTCTAGTGTCTGCATAACTGTTCACTTTAAATTGTTGTGGAAATCCACATTATTTTAAATAAATAAATTATATATATATATATCCAGTTTAATTTTCAGTCCACCCAGAATTCTCTAAGAATATAGAGTGTAGAGCCATGAGTAGTCCTGCTCCCTCTGCTGGGGATTCCTGAGCACCCTCCTTTCCCTCATCTCTAGTTCAGTGTGTTTTGGCCTGTCCTGGCCTGGCCCTGGCTACTCACTGCTCCCTATGAGAACTGACCCAGGAGAGCGTCTTTTTGGCTTTTATGAGCAAGTCTTCACATAGGCCCAGAACTACTATAAATCAATACAGCCCACCTGGCCCTTTGAGGTCTACATGTAGAAGTCTGGGAAGGATAATAAAGGAGGGCAGATCTGAGTCCCAAGGGGGAAGTTCTTACTGTTTCTAGCAACTCCAGGACAGACTCTCTACTCCTTGTATCCTTGTACCCTGTGATTATTGCCCGAGTCATTTGCCCCAAATTCAGTATGCAAAATTGGTCTTTGCTCGCATTATAGAAAGTTAACTATAGGTCACAGACTAGAGTGACATAGATTCTGTAGCCAAGACAGAACTTAAAACACATGAGACCTTGTCATGATTCATTGAGTACTGACAATTTAGTCATCTAATTACTAATTTTGCTTCATTGTAGCTGGTCCTGAAATTCTTTTCAGCAGTGTTGTCAAGTGCTAAGTGGAGGTCAGTAAGTGGGAAGGGAACTCCTCAGGCTGTTTTTCTTTTCCCATCACAAGAGCTAAATTCCTCAAGAGATTAATCCACTTATTTCTCCACAGCCCTTACAATCTAATCTTCTCTGGAGATAACCCTCATAGACATTAGAGATGTGCTTCACTAATTACCAGTCTCTTGATGTGATCAACTTGACAATCATGATTAGGTATGGTGGCTCATGGCTGTTATCCTAGTTCTCAGGAGGCTGAGGCTAGAGGAGTGCCATTCGTTCAAGGCTATCCTGGGCTACATAGTGAGTTTTAGGTCATCCTGGGCTAGAATGAGACGCTATCTAAAAACAAAGAACATTAACAACAAAACTCACCAAACGATTAACCACAACAGAGACATAATGATGGGAGGATGAAGAGGTCTCTTGTGGAGCAGAGGAGACTTGTGCAAGATGTTGTCCAGCCAGGTAGGAGGGCCACCTCCCCCCATGCTTTGCTTCTGAATATAACTAGCCACCACCAGCATATACTTGGCTATATCTCTTTTGTCCCACTTTACACAGGAGAGCCAGGAGGTAAGACTATGCTTTGGGGCCAGAACACAGCACCCTACTCTCTCACACTTTCTTTCCAGGAGAACTCAGCAGTCTAATGAGTCTACTTTGGGCAACATAGCAACTGCTTCTGATACAGTGACACAAAGCTCCCTCTAGCCTGCAGTGTAGCATCTGACTTGAGAAATATCATTGCATCCTCCAATCAGGTACACTGAGAACTTGAATTTCTCACTCACAAGAAATTTTAATTTGTGTTTGCGGAATGTCCTACAGCCCTTTCACTGATGTCGTACATGGTATGTGGAGTCTTTCAACAACAACTTTGGTGTAGCAAGATTGTCACCTCAGACTCTAGTTTGTAGGCAGTTATGTCAGTACTCTCAGTCTCCTTGAACTTTGAGACTGGAGGCCACATCACATTGGAACTAAGGAATGCAGAGTACTTCCTGTAGTCAGATTTAAATTTCAGTGCTGTTTTACTCTGTTTGGGTTTGAATCTCAGCTACAGCTAGTGGTAAAAGCATTAAGGTATAAGGCAATTTTTTTTTTAGATAACCTTTGTTACTGAGATCTAATTTGTGTACCATAAAACCAGCCTTTTATTTTTTGTTTTAATTTAAAAATTATTATTATTTTAATATTTATTTTTATATATTTATTTGATAGAGAAAGAGAGAGAGAGAGAGAGTGCTTCAGGGCCTCCGGCACTGCAAAGAACTCCAAACTCATGGTCCACTTTGTGTTTACATGGTCTTACATGGGTCCTGGGGAATGGAACCTGGGTCCTTTGGCTTGCATGCAAGCACCTCAACCACTAAGCCATCCCTCAGCCCTTAAAATTATTTTTAGCTTTAGTTTCTTAAGACAAGATCTCACTCTAGACCAGGCTGGTACAAAACTCACTATGTTGCCCAGTTAAGCCTCAAATGTGCAGCGATCCTCATGCCTCAGTCTCTTGAGTGCTAGAATTACATGTGTAACTTGCCATACCTAGCTTAAAACCAGCTTCTTGAAGTGTATGATTCAGGGGGATGGTGATATAGCTCAATGGTAGAACACTTGTCTAGGCTATCCAAGACCCATAATAAAAAGAATAAAGTTTATGATTCAGCCACTTTCCGTCTATTTAGTCATGCAGCTGTCACCATGATTAACTTTTGAACATTTAAAATTTAATTTAATTTTCTATATATTATAACAGGTTATGCTCTTTTATCTACCTCACCCCTGCTTCCATTTCCCTGGGGCCCTCCTCAGTGGGGTTATGGTATTCACTGTAAGGGCATGAAGGCCTCAGTCAGGTCCTGTGGAGAAGCAGGGGAAGGAGGCGGGGACCTTGTCTTAGGGTATTCCTACCCACTCTGGCTCTTAAAATCTTTCCAGCCCCTCTTCTGCAATACTTTTGAACATATTTTTTATCACCACCCCCTAAACAGTGCTCATTATTAATCAATTTCTTTAAAGCCCTGGCAACTTCCAGTCTGCTGCCTCCCTATAGATTGGTCTATTCTGGACATTTCTTATTAATGGAATCATACAATATGTGATACTTTGTCTCATTGCTTGGCCTCAGAATGACATTTTCAAGATCTATGTTATTTCAAGTATTAGTATTTATTTTTCTGACTTAATAAATATTCTCTTGTTTTATATACATATCACATTGTTACCTGTTCAGCATTTCATACTTTGTGCTATTACATAATACAATTATGATCATTCATGTGAAAATATTCTGTTTGTTATTTTCGAGGCAGGGTTTCATTATAGCCCTGATTAACTTGGAACTCTGTAGCCTCGGTTGGCCTCAAACTCAGAGTGATCCTCCTACCTCAGCCTCACGAGGGTGGGATTAAAGGTGTGTGGCCACATGCCTGGCTTTCCTGTACACATTTTTTTTTTTTTTTTTGGTTTTTCAAGGTAGGGTCTCACTCTGGCCCAGGCTGACCTGGAATTAACTATGTAGTCTCAGGGTGGCCTTGAACTCATGGCGATCCTCCTACCTCTGCCTCCCGAGTGCTGGGATTAAAGGCGTGTGCCACCACGCCCGGCTTCCTGTATACATTTTTGTGTGGTTGTTTTTATTTCTCATCATTATATTCTAAGGAGTAGAATTGCTGGGTCATATGGGACCTCTGTATGTTTCACTATTTGAGGAAGGGCCAGACTGCTTTCTAAAGCAGGCTGTACCATCTTACATTCCCATCAGCAATGTATGCAAGTTCCAATTTATTCACATTCTCACTGACACTTAATCACTGATTTTTGTTTGTGTGATTATTTTCCCTTTCATTATTCCGGTGGATATCCAGTACTTCTGCTTTCTGTGTTCCACTGTGTAGTTCACGATCCTTCTGCCTCCGCCGTCCAAGTGCTGAGGTCTCATTGGGTTTCTGCTTGGGATCTCCTTGGTGAGTACTAACAATGAGCATCTTTCTGAGGGCCTGTTTGCCATTTGTATGGTTTAGAACTGGGCTCTTTTTCTTCTTGTTGAGTTATAAGGGTTCCTTTAATATTCTGAGCATTCGTCTCTTATGGAGGTACATGGTTTGTGAATATTTTCTCCTATTTTGTGGATTACACTTTAAATTTCTTTATAGTATCTTGAACACAAAAATTGTTGATTTTAATTAATTTCAGTTCATTTAAAATTTTTATTGCTTGTGCTATTGCTATCATATCTTGCATTTTCTTCTCATTTCTTTCTCTCTTTTTTCTCTCCCTCTCCCATCCTTCTTTCTTTCTTACTTTCTTTCTCCCTCTTTCTCCCTTCCTTCCTCTCTCTCTCTCTTTTCTTTTTCTGAAACATGCCCAACAGACTGGTCTTTTTTTTTTTTTTTTTTTTTAATGTGAGAGAGTGAGAATGACACAGAAAGAGAGAGACAGAGAGAATTGGTGTGCCAGGGCCTCCAGACACTGTAATCAAACTGTAGATGTTTTTGCCCCCTTGTGTTCATATGCAACCTTGCACACTTGTGTCACTGTGTGTCTGGCTTATGTGGGACCTGAAGAGTTGAACATGAGTCTTTAAGGTTCACAGGCAAACACCTTAACCACTAAGCCATCTCTCCATCCCTTGACAACCATTTTCTAATCCTAGGTGATGGAGGTTTATGCCCATGTTTTCTTTTTTCTTTTCTTTTTATTTATTTGAGAGAGAGAGATACAGAAATAGGAAGGGAGAGAGAGAGAATGGGCATGCCATGGCCTCAGGCTACTGCAAACGAACTCCAGATGCGTGTGTCCCCTTGTGCATCTGGCTTACCTGGGTCCTGGAGAATCAAGCCTTGAACCGGGGCCCTTAGGCTTCACAGGCAAGCGCTTAACCGCTAAGCCATCTCTCCAGCCCTATACCCATGTTTTCTGCTTACAATTTTATAACTTGAGCTGATCCATTTTGAGTTAATATTTTTTTGAGGCAAGCCCAACAGACTGGCTTTTTTTTAATGCGAGAGAGCAAGAGAAAGAGAGTGAGAGAGAATTGGTGTGCCAGGACCTATAGCCACTGTAATCAACTCCAGACATGTGTATCACTTTGTGCACATGTACAACCTTGTGCATTTGTGTCACCTTCTGCATCTGGATCAGAAGAGTCAAACATGGGTCTTTAGAATTGCAGGCAAGCACCTTAACCACTAAGCCATCTCTCCAGCCCATTGAGTTACTATTTTTTGATAGAACAAGCCAACATTACTTTGTAGATATGTAGTTGTCTCAGTAACATTTGTTGAAAAAAATTCTCTTCTCAATAAACTGAGGTACTTTTAGAGAAAATCAGTTGATCTAAGAGTTATGAGGGCACACACCTTGGAATCCCAGCATTCAGGATACTAAGGCTGGAGGATCATGAGTTCCAAACCAGTATGGGCTACATTGCTAGACCTTGTCTCAAAAAAAACAAAAAACAACAACAACAAAAAAACATCAATTGAACTAACATACTATGCAGTGCTGGCAGGGGCCAGAAGTCCCACTCCTACACTGCTTTCAACCATGCCCGCCTCTTCCAGCAATAATAATTTACAACAGCAATAATAATTTACCTTGTAAGTACGGGTGTATTTCTACACTGACAGTTCTCTTTGATTTCTATACCTGTGTTTATGAGAGTAGTACTCTTACTTTATCACTAGGCCTGAAGGTGTGTGTGTGTGCCTGAACACACACATGTGTGCACATCTGAGGATTAAACCCAGGGCCCTGCCCATGCTATGGAACTTCTCTGCACCCTAGCCTCTTTTGAATTTTTTTGAAAAGAATTTTACATCCTACTACTTTATGCGTTTTTGTGTGTGTGTGTGCAAGTTTGTTGCAGCTATTCTAGATCCTTTGAATTTCCTGTGACTTTTAGAATAGGACAGGGAGGAGGATAATGGAGTCACCACTATGAATGTAAAACCAGAATAATATACATAAGAATAAATAAAATTTAAAAAAAGAAAAAAAAAAAAAAAAGAATAGGCTTGTTAATTTCCTGAATTAAAAAGAGTTAGAATTCAGTAAGGATTACCTTGAATCTTAAGATCAATTTAGGGAGTATTACCATCTTAATAATATTAAGCCCTCTAATCCATGGACATAGAATTTCTTTCTGCTTACGTGGGTCTTCTTTAATTTCATTCAGTACTTGTTTATAGTTTCAAAATGTCATTCTTCTGCACTTCTTTTTAACAAATTTGTTTCTATTTAATTACTTATTTTTTAAACTCTATTTATTTCAGAGAGAGAAAGAGAGACAGAGAGAGGGAGGAAGAGAGATAGAGAGAGATTGAACATGCTAGGGCCTTCAGCAAATGAACTCTAGACATGTGCACCACCTTGTGCATCTGGCTTACTTGGGTCCTGTGGAATCACACCTGGGTCCTTTGGCTTTGCAGGCAAGTACCTTAATTGCTAAGCCATCTTTCCAGCTCAACTTTTTTTGTTGTTGTTGTTTTGTTTTGTTTTCAAGGTAGGGTCTCGCTCTACCCCAGGCTTACCTGGAATTCACTATGTCATCTCAGGCTGGCCTCAAACTCACAAGTGATAATTTTACCTCAGCTGAGATAAAAGACATGTGTTACCACACCCAGCTGTTTTTGAAATTTTCAGTGCTAGGAATTGAACTTAAGGCCTCACTTATACTAAGAATTTGTTCTATCATTGAGCTACATTCCCAGCCTTATTTTATCCTTTTTGATATTATTATAAATGAAACTATTTTCTTAATCTCATTTTTATATTATTCATTGATCATTCAGAGAAATAACATTGTGTACTGTAGCATTTACTTATTCATAGTTTTGCATACACACACACACACACACACACACACACATTCTTTAGAATTGTTCCGTTGTTTTGGAGATATTGTTGATATGTAGCCCAAGTTGTTCTTGAATTCTCCATCCTCCTCCCTCAGTGGGAGGATTACAGGTCTGTGTTACCTTATCTAGCATTTTTAGGATTTTCTGTATGCAAAGTATACTATATACAGTCATATGCAAATAGGTAGTTTTATTTCATCCTTTTAAAAAAATATTTATTTGCGTCAGGCATAGGGGCACACACCTTTAATCCCAGTACTTGGGTGGCAGAAATAGGAGTTTGAGGTCACCTTGAGAATGGGTGTACCAGGGCCCTTAGCCACAGAAAATGAACTCCAGACACATGCTCCACCTTGTGCATCTGGCTTACATGGGTACTGGGGAATCAAACCTGGCTCCTTAGGCTTCATAGGCAAGTGCCTTAACTTCTAAGCCATCTCTCTAGCACCTTTCTTTAATTTTAAATTTATTTATTATTTATTTATGTATATGCAAGTAGAGAGAGATAGAAGAGAGACAGACAGAATGGGCATGCCAGGGCCTCTAGCCACTGAAAATGGACTCCAGATGCATGTGTCACTTTGTGCATTTGGCTTTACATGGGTATTGGGGAATCAAACTCAGGTCATTAGGCTTTGCAGGCAAGTACCTTAACCACTGAGCAATCTTTCCATCCCTTAATTCTTCCTTTCTAATCAGGATGTCTCCCCTGAAAGACATTTTTACACTTTTAGGTATTATCTTAGTTCCTTCTCATTTAAATATATTTAAATATATTTTCTGAGACAGTCTCACTTGAACTCATGGTACTCCTGCCTCAGCCTCCTGCTTCTAGGATTATAGGTATGGGCCTAGTTCTTTTTTCTGTTTGTGTAGCCCAGGTTGGCCTTGAATTGGCTATCCTTCTGCCTCAGCTTCTCTAGCGTTGTGATTATAGTTCTGCACTACCACACTCCACACCTCACTAAAAGTTATTGCTATTCTTGCTTGGTTATGGGTTATGTTAACAATCAGATTTAGTGCCTCATGTATGCCAGGTATGCACTCTGCCTCTGAGCTACATCGAAGACTCTAGCAAAAGTGATGTCTTTGTGTGTGTGTGTGTGTGTGTGTGTGTGTGTGTGTGTGTGTGTGTACATGCATGATGAGGTCAGAGGATAACTAAGGTATCAGTGTTCCACCTTCTGTGCAAGGCATATTGGGATGACAGATGCATGTGCCACTTTGCATCTGGCTTTATGTGGGGAATTGAATCTGGGCCAGAAAGCTATGCAAGCAAGCACCTTTAGATACGGAACCATCTCCCCAGCCCCTATAACAATGTTTTGTATAGGATGCCATTTCACTGGAAGGAACAGTCAATTGAAGAATAGGGAAAACATTCCATTTTAAACAAGATACAGAGGAAAAGGGCTCAAATGACTTACAGTAGAAAGCCAGACTAATTTATGGTACATACATACATATATACATACATGCATGGCATTGCTGAGAGGAGTTTAGGGGGCCTTAGGCAGAATAGGAAATAGGTCGGGGAATGCAGACAGTCTATTTATACAATTAACCACAGGGGTAGAAAACCATGAAAGCAAAAGTTAGAGAAAGAAAAAAGTTTTTAAAAGACCAGCAGTTTCCAATGTCTTTGGGAGAGAGGACTAATTAATGGACAAGCTAAATCCCAGTTCTTCGTTACCATGAGGACAGGGGAAGAGAGACAAAACTATAAAACCCAGTCCAGAGTCGACTCAGAGTCCCAGCTCTGCAGCCCTCTCATCCTGAAGGAGCTTTTTTTTTTTTTTTTTTAAATTAGAGACAGAGAGATGGAGGAAGGTACAGAGAGAGAGAGAGGGAGAGAGAGAGAGAATGGGCACGCTAGGGCCTCCAGCCACTGCAAACAAACTCCAGATGCATACACCACCTTGTGTATCTGCTTATGTGGGACCTGAAGAATTGAACTTGGGTCCTTAGGCTTTGCAGGCAAGTGCCTTAACCACTAAGCCATCTCTCCAGCCCTATTATTTTATTTTTGAGAGAGAGACAGAGAGAAAGAGGGGTAGAGAGAGAGAGAAAATGGGCATGCCAGGGCCTTTCAGCCACTGTAAACAAAATCCAGACACATATGCCCCCTTGTGCACATGTGTGACATTGCACACTTGTGTCATTGTGCATATGGCTATGTAGGACCTAGAGATTTGAACATGTTTTCTTAGGCTTCACAGGTAAGCGCCTTAAAAGCCATCTCTCCAGCCCTTGAAGGAGCTTTTTGCTTGTAATAAAGTTTGCTATTTCTGCTTTCTGACAGTACTCTGAGTCTTCATTTCTGGAGCTTCCAAATCTTTGTTGGCATCAAGAAAAACCCATGGTCCTCAGACCATTGGGGTGTGTGGGGGGGGCATTTTCACCACAATGCTTGCCATGTAGCCTAGGCTGGTCCAAGAATGCACTGTGTAGCCCAATCTGGCCTCAAAATTTCAATCCTTCCTTCTCTGCCTCACAAGTGCTGGGATTGTACTCATGTGACACCATGCCCATCTCAAAAGCCAGATCTTAACTGAGGAAGCTAATGTGACCTTCAACTTAGATCATTGTGGTCTGCAGAGAATCAGTGTACATGACCTTTGATTTGAGGTATTCAGTCACTGCTCAGAATTTCTCTTCAACATGGATCAGCATATTACCCACTTTAACAGAAGGAAAATTAAGGGACATTATATTTAAATGGCTAGCCAGGGGCCACATAGAAAGCCAGTGGCACAGTAGTAGGAGATGTCCTGGCCTTTACCATCAGTATAGCATGGCTGCCTTTGTTTTCTTACCTTGTCAAAATGACCCATTTGAACTACAGTAACAGAATATACAATTGGGATTCTTGAAAACTGAGGAAAACTATTCTTACAGATATTGTCATCTTTTAATATAAAAATAACAAATAAATGTATCCCATTTTATTTTCTATCACATATGGGCACTTATAGCTTGAGTGTGAGGACCTGAGACTGGAGAATTGCTGGGGCTCACTGATGGACAGCATCTTTCAGTTGAAAGAGAGAGACCACATTCAAGGAAATACATGGATGAGTAATAAGAGAAAAGCACCCAGTGTTCTCCTCTGGCCTCTGGGCACATACGCAATGGGTGCATGCATCTATATACACACACACATGTATATACCACACACCATTCACAGTACACCACACACATACTCTACACACAAATAAAAAATAAGAAAAGAAAAAAGGTAAAACACTGAAATAAGTTTTTAAACTATTTTTAAAATTAAATTTATTTATTTGCAAGAAGAGAGAGACTGTGTTGGGGAGATAGGCATGCTAGAGCCTTCAGCTGCTGCAAACAGACTTCAAACTCATGTACCACTTTGTGCATCTGGCTTTATGTGGGTACTGGGGAATCAAACTCAGGTCATTAGGCTCTGTAGGCAAGCACCTTAACTGCTGAACCAGTTCTCCAGTGTCTGAAATAAGTTTTTAGCATGTCCATAAGGCAAGGACTATTAGACATTCTATCAGATCTGAGTTTCTCAGTACATGTCACTTGAATTCCGCTTTACTATCTTGAACATGGTGTTCCTTCTTAAACCAACACACCAGCTACATATATGCTATGTAATCACTCTGAAATCTTTATCTAGCCATAGGATAGAAAAGTATTAGAAAATGAGGAAGAAAAGCCCAGTGTGGTGGCACACACCTTTAATCCCAGCCCTGGAGGTAGAGGTAGGAGGATTGCCATGAGTTCGAGGCCACCCTAAGACTACATAGTAAATTCCAGGTCAGCCTGGGCTAGAGCAAGACCTTACCTTGAAATGCCAAAAGCAAAGGGAGATCAAATAGTTGATTTTATTGTCCACATATCATTCACAGAACCAATGCTACCAAACAGCCATTTCCAGGAGGAAACACACAGGCCAGCAGATCTAATCTATAGGATCTTCATGAGCCTCTTTCATTTTAATGAATAACTGAAAGACATGGTTGCCTTCCTGTTCTGTATATCTTCTGCTCATGAGCACAGAGAAAGTCCTGCTCCTTCATCCCACTGGGATTCAACAGTGTGACAGAGCACCCAGGGTAGAGGTGAGGAGGGTCTGCAGGTCTCAGGAGAGAGGCAGCCAGCTCTGCTTGCTGAAGGCACAGCAGGTCTGTGCCAGTAAGCACTGTGTCTTCAGGAGAAGCAGCTGCTTGAACAGCAAGTCCTTGCTGCCCTGAATACACATAAAAGCTGCCTGTCCATGGGGAAGGAGAAAGTTCAGGAGCAGAAAGAGCCAGAAGAACAGAGACAGATGGAATAGAGCCAGGAATCCAGCCTTGGGGTAAGAGATTCTTTCCCTGCCCCCAAGGCAGTTCTTTTTCCTTTCTTTTCTTTTCCTTTCTCTTCTTTTCTTTTCTTTTCTTCTTTTCTTCTTTCTTTCTTTCTTTCTTTTTTTTTGTTGTTGTTTTATGAGGGAGGGTCTCACTCTAGCTCAGGCTGACCTGGAATTCACTATGTAGTCTCAGGGTGGCCTGGAACTCACTGTGATCCTCTTGCCTCTGCCTCCCTAGTGCTGGGATTAAAGGTGTGTACCACCACACCTGGCTCCCCAAGGCAATTCTACAGATTGCTGGATGGTCACAGAACAAGGACTGAGAGAAGGGGCCCAACAGTGTGGGAGAAGCCTTACTTCTATCAAGCAAGGAGCAACTTTGACTAATAAAGGGACCTTGTTTTGAACTTGTTTCATTAGGATCCTAATTTCTCAATAAATTGTCAATCCCCTGGATATCTTCCAGAAACCTTCCTTTGGAAAGTTATCTCTAAGGGACTGTCTATGACACTGGAGCTGTATCTCTTCTCGAAATGGAAGGAACAGAAGACTCAACTATTTCTAATTCCACTTCTTTAAGAATCTTCTTTCAATATAGCATAAATGGAGACAGGAAGAACATAAGAGTGGAAAGATGGGGAAGTGTGCTGTGACATGCCATTTTCTGGACATGAACTCACAGCAGCTAGGGTTACCTGCAGAAGACTTGAACAAGATTGGGCTTGTCAACACTCCCTTGTGGATGGTTTCGTAAGGCCCTCACCCCTCTCTGAGAAGCTATTGGCAGTGAACGGTTTCTGGGGAGGAGGAGACATTTTATAGTGAGTTGCCCATGCTCTGCTAAATAACCTCTTACCTGTGCTCATGCAAGCAACCCTAATTAAACTTAATGGGTCACCAAGAAAGTTTTTTTTTTTTTTTTTTTTTTTTTTTTTTTTTTTTTTTTCAAGGTAGGGTCTCACTCTGGTCCAGGCTGACCTGGAATTAACTATGTAGTCTCAGGGTGGCCTCGAACTCTCGGCGATCCTCCTACCTCTGCCTCCCGAGTGCTGGGATTAAAGGCGTGCACCACCACACCTGGCTGAAAGTATGTTTTTTAAAAAAGAAATACATCAAAATAGAAGGGCTTAGTGGGAGTTGGCAGGAGACAACTGAAGTGAATGTTATCAAAATACATTATATACATATATCAAACTTGTCAAATAATAAAAAAGAATACTCAGAGATACTCAGAAACTCCAGATCCAGCCAGATACATAAGTCATCATATGTTCTCCTTCCACCTCTACTTTCAAAAACCCTTCTTGTGTGGGATGTCTGGAAGTCCCACATCCACCTTATTGAGAGAGGAACATCTGTCATCCTGCAGCTGACAGAGCAGAGTAATAAAAGAAGGTTAGTGAGCAGTAGCTCACGGACTGCTTCACACTCAAAGAATAGCTGCCCTCACCCATTCTGGACACACCCCATACACACACTTCTTGTTGTATGAAATGAGAAATCTCCTTGTTATTACAGAAAAACAATATCTTTTCCCAGCAGTGGCCATTTTTCCTACTAAGTAAATGGTTCTTTTTTTTTTTTTAAAATATATATCCTTCCCCTATAGTATATTTAGATGCTGAGATATGCTGCTGTGTTCTAACACTGGGAAGCTCCAGGCTCAGTAGAGAAAGGGAGCATGCTGAGTGGAAAGGGTCCACGTCTGCTGGGGAGGCCGCTGTGTTTATACCGACACTGAACTCCATGGGGACACGGAGAGGGTGCTGTGTTCTAGCACTGCCAGCCTCCGCGGCCATCATCTGTCCTGTGAGGGCAGAAAGGAAGCATGCTCTATGGAGGCACTCCAGGTCTTGGCTAGGTGAGTGGTGGAATCTGATCGCAGAAAGAGCTCCTTGTTGCTTGTTCTTTTTTCTCAACACTATCATTATTTATGAACTGCACCTTGCATCTAACTCTGTCCCCTAGTCATTTCACTGTTGGGCCAGCTTCTGCCAAAGAAAGTTAGTTTCATTTCCATGTAGCAGAGCATGGGCTGATGCTTATTCATAGACAACTTACCAGAAGATTCTGTTGGATCTATAGTTCAAGCCACCCACCACAAGACTCAAGAGAGATCAAGAGAAGATGTCTATCTTGGGATACCTTTAATTTTAAGTTTTCTGGGCTTTCAGAAGTGTCCACCCACCTATTTCTGACCTGCTGCTTACATGAAGGGCTGTAAGGGAGGGAGATAGAGGTGATAGGGACAAAGCAATAAGAGGCCAATGGGAACAGAAGACAGATAATACAAGAACATTTGCTTAGCATCATAAAGCAGAGGTCTTGTTCTTCAATACTTGAGCATTTTACATGAATACTGTTCTGGAAGGGGTTAAGTCCTCTTCTATAGCAGTCTGGTAGCATTACTGTGTACTTAGACAACAGAAACTTAAGCCTCTGCCCAGCTGACTTTTGGAACAAGAACATAGATGACCCAAAAGTTAATCCCTCTTGTGGCTTCCATCTCCAGTTCTGTTAATCCTGGCCAAGACGGAGGCCTTGGATACTTTCTTCCGGTCATAAGCCAGACCGATGGTCGCCATGCAGTCAATGAAGAACGTGGTGAAGTTGATGTACCAGCGGTATTCACTGGTGGAGTAGTCATAGGGGAAGACGTGGTGGTAGTTGTGGAAGCCCTCGCCTGGAACGGAACAAGGAGAGCAGTTAGGGGCTCAGTGGATGGCTGCTTCCTCATCTTTGCACATCTCTTATGTAGCATGTACCTTGAAAACTGCTGTTGTTGAATGAATGGATAAACTCACTCTCTTCTACTCTGAAACAATGAATTGAAAGGCCATGGTTGTTCTTGGCTATCTGGAAGCATTTGTGTGAAGAAAAAGTATCTCAGAATATGCTGGTTAATCTTGGTTATCCACTAGACAGGATTTAGAATCACAGTGGACACAAATCTATGGGCATGTCTATAAGCAATTTCTAGATTAGGTGGAGTTGGGAGGACCCAGCCGAACTATAGACAGTACTTTGCCATGGGCTGAGATCCTGCATTGAATAAAAAGGAGAAGGCAGGGCTGGGAAGATGGCTCAGCAGTTAAAGGTGCTTGCTTATAAAACTTAACAGCCTGAATTCCATTCCCAAGTGCCCATGTAAGCCAGATGCACCAAGTAGCACATGCACCTAGAGTTCATATGCAGTGGTAAGAGGCCCCTAGCATGCCCATACTATGTGTCTGTCTGCTTGCCTCTCTTTGTTTTTTTCCCTCTCTTTCTATTTCTGTCTCTGGCTCTCTCTATCTTTTTCTCCCCTTAAAAAAAAGAAAAGAGTAGCCGGGTGTGGTGGCGCACGCCTTTAATCCCAGCACTTGGGAGGCAGAGGTAGGAGGATCGCCAGGAGTTTGAGGCCACCCTGAGACTACATAGTTAATTCCAGGTCAGCCTGGACCAGAGTGAGACCCTACCTCGAAAAAAAAAAAAAAAAAAGAAAAGAGAAGAAGAAAGCTGGCTGAGCACAGGCACTCATCACTTTTTCTACCTCCTGACTGCAGCAAGACCTGCTCTTCTTCAAGCTCCTGCTGAGAGTCCTTCCCCACCTTCATGGACTATACTCTCAAACTGTAAGCCGAAGTAAACCCTGCCTCCTTAAGTTGCTTTTGTCAGGTATTTTGTCACAGTAATGAGAAAGGTAACTAATGCATAGAGGATAATAGGATAAGAGCAAATGATTCTGTTAGGAATATATTTTACATTGGAAAATGCCAGAACATTAGTAATACTGGCCCAAGACCCCTCAGGCTCTGTGACTATGGGCATATGTACAGGAGAGGAGGGCCTGGTAGAAGAAGTGTCTGGGCTTCTTACATAGGGGAGTAAGCAGCACATCTTTCCCCCTGCAAATGTGGGGGGTTCTGATAGAAAGAGCAGGCAGCCAAAGTCAGAGGAAGGAAGTCTCAGCCAGGGCAGGACTTCCCTCAAGCCACTGTTAGCTCATAGTGGGCTGCTCTGGCTGCTATTTCTCAGAGCTTTGACCCTGGGCAGAGGGAGGGGCTAATAAAACAGAACCATTTTGATAAGCACACCTTATACCATCTGAGTTTTTTTTTTTTTGACTCTGTGGCCTAGGGTGACATTTCTTCAGGGAAGGCACTAAACACAGCGTATTTACAAAATGGAGCTCAGTTTGAATGCTCATCATTAATATGCATGACAGCATTTACTATATGTAGGAGCAATCCAGTTACTGATTTAAAGAGTGGAGGTGAGAGCTGGAGGGATGGCTTAGTGGTTAAGGCGTTTGCCTGCAAAGCCAAAGGACCCAGGTTTGATTCCCCAGGACCCATGTTAGCCAGATGCACAAGGAAGCCCATGCATCTGGAGTTCATTTGCAGTGGCTGGAGGCCCTGGCATGCCCATTTTCTCTCTTCCTCTCTCCCTCTTTCTCTGTCAAATAAATAAATAAAAATAAAATATTTTTAAAAGTGGAGGTGAAAAAACTTCAATGCAAGATAGTGTCTGGCCCAGGCCAGGTGGCACAAAGCTGTATTCTCAGTTACTAGGAAGGCTGAGACAGAAGATTGCAAGTTCACGTCCTGCCTAGGTAACTTTGTAAGAACCTGTCTCAAACTGAAAAATATATCAAAGGGGCTGGGGATACACCCCAGTGTTAGGACACTTGCTTCGCGTGGGTTAGGCCTAGGATTCAATTTCAGTACCACAAAAACCAAAGGATGATATTTCCTACGTCTTGCTAACTGAAAAAGAGCTTCTCAGTCAGGTGATGAACGCTCTGACAAGGCAAGAACACGAAATCAGGCTGGGGCCTGTGGTACTGATCTATAACCCCATCTACTTGGAAGGCTGAAACAGGACAATTACAAGGTCCTGTGTGGACAATTTATGGAAACTGTGCTTCAAAATTAAAAATAAAAAGGAAATGTGATATAGCTTATTGGTAGAAGTTAAAGGCCAGCCTGAGCTATAGACTGAGTTCAAGGCCAGCCTGAGGAACTTACTGTGATCTTGTCTCCAAATTTAAAAACTATGAAGAGGACTAAGGCTATACCTCAGTGATATCTCACTTGCACAAGGCCCGGAGTTTAATCAAAAGTAGAAGAGGACAGGCTGGAGAAATGGCTTAGTGGTTCAGACATTTGCCTGCGAAGCCAAAGGATCCCAGTTCGATTCTCCAGGACCCACATAAGCCAGATGCACGAGGAGCACGTACATCTGGAGTGAGAATGAGAACAGGAAGAAAGATTAGAAGGACAGGAAGTAGAAGGAAGAGAGCAGAAAGTGAAGTGAGAAGAAGAAAAGAGCAGATACGGAGAAGAGGAGGACAGCAGAGACAAAGCAGGGCGATGGCATAGAACAGCCAGTCACAAGGTTGCTGGGGGTGGGGGTGGGGCTCACTAGAGTTCCATTTACCATACAGGATGCCGTAGTCCACATAATTCCATTTCCATGAAAATCTAAGGGTTGTGGAGTATAAGTGATTTACCTGAAACATGAGTAAATGGAAGAACATGTGCAATGGCGGGAGATGCCTGAAACTAGAGAGAGAATCCATGACTCCATAGAAGGGAGATTAAAAAAAAATACTTTGAGTGGCATGCTTGGAGTTGGTTGAACTAAGTCATGAATATTTTTCCATACTTTATTCAGCATGGTTAGATATAGCACACTGTGCTTGCTGGCCTCTTCATTGACTGTTCTCTATGCATCTCCTGACCTAAATGAGACTATAGCCAAGTCTATAGAAATGAATCAGAGGTGACTAGAGGAAGGCAAACTTAGAAGGGCTCCTTTGGAAATGGTTTTGGAACTCGCAACCCTTTCCTTTGTTGCCTGACTCTTATATAATAACCCCAACATAGTAACTCAAAGTTTTACAGTGGAAGACCCTGAGACACAAAAGTGGCCTTAAAAACAGATTTATACAGTCCTTCTAGATAGATAACTTTACCCAGCAGACCACTGGATGTGATAATGCTGTGGACTTCTGACTTACCCCAAGTCCCCAGAATAACCAGGCTATTCTCTCGGGGGTTAATGTTCTTGTCATAAGGGCGATATCCATAGAGGTGGGCAGCACTGTTCACCAGCCAGGTGACATTGAGCACCACAGCGTATCTCAGGAAAGTGGCAACAAACATGCTTTGTAGAAAACTTTCACCCCAACAATACCAAGGCACCACTGTGGGCAGGACGAGTGAGGTCACCAGGACAGCAGGCACGTAGTACCTATGTTGAAAGATCACACGTTGAGTCTGTGGACAGAGGGCTGACACCTAGATTCTCCATGCTCCTTGAGGGAAGCTGTGTCTTTCCTCTTATGTTATCAGTGTGGGGATTTGGAGGGTGAGCATCAGGTAGAAATGGGGTAGAAAATCTTTTCTGCACACAGTGTTACTCTGTCATTTTTTTTTTATGAGGCAATGCTGATCTTTGAAATGACCTGGCCTAGAATCCCCCCACTGGGAACCAGGAGAGGAAGGATGGAGCATCTGCCTCCTAACTAAAAATCCACTGTTCATTTTCACAGAAGCATAAGACTTTATTGGTCAAATAGATCAAATCACATTATCAGCCAAGTTTTGCATCTTGAACTGTTGTCCATCTTCCTTTGCCCTTCTTTCACTTGCCTGTTGGGGTCTTTGACAGATTGTAGCATATCACTCTTCCATTTCCTGCTGCTCCCACCTCAGTTCTTCACTCTGCTTTCCCCCCAGGAGGTGCAAGGAATATCCTTGATCACCTGCAAGTTTCTGGCCCCCCCTGGAGATCCTGTTTCAGGCTTCATTTTCATATGTACCACATAGTGACATTTCAAGTGACTTGACTGACATCCCTTGAGCAGTACTGTCTTCAGCTTTTATGTCAACGACACTGCCTGCATCCCATTCCTGCTACTGCTCCCCAGTCCAAGTCCTCCCATCTGTCTAACATGTGTTCTTGCCTCTCACCTCTCTGGCTCAATGGTTTCTTTCACTTGACCTGACAGTGGCCTCTCTGATGCACACCTCTGACAATGCCACATGCTGCTGAAGGAATCTTTAGTCTCCTGTTGCCAACTGCGTTAATGCTAAGCTAAGTCTGTGTCTAAGACGCACAGGACTGGTATCAGCCTCTGTCATTGTTTCTTCCTGTCATGCCCTATACATCAAGAAAACTTTCTATTTGTACTGCCCCTGTTCACAAACAGATGAGCGAGTTACTGTCCTTCTGTGGTTTCTGATGTTATATTTTTCATCCACTCCTCCTTTGTGTTTTTCTTAAAATTTTTATTTACTTTTTTATTGGAGAGAGAGAGGCAGATATATGTAGAGAGAATGGGTGCACAGGGCCTCTAGCCAATGTAAACAAGCTCCAGACGCATGTGCTACCTTGTGCATCTGGCTTATGTGGATCCTGGGGAATTGAACCTGGGTTTTTTGGCTTTCCAGGCAAGTGCCTTAAGAGATAAGCCATCTCTCCAGCCCCTCCCTTGTAGTTTTTAAATCATGTGTGTGTGTGTGCATATGTGTGTGCATGTGTGCTTACATGCGTGCATGCATGTTTGTGAAGGTGGGTGCACACCTGCTACAGAATGCTTGTGAAGGTCAAAGGACGACCTCAGGCACCAGTCTTAGCCCTCTGTCTTGTTTTAAACAGGGTGTCTTGTTCACTGCGACATACCCCAGGCCAGCTTCTGGGGATTCTCCTGTCTCTACAGCCCATCTTGCCTTAGGATCAGTGGGATGACAGAAGCCCGTGCTATAGCACCAGCTTTATGTGAGTTCTGGGAGCTTGAATGGTAAGTATGTTATCCAGTGAGCCATCCCTCTAGCCCCTCCCTTGAGTTCTTGAGCAATCTCTTTCCCTTTGTGTCTCTCTCACTATTGACAGTACTCGGCCTGGCTTTATGGTTACTTAGATATGTATCTGATCTCTCTACTCAGTAGATGAAACACCCCTGGGAAGTGAGGACTCCACTGCATTCTCTTTTATTACCATAACTAACTTAGGTCAGTGGACATTAGGTCAGTAGATGAAACACCCCTGGGAAGTGAGGACTCCACTGCATTCTCTTTTATTACCATAACTAACTTAGGTCAGTGGACATTTGCTGCATTGAATCTGTTTCATGGAAACAGCTCTGAGGGAAAAGAACAGAACAATAATCCATGATGGGGGACCTCCAAGCACTAGAAAACCAAAGTTATGTGCGTTGGGGGAGTCCCCAAACTCCATGTTCACAGGGCCATATCCCCAGCTCCATCCTCCCTTCACTCACCTCCGCTGGAACATCACCAGCTTCTCGGCTTTCAGGTCAGACATGTTCACCAAACTGCCCTTCTCTTTGACGGCTGGGTGTTTGCGCACGAGCAGCCAACCCACGTGGGAGAAGAAAAAGCCACGACGCGAATTGTGAGGATCAGCGTGTGTATCTGTGAACTTGTGGTGGGTGCGGTGATCTCGGGCCCACTCGTATACATCGTTCTGGAGAGACAGAGAAGAGGGACCCAGGTCTGAGAAGAAATGCCTTCTTGGGAGGATTCCAGTGCCCAGATGTCTACAAGGGTCCAGGACTCCCTGCCCAACATCATAAAGTCCCCAGGTCTCTGGCTCTAAAGGAGACACGGGAGAGGGCCTTCTTCTGCACACTTGCTCCGGAAGCTGATGTGGAAAAGCAACTTTCAGATTCATACCCAGGAATAACACTGCTGCTTCCTGAAGTTGTGTGATGGGCAATGGGAGGGAAGTCACAGTGCCCAGAGTTTCATTTGCAAAGAACATGGCAGTTTTTAAGCAGGAAGTATGGAGTAGGATCCTCACAGGGTATCTAATCCCTGGGAAAAGAGAGTATGAGGCAGATGGCCCTGGGTCTACTCTATGTTAAAGATGCAGGGGACATCACCATCCTGATGTCATCACAAGTGACAAGCTGCCCAACTTAATACCAAGGCCAACGTGTAAGTCATGAGCCTGAGCACATCACCAAAGGACCTCTGGGATTTTCTGGGCTTTATCCATTTCTTCAAGAATGTGCCAAATATGTCTCTTCCTTCCTTTACCATCCAAGGACAAAAGTTAGGAGCTTTCACATAAGTTGCCAGAGCTGATTACATGTATGTGCTCCAAACCTCAGATACTGTCAACACAAAGGGAACTAATTAGTCTTCATGTTTATCTCTTTTCTCCCAAGTTAAGTTCCACACAAGTTACAGCCTGTAGCTAGACAAGCTAGCTCCCTTTGCCTAAATTTCCTTCAGTATGTCTGATAAACTTGCTGCAGGAAACATCTTCAGTTTGACTTACACAGCATGCCAACCTTGATGGGACTGTTAGTTTAGTTAACTTCTCAGTGATTAAGTTTCCTCGCCTGTAAAGTGGGGACAAGAGGACCCACCTTCTAAGATGGTTGTGAATATTCGACAGGTCAGCCTATATCAAATACTCGCACGGTGCCCAGCACATGAACCCTAGAAATGTTTCATCTTATCTGAACCCACGGAATTCCTGAATCTGTAATTTGTCACACTCTAATCCCGTCATGGTGGGATCCTGTGTGGGCCTGTGGTAGTTTGAATATATGTCCCCCAATATATTCAGTGTTTTATTAGTTATAGTTTGCATCTGCAATCACCTTGCTAGAGGCAATGTCACTGGGGGCCGGTCTTAAGCTGTAGTGATGGTTTGAGATTCCATTGTAAAGATATGCAAAGTGGGGCTGGAGAGATGGCTTAGCGGTTAAGGCGCCTGCCTGCTAAGCCTAAGAACCCGGTTCCAATCTCCATGTCCCACGTTTAGCCAGATGCAAAGTGAAGCAAGGGCGCAATGCTGCACTTGCCCACAAGGGGGCGCACACATCTGGATTTTGTTCTCAGCAGCTGAGAGACTGCTGGCGCACCCATTCTCTATCTGTCTCCCTCTCCCTCTCTGTCTCTCTCTCTCTCTGTCTCTCTCTAAAAATAAATAAAATAATAAAAAAATTTTTTAAAAAGATATGCAAAGTGTGCCTAGCAGGAGTTCCTGAAGTGTGCTGTGGCTTTTTTGGCTGTAGTTTTGCTATATGTGCTGAGTGGCTGGGGGCTTTGCTCTCTCTTGCTTGGCCCTGTGAGAGCAGGCCACTTCTTCTGCCATTATGGAACTTCCCCTGGATCTGTAAGCTTCAATAAATAATATCCCTTCCTCCATAACTGTGCCTGGTCAGGAAGTTCATCTCAGCGAACCTGAAGCTGTCTGCTACAGGGCCTTTACACTGAAGGACCACAGCAGCCACAGTGTGTGACAACAAAGCAAACCTAAGGTCAAAACTAAACCTACACATGTAGAACATGTCCTATTTACTTCCTGTTTCCCTTCCCATGGTCTCTGCCCCATGCTGTGTGGACCTCAGCAGTGAGTCTGCACTTGAGGTGAGCACAGGAGATGGGGAAGGGTGTTGGCTGTCCTGCTGGCTCCTCTCTGGGCGCTATCTCCTTCTCGCCATTCAGTTATTGTTAGAGTGAACCTCAACAGCCTCTTACCTGGAAAGCCATGGTGTTGGCGAGGATGAGGAAAAGCCTCAGGGGCAGCCGCGCTTTGTAAGTTCGGTGGCTCCATAAGCGATGAGCTCCAGCCGTGATGCCCAGGCCACAATATAAATGTATAAAAAAAACTGCAAGACAGTGGGGGAGTTGTCAAGCAATGAGAGCACAGCCAGGGAAAGCATGTCAGGATCCTCCTGATACCAGGCTGCTTCTTGTTTAGGTTGGAGGGCATATATGCCTTGGTCTCTAAGGCCTCAGCATTCACCACCTGAAAATACCATCAACTATATAAGATAGAACAGCTTCTACAACTGAAAGAGAGAGCAGTTTGAACTAAAAGGATAAGCCTAGTTATCAGAGAGAATGATTGAGGTTTCTGTCCACTCTTCTTACTTAAAGAGCAGTGGAGGTTCTCTACGGAGCTTATTGGTTTCCTGTCCTAGGGAATCTTGCCTGCTGAGGCTCGGGGAACATTTAGGAAGGTGGGGGAGAAAGGAAAGATTGTAAGAGTCTCAAGGTGGGTGGGAATAGCCTGAGGCACCATATCTACCCCCAGAAACTGACCAAGGCCTCTTGGTCCCCACAATGAATACCAATAACCCCACCGAAGAAGACCCTCAGCAGAAGGGATGGGAGAGAGGGTGGCTAAAAGCACAACCTTTTATTTAAAAAAAAATCAATACATAAGAAAAAACTTTAAAAAACATACCATCGCCTCCCAACGTCCTCACTTAGGAATAGGCTGAGAAGTGGCAGAACATAGGAGGGCAGAAAGCAGGCTGCGGAAGAGGCTCCAGCAGTGTGCCAGGCTTCTTTGTCAGACTGCAGGAGCATTATCCCAGGTGTACGCCTTTGACCCTTAGCTAGGTTCTTTAAAGTGCTCAAGGCCATCAGCTACTCCTTTAGAGCTAAATACCCACAAACCAGGGAGTTTGGAAAGTGGGAGAGCAATCCTGGCACTGCCCCAACTAAAGGAATCTGCAGTTGAAGGAAAGATGTGGCTTTTTACCAGTTGTTACAGTATCATTGTAGCACTGTAGCAGGTGGTGTGGCATATCACATCAGCCTTGCCCACAGTCACATTTGTACAGAGGCTCAAGCTCTACCAAAGACACTGATATCATCACATTTACTACATGGCTGGAATGTGGTCGGTGCCATGGATAGCACATGTCAAGTGACATGAAGACAATGATGGTGAAATGGAAGGTGGTTGGAAGGGCTTCATACTTTGGCCGCCGTGTTGTCAGAGGCATCTCTTCAGGTGAAGAAACAGATGGCATGAAAGGTTACATGCTTATCTAGGGTCACAACATTAACTTAAGTGGAACCAGGGTATGAAGCTAGGTTTTCTGTTAATTTCTTCTGGGGCAATAAAGCACCCAAACCTTGTCCTGCCTCACCAACCTAAGATTCTACACAATTGTGAGGTACTATATATGATCTGGTGGGGAAAAGGGTGCTGAGTATCCCCATCTGTTCCTCTGACTGGCAGCACTAGGGCATAGTACAGAGGCTGCGGTAGAAACCATACTCAGAATACAGTCCTCTAGGGCAGCTGGAAACAGTGGATCCTCAGAGGTGACAGAACTTAGTTGAGGTTGGAGACATCACACATTAACTCACAGCCAGAGGTAGAGTTTCCTAAGCAGCCACCCCCTCCCCCTGCCTCCTGCACCACATCCTATGGCTCCTACAGGATCCCCAGGAGAGCCAGAGTCACAGCATCTGTCCCAAGGAAAGTGCTAGCCACGTCCCTGTGAGCTGGGGTGAGACCTCAGGGGATTTGCAGCCTCTGACCATGTGATGGCTGAGATCTTCCCACAGAGAGGATCAGATCAGACTGCACCTGCTCTAGGAAAATCCCAGTCAGAGCCTACAATCACAGGAGGAAAGAATGATGTTGGTTAAAGCAGAAGTCCTCAGCTGAGTGCCAAGGAGGAATCTGCATGTTAGGTTCAAGCTATAGAAGGCCCTGACATGTTGGCTTCGAAAGTGCATCTATGTCATCCTAGCAGGGGAACTGGCACAGGAACCCAGGCACTCTGGGGTCTGTTGTGCCCGTACTTCTCAGTCTGCCAATAGACAGCTCAGCTCACTTGGGTTCTCTCCCTGTCCTCTGGGGAAGCACCGTTAGCATCCGCAACGATGGGCACACAGCTTTGCTTGCAGGAGAGGGCTGGGGGGAGGGGCGGGTTGTACTTCGCTCCTCAATGTTGTCAGAGATGTCTCTTCAGCCAGAGGACTCTACTGAGTGGCTCCAAAATGAAAGACCTAAAACCATCTCAAAACGAATTAACTGCTAATGGTGCATTTTCCTTAGGGATAAAACGAGAAGGGATAACACAAGCTCTACATAAAAGGGGAGGAGAAGATGCTCAAGCCGAGAACTCTACCCTTCTTGTTCCTTAGGAGAGAACAGTTTTGCAACCCACATTTCACAATATTCATTCTTTCAGCTAATCCACCCACCAGAGCCCAGGGACAGGAGTGAAACAATTCATCATGCAACAATGTGTGCCAAGTTCCTATCTAAAAAAAAAAAAAAATCACATGATAAAGGTCAAGACGTGAAAAAGATAGCAAGCACAGCATTGGCGTTGGAATGACATTCAGCTCCCTTCACTAGTGACTGAGGCCAGTCAAGCAGAGACAGTATATTCAAGCTTGGAACTACATTGAATGAGGCCTACAGGGAAGACCCAGGCTGGAAGAGGGTTTGCAGGGGATGAAACTTCCTTGAAGACTTCCTGCTTAGGGAGAAGAGATCGGAAGGATAAGGAATCTGAAGTCTGGGAAATGCTATCCCTGCCCTGAGTACATCACAGTGCAGCTCAGGCTGTGTGGGCCTCAGCAGAGTGAGAGAGAAGATGTGCCCTTCCCCCACCCCACACACAATAGAATACTCTCTGATCTGCAGACCAACCAACTACCTGTACATGGCCGTTTCCACTGTGTGCCTCTGTGGCAGTGAAACAATCATGCGAGCTAAGGAACGCAGCCTTTCTACTCCAGTGATTGAGATGGTTGGTTGCCATCGTCCCTGGCCTACCCTAGCTCAGCTCCTCCGGCAGCCATGGATATGAGGGATGGCAGCACTATTTCAATTGGTTACTGGAAAAGGTGGTCGTCTAAGTTGCATTTTCCTGAGGCATCAAGTAGATTGCGCCACCCATAAGACCAAAGAGGCCTGGCCAGCTAGAAGAGAGCTGCTAGAAAGTGCCACACCTGACACAGCTCTAAAAAAGTCTCCCATTGTCTTGAGGAGAAGAACTTGCACACCACGCCCTCAGAGGGCAGCAAGTGGCCTTGGGTCTGTAGGCTCCCTGCTGCCTCTTCCTAATCTAGGCATTAGGAGTCAGAAGTGAAAACACTTGCAAAGCAATCTGTGGATCCACGGGACAGCCCTGCCATTGCTCACACTCATGGATCCCCGAGGAGCTGAGCTAGGGCAGGTCAGGAACAATGGCAATTGTCACAATCATTACAGCAGTCTGAAGGCCGGGGCTTCTCCAGCTTTTATTCTCTGGTCCGACTGTCCCTACCAAAAAGGGATGTGTAAGGGACAGGAAGGACTGATGTTAGAAGGTGCAGGATCCTTGGTACTTCATAGCCTGGGGAGAGGGGCAGGAGCGGGCTGGATAGGCAATAGAACCTGAAATGTGTGCAACCTTACTTCATTCGAACAACATATTGCTGGCTGCTTTGTGCTGTACTCTAGAGACCCACCTGGAGTAGCAGTGTCACACACCTGTGTACTTGGGTTGTACAGGTGCCTGCTTCATCTTCCTCCAGAAAAACAAACAAACAAACAAACAAACAAACAAACAAACAAACAAACAAACAAAAAACCCTGTCTGTTCTAGCCAGGATCAGGGCCTAAGAGTTTTATAGATAATGCCCCGTCTGTTCCTCCCTTTTCAGTGGCCTTTCCTCCCAAGCAGCCTCCCCTTGCTCTGTTTCCTGACTGGGCTCAACAAGGAGTCCATGAGGCACCTGGTTCCCATGCTCTAGGCAGTACCTGGCTCTCTTGTTGCCAGCAGGGCTGAGACAGGACACTAAGCAAGTGACTCAGACAGAAAAGCTTGTTCAGGGACAGTTGCTTCTCTGCTATTGGTCAGCCCCCCCACAAGCTTCCTGAACATGGGTTGCTTCCCAATACCCTTGTTAAGGAATCTCCATGGGCTATGGATGTACCTCAGAGGTAGAGTCCCCTCTGGTATGCCCAAGGCCCTTCGACTAATCCCTAGCACCACAAAACAAGCCAAACAAAATACCCTACAGGCTGATTTTGTCAGGTCTTGTAATCTCAGAAGGCTGAGACATAAAGAGCAGCCTGCTCTACATAGTGACTATCAGGGCAGCCTGGGTGGTTCGAGCAGGCTGGGGGAAGGAGAGGTCGAGAGAATGAGAGAATGCGAATCTGCTTAAAATGAGATTCTACTTAATTAAAGAATGGGGAGAAACGTGGGGTACTGACTGGCTTAGGCCAAGTGCAGCTGCTTACCCCAGAGCCAGGTGTGGTACTTGCAGAAGGGAAGCAGTGTGATCCCATACATGGCTCCCACGTGCAGTAGAACCATGAGGATGACATTTCTCCAGACATACTCCAGCTTGGGTGGGGGACCCTCCTCATCCTGGTAGGTGGGGTCAAGTATGTCATCTTTCATTTCAGGGCGAAGGTCTTCACAGTCTTGAGGATTCTGTTCTAACTTTTCTCCCCCATTCTTCAGCCCACCAGAGGAAGGCACTGTGGTGGTGGTGGTGGTGGTGGTGGTGGTGGCCCTGTACGAGCTGGAGGCCTGCAAGGAGAGGGATCGGAGAATTAGGAGAGCGGACTTCAGCAGGGGGCGTTTCCTCTCTGAGGCAGCTGGCTGAAGGACGCAGTACAGGCAGAACCCTTTCCCCAAGGCCCAGGTTAACCAGTGGCAGGTGGAAGGGGAAGTCTTCGGAAACTGTTCAGATGGTTGCTATAAAACTTCCTCCAGGAAAGGGGACTAGGAGAGGAGGGAGAACCTTTCACACCACCAGCAATGCTGAAGTAAACCCAGGTGTAGATATTAAGGTACAAGCAGGCAAGGATTTTCCTTTCCTTTATGCTTGGGAAGCAAAAAAATTGAGAAATCAAGTACCGAAAGTACAGTCCATATCTCCAACTGATGGCAGTATAACTTGCAAAAAAAAAAAAAAAATGACCAGGTTCTTTACAATTGTGAACTCTCGTTCACCTACAAGGGAATCAGGAGTTCTAGACCCTAGTTAAAGAGATATTATGGGATGCCATTGTTTTGGATTAAATTCCTGCTTTGGGCCTCTACAGACCAGTCCAAAGTGAAGGTGGTAATGGAGTTGCTAGGGTCTGGGCCTCTGCTCTGGCAGCTCCCAACAAGCGAGGCTAGATCTCCTGTCCTCTATACACCATCAAAGAGACAAGGGATAGTGAAAGGCAAAGAAGAGACAGAGAGATACTCAATGTGGTCACATGGGGAAGAGGAACAAGGAACAGATAAAGGGGTCTAGTGACCCCCAAGTCTGTCCTCAAGGGTACTGATAAGAGGTTTAAGCTTAAATAGGTCAAGGTGTGTCCCTCCCACAGTCACCCATTATTGTCTCCGCTTCAGTAGGTTTTGTAAGGTGGTCCCCAAATTCGTTAGAACTCCTGAGAGTTCCTCCTCGGGCTGGCTCCGGGGTGCCATCCTTCCCTTCTCCCAGCATGGGATTCTTGGGGAAATTGTAATTCTTTGGGGTTTGTTGTTTCAATAATCTGATGGTCAAAAGGAGAGACACAGGTGTCCCTTTAGAATCTCTCCTGTCCTCTCAGGCTGGTTACAGTTCCCCTTTCTATGATTTTAGATCTCTGTCTTGAGGGATTTGGGGACATATGCTGGATTTGGTGTGAAAATTACTGAAATATGCCTGCATTTGGAGCAAACATCACAAATAATACAAGTAGGAGCCAATGTTAGAAAACAGTGAGTGTTAGGTAACCCGTACATAAGAACCATTTCTTTTTTTTTTTAATTTCTATTATTCTGATTTTACATTTGTAGTATTGGTTCCATTTTCCTCCTCCCTGTCCTCCCTCTTCCAAAGGGACCCTCATCAATGGGGAATGGGGTCATGCATTGTGAGGGTAGTCAAGAGTTCTGGGGGTAGGCCCCAGTCTCTGTGCTTAATGCCCCAACTTGTGACTCTAACAATCTTTCTGCCCCCTCTTCCGCGAGTTTCCCTGAGCCACATTGGGGTCATTTTTGTTTGGCTTCAGCAATGAGAGAACCATTTCTCAAACGTCTTGGCTTTAGTTACTTTTAGAAGGCCTGGCACAAGGTACTCCTTTTTTTGTTGTTTGTTTTGACTTTGACACAGTCTTCCTATGAAGTCTATGATAGCCTCAAACTCACAATCCTCCTGCTTCAGCTTCCCAAATGCTGAGGTTATAGGCAAATACCACTGTGGCCAGCATGATGTCATTTCATTCTGACAACCTCTGAACAATTTTCTCTAAAGACATTGTTGATCCATCTTGTGGTTTGCTCTTGGCTAGCCCTGTTTCCAGGATGAAATCTGCCCTGGTTGGTCTGATCTGATCCCATTGTGGAGGATTGTACTGGTTTGAATCAGATAAACTCATGTGTTCTGAATGCTTGGTTCCCCAGCTGGTGGAAATTTGGGAAGTGGAAGCTTGCTGGAGGAGGTGTGTCAGTGGGGGTGGACCTTGAGGATGATCATCCCCCAGTTTTCCAGTGCTAGCTGGGTTCACATTCTTGCTGCTGTTTTCCACCTGCTGTGGCAGAAATGATGCCCAGCCTCTGCTCATGCCATGCTTTACTTGCCATCATGAAACCAAAATAAATCCTTCACTTCCATTACCTGCTTTTGTTCTAGTGTTTTGTCCCAGCAATGAGAAGTTAGCACCACAGAGAGTAAGGAGTCAGTGTTAATAAAATACTCCTTTTATATTGAATTCAAACAGTGAGGAAGTAGAGAAGTCGCTTTTAGGCCAACCCCTACCTAGAGCCAATTCTTGAGTTTAATTCTGCCTGTGGATGATATCCTAGCCTCTCAAGAAATGCTGCTTAGATTCTTTTGTTAAAAGTTATAATTCTGGGGGCTGGAGAGATGGCTTAGCATTTAAGGCATCTGCCTGCAGAGCCAAAGGACCCCAGTTTGATTCCCCCAGGACCCATGTAAGCCAGATGTACATGCATCTGTAGTTAGTGGCTAGAGGCCCTGGAAAATCCATTCTCTCTCTCTAAAATAAATAAATTACACACACACACACACACACACACACACACACACATGTATATATGTATGTATATTGTACTTCTGGGCTGGAGTGATGGCTTAGCAGTTAAGGCACTTGCCTGCGAAGCTGAAAGATCCATGTTTGACTCTCCAGATCCCACATAAGCTAGATACACAAAGGTGAGGCAAGTGCAAGGTCACACATGCTCACTAGGTGGCACAAACATTTAGACTTCGATTGCAGTGGCTGAGGTCCTGGGGCACCAATTCTTTCTCTTTCTGTCTCTCTTCTCTCTCTTACTTACTCATTCTCTCTCTCTCTCTGCAGAATGCCAGACAATAGTTAAGTTTTTATAAGTATAGAGTTCAAAGCTCAACAGACAAAGATAAATATTTAACAAAAACTAGTTTGAAACTGAAGAACTTGTTAAGAGTCCTTTTTTTCAAGAATATAATTGTAAATTCTTTAGCAAAGGACTAAAACTGTGACTGACCAGAAAAAAAAAAAAAAAACTTAGACTAGGGGCTGGAGAGATGTCTTAGTGATTAAGGCAATTGCCTGTGAAGCCAAAGGACCAGGTTCAACTCCCCAGAACCCATGTAAGGCAGATGTACATGGTGGTGCATGCGTCTGGAATTTGTTTGCATTGGCTAGAGGTCTTGGCATGCCCATTCTTTCTATCTGCCTCTTTCTCTTTCTCTCTCTCTCTCTCTCTCTCTCAAATAAATAAATAAAGATATAAAAAAACTTAGAATAGACATTGTTGGAATTTTACAGAAAGCTTAGCAATTGGCAAAAAAGATGAGTTGTCTTTGCTTAAAGATGATTGATAGTCATGACCTGCTTGATAAAGTGCTTTTCTAAGCTTTGCATTCTAAGAAGTTTATATACTTGAGGAACATAAATATATTTAATATACTACACAGCAACAAGTAGCACACAACTAAAGATAAGTTCTTTATAAATATGTACACACACATACACACACACACACACACACACACACACACACACACACTACCTTTGAAGCAAAATTTAGCATCCTTGGCTCAGAGGAAATGGAACCAGCCTAGATTCCCATCAACATATGAATGGATAAAAATTCCACCTATGTACACATGGAATTTCCTACAACCATAGAGAAAAATACAACCAAGACATGATAAAATTGGAACTTACTATGCTAAGAGAAATGAACCAGACTCAGATAATATCATGTTTTCTTTCATATACAGGACCTAGATTTCAAATTATATGTGTGTGTAAGTCATGCAACTAGAAAAGGGATCATGAGTGGAAGGAAGATATCTAAAGGAAGGTGGGCAGTAGGGTTATAGAATGCATGTGATAAGAAAGAAGAAAGGGAGGGTGGAAGAGATGGCTTAGCGGTTAAGTCATTTGCCTACAAAGCCTAAGGACCCAGGTTCAATTCTCCTGGTCCCACATAAGCCAGATGCACATGGTGGCACATGCTTCTGGAGTTCATTTGTAGTGGCTAGAGGCCCTGGCATTCCCATTCTCTCTCTCTCTTCCTCTCCTCCTTCTCTCTATGTCTAATAAATAAATTAATTAAATTTTAAAAAAAAGAAAGAAAGAAGAAAGGGAGACTAACTGGGGAGGGAAGGTAACCAGCTACAGGAGAGTAGGGGGCAAAAAGGAGAGAGTGGGACAGGGGAATGAATGAAAACAAAGTATAACATCACGTATGTGTGAAGATACCATGATGAATCTCATTTCTTTGTAGACTAACCTAAATTGACAAAAATAATTTTTTAAAAATCCTTGGCTCAGTCAAATAATAGGTCTACAGCAGTAGTAAAACTCAGAACTTTACAGGCTGAGGAGATGGTTCATTGTGCTTGCTTGCAAAGCCTTGCTGACACCAGTTTGATCCTCTCCAGTGCCACCCATGGTAAAACCAGAAGCTAAGTGGCACATGCATCTGTGATCCCAGTGGGACCACAACAATGAGAGGCAGAGGCAGGAGCATCTGAAGCTCACCAGCCAGGTAGACTATAGCAAGAGACTCTGTCCCAGAGAAGGTGAAGGAAGAGCACAGACACCTTGAAGTTGTCCTCTGACCTCCACATGCACTGGGGCATGCATGAGTCCACACACACACATACACACACACACGTATCAAAATTATGGACCTCTTAAAAATTTAGGGAACAGTGCTAGTGACCACAAAGGCACTGCAAGTACATCCCATATGTACAATAACAAAGTGCTTAGTTTTTAAAACATTTTGAAAATTTTTATTTGAGACTGAAAGAGACAGAGAGAAAAAGGGAGACAGAAAGAGTGAGTATGGGGACATCAGGGCCTCTTACCAGGGTAAATGAACTTCAGACATATGTGCCACTTTGTGCATCTGGCTTCACATGGGTACTGGGAATTGAACCAGGGCCATCAGGCGTTGTAAACAAGTGCTTTTAACCACTGAGCCATCTCTCCAGCCCTTTTTTTTATTATTATTATTTATGTTTGTATGTAAGTGTGATGTGTGTGTGCATGCCATGGCACATGGGTAGAAGCCAGAGGACAACTCCAGGGAGCTGTTCCTCTCCTACTTTGACACAGGTCTCTCTTGATTTTTTAAAAATTAAAATCATCATTATTAAATTTATTATTATGCCATTGTACAGACCAAAGTAGCTGGCCCAGAAGCTTCTGGATTCAAAGGTTCTGGGGAAGCCGCTCAGTAGTTAAAGGTGTTTCCTTGCAGAGTTCTCCTGACTCTCTCTCATGCACCATTGCCTGTCGAGCTTTATGTAGGTGTTGGGGTCTAAACTCTACTGATCAGATGTGCACAGCAAGTTCTTTAAACCACTGAGCCATCTCCAAAGTGCTTATTTAGTTAAGGCAAGCAGATCTACACCAGAGTTTCAAATAGTAGAAATACCTACATGACAGGTTTTTTCATCTGAATGATACTGACTAAAAATTGCAAAGATGAGGCATGCTTTTGCCAAATGTAATGCAGATTGTATAAAAGAGAGCATTTAGCTAGATGTGGTGGTGCACGCCTTTAATTCCAGCAGTTGGGAGACAGAGGTAGGAGAATGGTCATGAGTTCAAGGTTAATCTGAGACTACATAGTGAATTGCAGGTCAGCCTGGGCTAGACTGAGACCCTACCTCAAAAAGAGAGAGAGAGAAAGAGCATTTATTGATCACCTTGCATGTATTAAACTTATATACCTTTAACTGTGCAAATATTTGCATAATACGTAAAGTTTAGACACGTAGCTCTGCACATTTCTAGTCATAGATACATAGTGTATTTAATGTATTAGAATCATTTAAAAATAATAGTTGTTTGGGGTGGAGAGATGACTTAGCAGTTAAGGTGCTTGCATGCAAAATCTAATGACCCAGGTTCAATTCCCCAGTGCCCATGTAAAGCCAGATGCACAAATTGGCACAAGCATCTGAAGTTTGTTTGCAGAGGCTGGAGGCCCTGGTGCACCTATTCTCTCTCTGTGTCTGTCTCCTCTCTCTCACTCTTTTTCTCTCTCTCCTTGGAAATAAATAAATATTTTTTTAAAGTAGTTGTTGGCTGGGCGTGATGGCACATGCCTTTAATCCCAGCACTTGGGAAGCAGAGATAGGAGGATCACCATGAGTTCAAGGCTACTCTTGGACTACATGGTAAATTTCAAGTTAGCCTGGGCTAGAGCAAGACCCTGTCTGGAAAAACAAAAACAAAATAATTGTTGTTTACAAAGTGGCCATTTAAAAGACGTTAGCATAAACAAATACTTAAATTAACCTTGACATTTTTTGTTTTGTTTTGATTTGGTTTGGTTTTTGGCTTTTTGAGGTAGGGTCTCACTCTAACCCAGGCTGACCTGGAATTCACTATATAGTCTCAAGGTGGCCTTGAACTCACAGTGATCCTTCTACCTCTGTCTCCCAAATGCTGGGATTAAAGGTGTGAGCCACCATGCCTTTCTTAAACTTGACTTTTTTTTTCAGGGTAGGGTCTTGTTCTATTCACTATGTAGTCTCAGGGTGGCCTCGAACTCAGGGCAATCCTCCTACCTCTGCCTCCCAAGTGCTGGGATTAAAGGCACATGCCACCATGCCTGACTTAACCTTGACCTTTTTTTTTTGTTTTTTTTTTTTTTTTTTTTTTTTTTTTTTTTTTTTTGGTTTTTTTGATGTAGGGTCTCACTCTAGCCCAGGCTGACCTGGAACTCACTATGGAGTCTCAGGGTGGCCTTGAACTCATGGTGCTCATCCTACCTCTGCCTCCCAAGTGCTGGGATTAAAGATGCCACCACGCCCAGCTATAACCTTGACATTTTTTTAAAGTTTTTATCTTATTTTATTTTTTTTTATTTTTGGAGAAAGACAGAGAGGGAGAGGGAGACAGATAGAGAATGGGCGCGCCAGCAGTCTCTCAGCTGCTGTGAACGAAATCCAGATGCGTGCGCCCCCTTGTGGGCAAGTGCAGCATTGCACCCTTGTGTCACTTTGCATCTGGCTAAACCTGTGACCTGGAGATTGGAACCCAGTTCTTAGGCTTAGCAGGCAGGTGCCTTAACCACTGTGCCATCTCTCCAGCCCTAACCTTGACTTTTTTTTTTTGTTTGTTTTTTTGAGGTAAGGTTTCACTCTGGTCCAGGCTGACCTGGAATTAACTATGTAGTCTCAGGGTGGCCTCGAACTCATGGCAATCCTCCTACCTCTGCCTCCCAAGTGCTGAGATTAAAGGTGTGTGCCACCACACCCGGCTATAACCTTGACTTTTTAAGACCCAGTTTCTTAAGTAGTCAAAATTGAATCAACAGAATACATAAACAATTATCTTAATAAAACATAAAATCTTGTCCTCTAAACCAATTCCTCTTTATAAATGCTACTAAGAGCAGAACAATATTTTAAAGAAAGCCTTGTTGCTTTAGACACACAATTAGTTTCTAGTTTTACATTGGTACATTACAATGTTTTTTTCAAGGTAGGGTCCCACTCTAGCCCAGGCTGACCTGGCAGTCCTTCTGTAGTCCCAGGCTTATCTCTGCCTCCAAAGTGCTGGGATGAGACATGCACCACCACACCCGAACCTAGACTTCCTGTCAGAGAAATTGCCAAAGCGTAAATTAATTGTAGGAAATAAAAATATGATGGTGATCCAGGCATGGTGGTACATACATTTAATCCCAGCACCCAGGAGCCTGAGGTAGGAGAATCCCAGTGAATTTGAGGTCAGCCTGGGACTATAGAATAAGTTCTAGGTCAGCCTGAGCTACAGTAAGATCTTGCCTCAAAAAAACTTTTTAAAAGGTAGGAGGATCACTGTGAGTTCAAGGCAAGCCTGAGACTACACAGTGAATTGCAGGTCAGCCTGGGCTAAACTGAGACCCTACCTCACACACACAAAAAGAAACTTAAAACAAATATGATGATGTATTTTCAATCCAAAAGTGCCTTAGATTTAAGCCCAATTACAGATAAGCAGGAGATACTGGGCCCCTGCGGGTGCCTGCTTCAGGGCCTCCTAGCTCCTTCCACCAAACTAAAGGTTTAGGGTAGAGAATAATTACCAGCTTGCAAAATGACCTGAGGATGTGCTAAAACCCATCCACCATGTTGAGGGGAGGATAAACTCACAAGAAGATTTTTGTTAAGAAGTGTAAGAGTAAGTGATGAGGACAAAGAAGAAATACCCCCTAAGGAAATAACACCATGTCTGGGAAAGATGTGCCTCCTTGAGTATTCAGCCAGTGAGGAATAGTGGGAAGGCGTCTGCCAAAATGCTCTTTTGCTGGGTGTGGTGGTGCACACCTTTAATCCCAGCATTCAGATGCAGAGGCAGGAGAATCACTGTGAGTTTGAGGCCACTCTGAGACTACATAGTGAATTCCAGGTCAGCCTGAGTATGAGTGAAACCCTACCTCAAAAAACAAAAAACAAAACAAAACAAAAGCTCTGTGCTTTCAACAGCATTCTCACCATTTCATCTCTGTCCAATACCCACCCTTTAAGGATCCTAAAACAAAAGCCTTGCTTTTGCTACTGAGTCTCTCAGTGTCTTGTTAAGAGAGGAGATAATGTCCTCACACTAACTCTAAAAGAACCTTAGTAGCTCAAAAGATCCTTGAAGCTGGCAAAGGAAAGGGAAAACAAAACCTGAGGTGCTCCAGTTAAAGGGAACTTACCAGGGGCCAGACTTCCGGTCCTATAGAATTCAAACACATGCTTCTCTGCTTTACTGAATAGCAGTAGAAATCAGCCAATACTGGTCAAAATGGAAAGATAAGAAAAAGTCTCTGGAATAAAGCTATTCCAGCAGCTGTATAGGACCATTCACTCTTTTCTCTCTATCCAAGTTCAACTTGCCATAAGTAGCTGGCACTCAAAAGGTATCTTTTCTCTTGCCTGGCTCACCATAGTTGATGCTGGAGTTTGGATATAAAAGTCTAGCTCTGTAGCCCCAACATGGTAGTCTAGGTCACCTGTCATCAGTATGCCTATAAAAGTGACAAATAGGGCTGGAGAGATGGCTTAGCGGTTAAGGCGCCTGCATCCTAAGCCTAAGAACGCTGGTTCCAATCTCCAGGTCCCACGTTCAGCCAGATGCAAAGTGACCCAAGCGTGCAATGCCACAATTGCCCACAAGGGGGCACACACATCTGGATTTCGTCCACAGCAGCTGAGAGACTGCTGGCGTGCCCATCTCTATCTGTCCTCCCTCTCTCTCTCTCTCTGTCTGTCTCTCTCTGTGTCTCTCTCCAAAAATAAATAAAATAAAATAAAATTTTTTAAAGTGACAAATAATAATGAGAAGCAGAGAAAGAAAATTCATTCACTGTGGTGACATTGGGAAAAGAAATACACGAGTCCAGTGACTCACGAGTCCATCTTTGAGGGTGCTAGCATGAAGTTCATGTTTAAATAGAGGAATAGGACTATTTTTAATTAAGGAGTTCTGGTTATGGTGTCTCACCAATTGTTGACACACCCTCTAGGATGTGTCACCTATCATGTCATTGTCTTGGCTCATCTGTCCTACAAAGCGGTCTGGTGCAATTTCAGAACTGTGTCAAGTCTATCCTGGGAGGCAGGTTCCTCCTCTGGCTGGCGCCAGGGTGTCAGCCCTTCCCTTCCTTCCCTCAGCTTGGATTCCTAGGGAAATGTTAACTCTTTCGGTCCCTTGTTTCAACAGTGGTTTTGACTAGCTCCTCTCTTGTCCGGGCAGTTACACTGGGACCTTTAGAGCTGAGAGTTTTGCCCTAAAACTCTGTTATGTGAAGTGAGGCGGGCTAAGTAGTGTTAGGTAGTTAGTTACATATGTGCAAGCTTAGAGATCACACCACGTATGAAAAAGAGACAGGCAGCTATAAGTATGAAAACATATTTCTGATAAAAAGGAAATGCACTTGGATAAAAAAGGGAATTTGCATGGTAAAACGTTTTGTTCTACAAGTAAAAGGTTGTTATAAAATGTAAATAAATAGAAAGTAGGTGAAAAACAAAAGTTAAAGTGTGTCTTTAGGAAGATTTGTGGAAGTGTTTAAAAATGGCATGAGTGTAAACAAATTGGCTATAGTTAAAGGTTAGTAAAACCTCCTAAGGTCAAAATTCAATGTACTTATATAAAAATAAGACCTAGTTCTCTGTTTACAAAATTTTCTTAAAATCTTTATCTGTTTTGGCAACATTTACATAAAACTGGCTTAGAGAGCAAAAGGTTTATTTTATTTTTTCATTTTGTGGTGTGTGTGTAGTGTATGCATGTGTGTATGACTGCAAACTGTGTGGAGTGTGTCTGAGTGTGTGTGTGTAGATGTGAGCTGTTGTGTGGAGTGTGTCTGAGTGTGTGTGTGTAGATGTGAGCTGTTGTGTGGAGTGTGTTCTGCAAACTGTGTGTGTTGTGTGTGTAGATGTGTGCTGTGTGTGTGTAGTGTTGTGTGTGTAGATGTGTGTGTAGATGTGAGCTGTTGTGTGGAGCTGTGTGTGATGTGTGCTGTTGTGTGGAGTGTGTTCTCTGTTGTGTGGAGTGTTCTGTGTGTGTAGATGTGTGCTGTTGTGTATGTTTGTGTGTAGATGTGAGCTGTTGTGTGGAGTGTGTTCTTGTGTGTAGATGTGTGCTGTTGTGTGGAGTGTGTTCTTGTGTGTGTAGATGTGTGCTTGTGTGTGTGTGATCTGTGTGTGTAGATGTCTTGTGTGTGTAGATGTGTGCTGTTGTGTGGAGTGTGTTCTTGTGTAGATGTGTTCTTGTGTGTAGATGTGTGCTTCTTGTTCTGTGTGTAGATGTTTGTGTTTGTTCTTGTGTGTAGATGTGTGCTGTTGTGTAGAGTGTGTTCTTGTGTGTGTAGATGTGTGCTGTTGTGTGGAGTGTTTTTATTGTATTTTGTGTTGTGTAGAGTGTGTTCTTGTGTGTGTAGATGTGTGCTGTTGTGTAGAGTGTTCTTGTGTGTGTAGATGTGTGCTGTTGAGAGTGTGTTCTTGTGTGTAGATGTGTGGGAGGGAGTGTGTTCTTGTGTGTGTAGATGTGAGAGAGGCCGTTGTGTAGAGTGTGTTCTTGTGTGTAGATGTGTGCCGTTGTGTAGAGAGATGTGTGCTGTTGTGTAGAGTGTGTTCTTGTGTGTGTAGATGTGTGCTGTTGTGTAGAGTGTGTTCTTGTGTGTGTAGATGTGTGCTGTTGTGTAGAGTGTGTTCTTGTGTGTGTAGATGTGTGCTCTTGTTGTGTAGAGTGTGTTCTTGTGTGTGTAGATGTGTGCCGTTGTGTGGTGTGTGTTGTGTGTGTAGATGTGTGCTGTTGTGTTCTTGTGTGTGTAGATGTGTGCCGTTGTGTAGAGTGTGTTCTTGTGTGTAGATGTGTGCTGTTGTGTAGAGTGTGTTCTTGTGTGTGTAGATGTGTGCTTGTGTGTGTAGATGTGTGCTGTTGTGTAGAGTGTGTTCTTGTGTGTGTAGATGTGTGCTGTTGTGTAAAGTGTGTTCTTGTGTGTGTAGATGTGTTGTGTAGAGTGTGTTCTTGTAGATGTGTGCTGTGTGTGTGTTCTGTGTGTGTAGATGTGTGCTGTGTAGAGTGTGTTCTTGTGTGTAGATGTGTGTTGTTGTGTGGAGTGTGTTCTTGTGTGTGTAGATGTGTGCTGTTGTGTGGAGTGTGTTCTTGTGTGTGTAGATGTGTGCCGTTGTGTCAGATGTGTGCTGTTGTGTGGAGTGTGTTCTTGTGTGTGTAGATGTGTGCACCCTTGTATGTGTTCTTGTGTGTGTAGATGTGTGCATTTGTGTTCTTGTGTGTGTAGATGTGTGCCGTTGTGTAGAGTGTGTTCTTGTGTGTGTAGATGTGTGCTGTTGTGTGGAGTGTGTTCTTGTGTGTGTAGATGTGTGCTGTTGTGTGGAGTGTGTTCTTGTGTGTAGATGTGTGCTGTTGTGTAGAGTGTGTTCTTGTGTGTGTAGATGTGTGCTGTTGTGTGGAGTGTGTTCTTGTGTGTAGATGTGTGCTGTTGTGTGGAGTGTGTTCTTGTGTGTGTAGATGTGTGCTGTTGTGTAGAGTGTGTTCTTGTGTGTGTAGATGTGTGCTGTTGTGTAGAGTGTGTTCTTGTGTGTGTAGATGTGTGCTGTTGTGTAGAGTGTGTTCTTGTGTGTGTAGATGTGTGCCTTGTGTGTGTAGATGTGTGCTGTTGTGTAACCAGATGTGTGCTTGTGTAGAGTGTGTTCTTGTGTGTGTAGATGTGTGCTGTTGTGTGGAGTGTGTTCTTGTGTGTGTAGATGTGTGCCGTTGTGTAGAGTGTGTTCTTGTGTGTGTAGATGTGTGCCGTTGTGTAGAGTGTGTTCTTGTGTGTGTAGATGTGTGCCGTTGTGTAGAGTGTGTTCTGTGTGTGTAGATGTGTGCAGAGTGTGTTCTTGTGTGTGTTCTTGTGTGTGTAGATTGTGTAGAGTGTGTTCTTGTGTGTAGATGTGTGCAGAGTGTGTTCTTGTGTGTAGATGTGTGCCGTTGTGTAGAGTGTGTTCTTGTGTGTGTAGATGTGTGCCGTTGTGTAGAGTGTGTTCTTGTGTGTGTAGATGTGTGCCGTTGTGTAGAGTGTGTTCTTGTGTGTAGATGTGTGCCGTTGTGTAGAGTGTGTTCTTGTGTGTGTAGATGTGTGCTGTTGTGTAGAGTGTGTTCTTGTGTGTAGATGTGTGCTGTTGTGTAGAGTGTGTTCTTGTGTGTGTAGATGTGTGCTGTTGTGTAGAGTGTGTTCTTGTGTGTGTAGATGTGTGCCGTTGTGTAGAGTGTGTTCTTGTGTGTAGATGTGTGCTGTTGTGTGGAGTGTGTTCTTGTGTGTAGATGTGTGCTGTTGTGTAGAGTGTGTTCTTGTGTGTAGATGTGTGCTGTTGTGTGGAGTGTGTTCTTGTGTGTAGATGTGTGCTGTTGTGTGGAGTGTGTTCTTGTGTGTAGATGTGTGCTGTTGTGTAGAGTGTGTTCTTGTGTGTGTAGATGTGTGCTGTTGTGTGTGTGTTCTTGTGTGTAGATGTGTGCTGTTGTGTAGAGTGTGTTCTTGTGTGTGTAGATGTGTGCTGTTGTGTGTGTAGATGTGTGCTGTTGTGTAGAGTGTGTTCTTGTGTGATGTGTGAGTGTGTTCTTGTGTAGATGAGTGTGTGTGTTCTTGTGTGTGTAGATGTGTGCTCTTGTGTGTAGATGTGTGCTGTTGTGTAGAGTGTGTTCTTGTGTGTGTAGATGTGTGCTGTTGTGTAGAGTGTGTTCTTGTGTGTGTAGATGTGTGTGCAGTGTAGAGTGTGTTCTTGTGTGTGTAGATGTGTGCCGTTGTTGTGTGGAGTGTGTTCTTGTGTGTAGATGTGTGCCGTTGTGTGTGTAGATGTGTGCTGTTGTGTGGAGTGTGTTCTTGTGTGTGTAGATGTGTGCTGTTGTGTGGAGTGTGTTCTTGTGTGTAGATGTGTGCCGTTGTGTGGTGTGTTCTGTGTGTAGTGTGTGTTCTTGTGTGTGTAGATGTGTGGTGTTGTTGTGTGTAGAGTGTGTTCTTGTGTGTGTGTTCTTGTGTGTGTAGATGTGTGCTTGTGTGTGTAGATGTGAGCTGTTGTGTGGAGTGTGTTCTTGTGTGTAGATGTGTGCTGTTGTGTGGAGTGTGTTCTTGTGTGTGTAGATGTGAGCTGTTGTGTGGAGTGTGTTCTTGTGTGTGTAGATGTGTGCTGTTGTGTGGAGTGTGTTCTTCTGTGTGTGTAGTGTGTTGTTGTGTGTGTTCTTGTGTGTGTAGATGTGTGCTGTTGTGTAGAGTGTGTTCTTGTGTGTGTAGATGTGTGCTGTTGTTGAGTGTGTTCTTGTGTGTAGATGTGTGCTGTTGTGTGGAGTTCTTGTGTGTGTAGATGTGTGTTGTGTGGAGTGTGTTCTTGTGTGTGTAGATGTGTGCTGTTGTGTGGAGTGTGTTCTTGTGTGTAGATGTGTGCTGTTGTGTGGAGTGTGTTCTTGTGTGTGATGATGTGTGTTGTGTAGAGTGTGTTCTGTGTGTAGATGTGTGCTGTTGTGTAGAGTGTGTTCTTGTGTGTGTGATGTGTGCTGTTGTGGAGTGTTGTTCTTGTGTGTGTAGATGTGTGCCATTGTTGTGTGTTCTTGTGTGTGTAGATGTGTGCTGTTGTGTAGAGTGTGTTCTTGTGTGTGTAGATGTGTGCCGTTGTGTGGAGTGTGTTCTTGTGTGTGTAGATGTGTGCTGTTGTGTGGTGTGTGTTCTTGTGTGTGTAGATGTGTGCCATTGTGTGCAGTGTGTTCTTGTGTGTGTAGATGTGTGCCGTTGTGTAGAGTGTGTTCTTGTGTGTGTAGATGTGTGCCGTTGTGTAGAGTGTGTTCTTGTGTGTAGATGTGTGCCGTTGTGTAGAGTGTGTTCTTGTGTGTGTAGATGTGTGCCGTTGTGTGGAGTATGTTCTTGTGTGTGTAGATGTGTGCTGTTGTGTGGAGTGTGGTCATGTTGGATTCCCAGATATGCCCTTATGGCTAAGTGTCTACCTGAATCTTTAAAGGAAAATAATGGCCAAGTTTCCTCTTTATTGGGAATGAGAACACTAGAAGGCTTTTGGAGCCTCTTTGCTCAAGGTTCCAGCTTTAAGGTTACTATAACCTGACAGGCCTTTTTAACTATATGTTCCTGATTCCCAAGATGTAGCCCAGGGAGTTTTTACCCAGGTCTTAAGTCAAATCCATTATGAAATTTATCAAAATAGATTTAGTAGTCCAAGGGCAGCCGAGTCATGTTAAGATAAGAGCTGTTTCTACTCTCTTAATGAAGGAATCACTTTGGGTGAACAGCTTTGGGACTGGTGCTCTGTATTTCCATGGTGAAAGTGGGTTGTACCTATTGCAGTCCTACTAGGGATCCTACGAGTCTTTGGGCCTTAAGTGTTTAATTGCTGTCCTTGTTGTATCTCCTCTCCTTTAGAGTCAGTCCACTTCAGACTTACACTGAGGCAGTGTGAGTCCATCTACCTGGGCTCCCTTGATCCTTCCTCAAGGCCTGACAGTCAGCGAGGGTGTCTACAGTGAGAAGGGACGCAGACGCAAGAGAATCAGCCAAAGGCTCAAGGACAAGCAAGTCTGATGAACACAACAGGAACAATGAGAGACACTGCCTCAAACCAAAAGAAGGTGAGGACTGATACTCAAACTTGTCCTCTGACCTCCACACATGTGTCATAGTATGTACACACCTTTATGCACACATACAAACATACACTCTATTGTTGCTGAGTATATTGGTCATTTCCTATGACTCCTGTGGGAAGTAGAGAAAGGAGGATCAGGTCATTCTTGCATCCTCAAATACATATTGATTTTGAAGCTGGTCTGGGCTACATGAGACTCTATCAAAAATTTTTTCTAGATATCTGATTTGGTAGGAGTTGCGAGTTCTTTGTGTCTATCTCCTCCACCCTTGTGCTGGTACCAGAGACACAGAAACTCACAAAACCTCATCACTGAAATAGACCTAAAGTGAACCCAATATGGCTCAGGGAAATTCGCAAAAGAGGGGGCGGAAAGATTGTTAGAGCCTTGAGTTGGGTCATTATACACAGAGTCATTGCCTCTCCCGCATAACTGATGGCTACCCCCATAAGGCAAGACCCACAGTACCCATGGGGGGGACAGGGAGAAGGCTAATGATGGTACCATCATGGCTGTAGATATACTATATACATTACTAATAAAAAAAGGGAAAAAAATTTTCTATATAGGAGGCAATCTTCACAATGAATTGTTACTTGTATCAAAATCCTTCTCAGTTTGTGACTTTAGCCAGACTTTGGGGTGAGGAGTTCCATTTCCTCCCCTGTCCTATTTTAATTTTCTCTTTCAATCCTGCTTCATTCTGAGGATGAGGTGAACTCACTCACTGACCTATTATGGCCCTTGGTAAGGGCCTGGGGAAGTGTCAGAAAGAGATAGGGAGACTAGGAGCTCAACCCAATGTTCCCAGTTTCTTGTCACCATCAGAGAATCCAGAGAAGAGATCAAGTAACAATTTGTGACACCCATACTCAAAGAGTGAGTGTTGGCTTTCTCAGAATAACCTGCATCCACAGGGGATTTGTCATGAAGCTAAATGGGAGGGACGATCATTTATGAGCTAAGGCAAGGAGATCCCAAATGGATGTGGAGGGGGGTTCACAGAATAAGGTCTACTTCCATTTTCTATTTTTATATGGAGCTTTCAAACGTACCATGGGGTCAGGTGTATTATGGGGACAGCCAAGCCAAGTTCACAGTGTGGAAATGCCATCATAATCAGTGGAGCATAGAACATCTGGTTCTGCCACGTTGGTCACAGGTGATTTGGACAAGGTCTTGTTTCCCCCTGAGCAGTCAGTCAGATGACATCCTGCTGTGATTCAGCATTGCTGTTGCATCAGTTCTTTGAGCCATAGGGTTGTCGCTTTTTCCATGCTGTTGTTGTGTATGTGATTGTCTCTGTCTGGAGGCCCTTTGGCTTCCTAGTCCTTGTGATCTCAGTCAAACAAAATTCAGGTGAGTCACACAGAGCACAATGTAGAAGTTGGCTGGAGTTTATTGCAGAGTAACTTGGATCACTCTTAAAGGGCAAGAGTGAACAATGGCCAAAGGGACCATTGTAGAACAGAGCACCCTCTCAAGGAGTAAGAACAGACAATAGCCAAAGAAACCATTGTGACAATCTACATGTGAGTAAGGTGTTATACTAATTCTGAAGTCTCTAGTACAGACAGATGTTACTAAAGTGTTTGTTCCTATTCAGGTAATTAACAGGCCCATTTTGATGGACTGTTATGGGAGAAGCCAATGGTATGTCCTTGGTCCATTATTAGAAAGCCTCCAACTAGACATTCTTGCAAGATAATATTGTTTTTTATTAATGACCTTTCAAGCAATTCAGCATGTCAGGTCTGTACCCAGGGCCAGAAATGATTCTTTTGATCAGTAAACAGAATCCTACAATTTTATTTCTTGGTTTTACAAGGTCCTCGTTATGAGGAAAGGGGTCCATTTCCAATGACCTCCAAGCCTCCTAATATCTATCTAGCTACCTAAAAAATCCCCCCTCAAGAGTTGAGACCCTAAAATCATTTAGGAAAAGGGCATCAAATAAATCACATACCCTATAGTATCCAGCTATATGTGGGTTCTAGGAATCTGGACTCAGGTGCCCACACTTGCATAGTTAGTGCTTTATCCATTGAGCCATGTTCCCAGATACCAATATTTCTTTTTTTATTATAAAAATGTTGAAATAACAAAGAACCATGCATATGTAACCTATGAGTTTAGCTTTATTCCTTTTCAGGTGTTAACCTATAACTTTCTAAGACTTTTACAAACAAGATTATAAACTGTTTACAATAAAAACATACGTCTCAAGTACCTATGACCTATACAGTAATTCCTTCCACCCTTTTTTTTTTTAATCTTATCCACCTGTGGTCCAGTCCTCAGAAACTACCCTCTGCTCTCATTTACCAAATTAAAGAGAGAGAGAGAGAGAGAGAGAGAGAGAAAAAGTCATTCCTTAGAAACCCTTTGCACAATGTAATTTAAGAAGCCACCATAGGGCTGGAGAGATGGCTTAGCGGTTAAGGCGCCTGCCTGCTAAGCCTAAGAACCCGGTTCCGATCTCCAGGTCCCACGTATAGCCAGATGCAAAGTGACGCAAGGGCGCAATGCTGCACTTGCCCACAAGGGGGCACACACATCTGGATTTCGTTTGCAGCAGCTAAGACTGCTGGCGCGCCCATTCTGTGTCTCCTTCTCCCTCTCTGTCTGTCTCTCTCTGTGTCTCTCTCCAAAAATAAATAAAATAATCTAAAAAAAGAAGCCACCATAATTGTATATATGGTGGTTGTTAAGATACTTCAAAGCAAACCTTTTCTTTGAAGTCTCCACCTTCCAGCTATACTGTCATATGTCTAAATAGTAGATAATGGAAGCTGCAAATGCTAGCAAAATGGCAAAATATTAATAAAGATAATTTGGAATTGTGATCTACTTACTTGGAATGCTGTATGGGAATAATGCTGCACTTGAAAAAGTGCATTTGAAAATGATGGCCCTGCGGTTAGGGGTGTAGTTCAGTGGTAGAGCATATGCTTAGTACATTCTACACCCTGGGTTTATTTAACAAGACTTGAAAAACAATCTCCCAATTTCATCTGTGTGTTCCCTTATCAAATTCTGTACTGAAGCTTTATGATCTTTAGTTGTTCCTGCATTTTCCTTCCTTCTGCATCCATTGGTATCACCTGACTCACCTAAAAGACATGTGAACCTAATTCCCTTCCTGCTCAGGGCTGTCTTAGAACGTTGCCATCCCAATAGGCCCATCACTCAGGGCTGGAGTTCACAGACCTTTTCCAGAGATAAATCTCAAGACCAAACTAGGGGAAACATAAACCATATACATTTTTAGGGGAACAATTAACACTTTACCCAGAGGAGTTCTGGAGACAAACTTAAAATTAAGTCTCCATAAAATTCTCCTCTGATAAAGAGTTTAAGGTAATCAACTCTTTTTGGGAAAGAAAAAAAAAAACCCTTGTATTCTTTATCTGTGTTGTTGAGATATGATTTTTCCATCTAAAAGTCAACTCTTTAGTAGTTCAGATTTAATACTTCATGGATAACAGTTGCTTAGAATAGTAGATCAGGTGGTTGATAGTTCAAAAGGAGATAAGAAATCATTTAGAAAGTGGAAAGTGGAAAAATTGTTTTGTTTTGTTTGAGATAGAATCTCATGTAGCCAGGCTAGCCTAGAATAATCTTGTACCCCTGATCCTACTACTTCCACCTCCCAAATGTCACCAAGCCAAGCCTGGTTTGGCAAATGAAAAATAAAAGCAAGCTATAAGATCTGCTTCTTAATATGTGTGTGTGTTGAATATACATAACCACATATACCACTTATTTGGAATGCTCTATGGGAATAACTTGAAAAAGTGCACTTGAAAATGATGGCCCTGGGGTTGGGAGTACAGCTCAGTGAAATATACATACATCCATACATATATACATACATACTACCTGAAAGACTTCTGCTTGGATAATGTTACCAAGATTTCTAAAGAACTTTATTTTTTTAAATTTATTATTATTATTATTTTATTTATTTTTGGAGAGAGACACAGAGAGAGACAAAGAGGGAGAGGGAGATAGATAGTGATGGGTGCGCCAACAGTCTCTCAGCTGCTGTGAATGAAATCCAGATGTGTGCGCCCCCTTGTGGGCAAGTGCGGCATCGTGCCCTTGTGTCACTTTTCATCTGGCTAAACGTGGGACCTGGAGATTGGAACCGGGTTCTTAGGCTTAGCAGGCAGGTGCCTTAACCGCTAAGCCATCTCTCCAGCCCTAAAGAACTTTATTTGATTGGCCTGGCTGAGGCCTTGGCATGACAATTCTCTCTCTTTCTCTGTCTCTCCTCTCTCTCTCTCTCTCTATCTATCTAAAAATATAAAATAGTTTTAAAAACAGTACTTAAGCCAGGCAAGGTGGTGCACGATTTTAATGCCAGCACTTGGGAGGCAGAGGTAGGAGGATCACAGTGAGTTCAAGGCCACCCTGAGACTACACGGTGAATTCTAGATCTGTCTGGGCTAGAGTGAGACCCTACTTCAAAAACCCAAAAACTAACAACAACAAAAAAGTGCTTAAAGCCGGGTGTGGCGGCACATGCCTTTAACCCCAGCACTTGGGAGGCAAAGGTAGGGGAATTTCCATGAGTTCAAGGCCACTGGAGACTGAGACTACATAGTGAATTCCAGGTCAGCCTGGGCTAGAGCCTCGAAAAACCATTTTTAAAAAAAAATGCTTAAGCCAGGCATGGTGGTGCATGCCTCAGGAGGCTAAGGCAGTAGGATCTCTGTGAGTTTAAGGCTAGCCTGAGACTGCACAGCGAGTTTCAGGTCAGCTTGGCCTAGAGTGAGAACCAACTCAAAAATATAATACTTCAATACTTGGAGAAAAATAGAAGAATGCAAGTGAATTTTATGTGATTCTAGATAATCCTTTGGTAAATAAGTTAGTTTTAAAGTTGTTGATTCAAATGATAAAACTATAGGAATGTTTTTTAAAATTCTCAGCATTAATTATAATGCAAGCATACGTTTTAAAACAGATTTACTAATCAATTTTTTAAATCTCTTTGATGTTTTAGTCATGGATGCATTTTAGTCATGGATACAGAAAGAAAAAAACAATGTTTAGATGTTTAGTTTCTTTGCTTCTGTGATATTTTGATATTTACCTGATAATACTAAAAATGTAAAATAATGGCTCATCACGTTTACTGTGAGAAGTTAAAATTATTATTAATAATGGGGCTGGAGAGATGGCTTAGTGGTTAAGGTGCTTGCCTATAAAGCTTAAGGACCTAGGTTTGATTCCCCAGTACCCACATAAGCCAGATGCACATGGTGGCACACGCATCTGGAGTTTGTTTGCAGTGGCTAGAGGCCTTGGCATGCCCATTCTCTCCTCTCTCTCACAAATTAATAATCAAATGAAATATTCTAAAAATTATTATTAACAATGACAAATTCATTTAAAATATATATTGCATAATCACAGTAACAAGGACAGCATAATACTAGCATAAAAGTAGAAATGTTAATCAATAGAATAGAATGGAGGACCCAGAAATAATCCTAAATATTTAATGCCAAGTAATTCTTGACAAAGATGCTGAGAACATTTTATGGAGAAAAGACAGCCTTTTCAACAAATAGCTTTTGGAAAACTTGATTTCCACATGCAGAAGATTGAAGCTAGGTGTCTATCTATCTGTCTATCTCTTACTCTGTACAAAAATGAACTCAAAATTGGTCAAATGCTTTAATATAAGACTTCAGGGGCTGGGAAGATTGCTCAGTGGTTAAGGAGCTTGCCTGCAAAGCCTAATGACTTGAATTCAATTCCCCAGTACCCACATAAAGCCAAATGCACAAAGTGGCTCATGCATCTTGAATCCATTTACAGTGGCCAGAGGCCCTGGCATGCCCATACTCACTCTCCCCACTCTCTGTTTGCAAATAAATAAATTATTTTAAAAAGGCTTTAGATTTAAACTACTAGAGGAAACCATCAAGAGAGTGCTTTGAGATGTTGGCACATATCTTCTTGAGTAGAAGTCTGTTCAGTCTATTCAGACTTCTTAAATAGAAAGGACTACAACAGCTAGGAAACAAAAACAAGAATTGGCAAATAGGTTTACATCAAATTAAAACACTTCTGCATAGCAAAGGAAATAATCAATAGAGTGAAGAGAGAACCTACAGAATGGAGAAAAATCTTTTATAGCTATTTTTAATACATACATGAATGATATTAGAGACCTTTCTTTTTTAAATTTTTATTTCTTTATTTGAGAGAGAGAAAGAGGGAGAGAGAAAGAGAGAGAGTATCTGATTTACATGGGTCCTGGGGAATCAAACTGCGGTCCTTTGGCTTTGCAGGCAAATGCCTGAACCACTAAGCCATCTCGCCAGCCTTTCCAGCTATTAATTTGACAGAGGAAGTTAAAAATCCAATCACAATGAGCACATGAACTAAACAGGCATTTTCAAAAGAAATATGTAAATATATGATGTCACCCAGATGTCATTTCATCCCATGAAGAATGGCTTTTTAAAAAAGTATCAAATTCTGTGGAAGATGGTGGAGAAAAATAAACCATTACATGGTACTGATAGGAATGTAAGTAGTTTAATTACTATGCAAAACAGCATGGAGTTTCCTCAAAAAATAGAACTACCATATATCTAGCAGTACCATTCCTGGATAATATCCAAAGGAAATGAAGTCAGCATACAAAATAGATACCATATCACCCATATTTACCATGGCACAATTCACAATAGACAAGATATGAAATCAATCCAGGTGCTCTTCAATGAATAGACAGATAAAGAAAATATGGTACACATATACAATAGAGTGTTATTCAGCCATAAATCTGAATCCAAGTCCTGTCATTTTTAGGACAATGCATAAAACCAGAAAACATCAAATTAAGTGAGCCAGACATGCAAACACAAGAATTTCATCTAAGCAGGCCATGGTGGCGCACGCCTTTAATCCCAGCACTTGGGAGGCAGAGGTAGGAGGATCGCCAAGAGTTTGAGGCCACCCTGAGACTACATAGTGATGAATTCCAGATCAACCTGAGCTAGAGTGAAACCCTACCTCAGAACCGACCCCCCCAAAAAAAAACCCTCATATTCTCTTATTTGTAGAAACTAACAACAGAAAAAATATCAAAAAAGAGAATGGTCATTAGGGTATGAGAAGGGGGAACAGGAGAGAAGAGAGTTACAGAGGGTAAGAGAGAATAGGAGAGAGGAAAGGATCAAAGTAAGATACACACATACATGGGAATGTTACAGTAAAACCTATTAAGTTACAATAACAAACATGCCTTTGTAATTATCTTAAGGTGGGAATATTGCCCAGTAGTTAGAGATTCTTGGTTACACAGAATGCCAGCCCAAGCTCAATTCCCCAGCTCCCACTTGCAGCATCAAGAGATCCTGTCTCAGAGAAGATGGAGCACAGATGCCTTGAGGCTGCCTTCTGACTTCTGCACAGGCACCCATACACATACATAGAAATAAATAAAAATTTAAAAAAATATATAAAATAATTATCTTGAAGAGTGAGAATATAGGTGACTACAAACAGGATAAATGTTTATATTTTAGCTTTTCATACTTTAAAGTTATAACTTGAAATCTTAAAGTTATGTCATAGTAAACATATTTTATGTAGAAATGTGAATATAGAGAGTAAAATTATGTTTCATAGGAATTTACTAGATTATTCCTCATTATTGCTTTCCAGTTTTCTGATCCTGAACCCTTCCAGGTTCTTTCAGTCCACCGTTCTTTCATAGAAGCATTAAGAAGGAGAATTGCTCTGATCCTGAGCCTTGTAAGCTGGGGCTCAATTGGGTGTAAGAGTCAGGGAATTGCTATCTTGCTTTGGCACAATCTCCCTGCTTGATATAGTCCACTTGAATTGCCATCCATACAGACCTGCATTTGGCAGTCTTGCACTCTGAACAGCTCTGAACCTGTACTTCACAAAATTTCTCATCTTGTCCCCTACCAACAATTTTCCTTGAGTCTATATTAGACTTCTGCCTCTGCCTTCATTCAGAACAGCGTCCTTGAACCCTGTAGCCTCTTTGACTCTTTTGTTGCCATCCTATAACCTATGCATAATTATGTGAAGTGTGATGTGTGAGCTGAGAGTCAATACTAGTTAGTAAGACAGGAATAAAAGAACCTGTGATTGTCCATGACCATGGTAGTTACAGTCAACAAAATTAACATAGGTTGTAAATGTATTGTTACTTAATAAATCTTGGCATTGTGGAAAGACAAACACTGCTGTCTATAACTCACAACAAACAGCAAAAACATATTTAGAATTGTCAAAATTTGTTATAATGGAAGTATAGATTAAAGCATAGGTCAACTAGGCAAATAAGTTTGTTAAGTCTTAAGTGTTTAGAATCAGAATTCCAACTAAGAGCGGAAGGCACAAAGAAAATGAGTTTATTTGTGTGTTTTAGTCATGGGAGTAGAAAGGAGATGGAAAAATACCTTTAATTTTTGGCTTCTTTGCTTCTATAAAATAGTGATGCTTCCCTTATGATAGGAAAAAAAAAAAAAAAAAGATGGTGGTCACCCTTGTTTTCCAACAAGCAGTTAAAAAATAATTTGTTGGTCCTGGAGAGATGGGTTAGTGGTTAAACGCTTGCCTGTGAAGCCTAAGGACCCCGGTTTGAGACTCATATTCCCCAGGACCCACATAAGCCAGATGCACAAGATGGCACAAGCACCTGGAGTTTGTTTGCAGTGGCTGGAGGCCCTGGCATGCCCACTCTCTCTCTATCTATCTGCCTCTTTCTCTGTATAAATAAATCTCTCTCAAATAAAAATAAAATAAAATAAAATCTCAAATAAAAATCTCTCTCAAATAAATAAATAAAATAAACAAAATTTTAAAAAATGTTAACAATAAGTAAATCAGGTAAAAAAGGCAAATGACATTTTCATACTTTCATATTACATTTCTTTAAATTTTGATCTTAAAATTATATTGAAAATATTTTGGCAAAAATATGAACATAGAAGGAAAAATTACATCTCAGAGAAAATTAGTAGACTGTATCCCTGATCATTATAATAGATTTGGGATCCTGAATTCTTCCAGGTTCCTCCAATCCAATGTTGTGCTATAGACTAAGAACAGGAATTGCTCTGGTCCTGGAGGCCTGTAAGCTGGGGCTCAACTGGTTGTAAGGGTCAGGGAACTACTCTCCTGCTTGACGTGTGGATCACACACAGGGTTCTCCAAAATGTCTGATGCATAAGCAGAGACATCCAAATAACAAACCAGGGTGAAGTGGTACAACTTCACGCGGTGACATCCCAAGACAGCAGAGCATGACTCCTCATTGATAACAAGACTCTTACTTCTTGTCCCTTTTCCTTGCAGGGCCTTCCCCAGTTCCTTCATGTGGCAGCATCATACTCTAATGTGAGTGTCACAGTCAGTAGCTTCTATGGGTAGCAGATGCCAAATCCCAATCGTGACATGATCTAAGAGAGCCTTTAGTCCACACAGTGGCGAACTTCAGCAGCTTTCCAACACCACTGTCAAAGTGGTCTAATCGTCCTCTTTGTAGAGGGAGACCTCTAAACGCACTTGCTCTCAGTCTCTGCTTTAATGAAGCTCAGTCTTGGGACACTAGCTCATCCTGGAGAACATGGAGGAGTCTGTGAAGTTGCTGACACTCTTTGTTGCATGTAAATAACACATCAGGTATATGGACAGGGGCTTAGCTGCAAGAAATTAACTTATAGGGCCTTTGGTTAAAGTAGGTAGACTCCACATGTAGCCCATTTATTAATCTATTTGATTTTAGTTGGTTTGTTCATAGGACCCTGGCTAAGGGGAATAGTCCAAACTCTTAATATCCTCCAGATAGTAGTAATGGGATTTTCCCTGGAGCACCATGTTCTCGTAAACATTTTAGTTTTTGTTGTTGTTGTTTGTGTTTTTTGAGGTAGGGTCTCAGTTTAGCCCAGGCTTACCTGGAACTCACTCTGTAGCCCAGGCTGGACTCAAATTCAAGGTGATCTTTCTACTTCAGCTTCCTCAGTACTCTCATTAAAGGTATGTGCCACCATGCTCAGCTTGGCAGATTCTCTCCTCCATCTCCCGCCTCCTCTTTAGGCTTACTTGGGTTACAGATACCCACCACAACATCTGGACTTTTTTTTTTTCTTTTTTTGGTTTTTCATGGTAGGGTTTCACTTTAGCCCAAACTGACCTGGAATTCACTATGTAGGCTGGCCTCCAACTTATGGCATTACCTACTATTGTCTGCTTCCTGAGTGCTAGAGTTCTGGGATTGAAGGCATGTGCCTCCATACCTGGCTTCTCAAACATTTTAAATGTTTGTATGTAGCCATCCATTGATGTCAAATAGTCTCTCATCAGTGGGAACAACAAAAATCTCAAAAAAATGCTGGATCATTTAGTTAAGAGATGGCTCAGATAAAGCACTTGTTGCACAAGTGTGAGAACTGGAAGTCAGCCTGCCTATAATCTGCCAGTGCTTGGATGGCAGAGACGGGGAAACCCAAGGGCAAGCTGGCTAGCTAGACGAGCTGATTTGGCAAGCTCTGAGTTCAACTGAGAGCCTGCTTCAGCGTATAAGGTACAGAATGATCAAGGAAGACACGCTAGGTCAATTTCTGACCTCCACATGTACATATACAAGTGTGCATGTATGCCTGGACATACACACATGCACCCATACACACACACACACACACACACACACACACACACACACACACACACAGAATGATAGAAAATACCATGACCTAAAAATAATAGGCTGACCAAAAAAAAATCCCAAATGAGTGCTGTGGAGATGGCTTAGTGGTTAAGGCACTCATATTTGAATCTTCAGGTACCATGTAAGCCAGATGCACAGTGACAAAAGCACACAATGTCACACATGCACACAAGGGGGCACACATGTCCAGGGGTCGTTTGCAGCGTCTGAAGGCCCTGGTGTGCTCATTCTGTCTCTCTTTCTGCCTCTATCTCTCACACACAAATGAAAAAAAGTAAGCAAAAAAAAAAAAATCCGCTGGGCGTGGTAGTGTACGCCTTTAATCCCAGCACTCAGGAGGCAGAGGTAAGAGGATCACCGAGAATTCGAGGCCACCCTGAGACTACATAGTTAATTCCAGGTCAGCCTGGACCAGAGTGAGACCCTACCTCGCAAAACAAAAAAAAAAAAAAAAAAAAAAAAAAAAAATCCCAAATGATAGTATCTGAATGGTGCCAATGCCCAAATTTTGCTTACACTTTCACTTGTTGTGAGTCTGACAAAAAAACAGATCAAACCAAAATGGAGTCACCCATATTCAAAGCTACATAGACAAACTGAAACCTTAAGGAAGTGGCTAGATCCCCAAACAGACCTTTTTATTTTTCTTGGAAACAAACAATTTCCATCTACTTGACTCACCATAATAAGAAAATTGATTCTGATTTAGCCCTTCAAAACCCAAACATAAACTTCATATTAAAGCCGATTAGATCTATCAGTAACTTTGCTATAATTGTTATTTTATTTTTAAATTTTTATTTATTTATTTATTTGCAAGCAGAGAGAGAAGAGAGATAGACAAAGAGAATGGGTGCTCCAGGGCCTCCAGCTGGGGCAAACGAACTCCAGATGCATGTGCCACTTTATGCATCTGGCTTTATGTAAGTACTGGAGAATCAGGTTATTAAGCTTTGCAGGCAAGCACCTTAACTGCTGAGCCATCTCTCCAGCTCCTATAATTTTTTTTTTGTTTTTTTCTTTTTTCAGTTTTTCAAGGTAGGGTCTCACTCTAGCCCATGCTGGGATTAAAGGCATGCGCCACTATGCCCGGCCCTATAATTTTTATTTTTGACAAGCTTTAGAACCAAAAGTTGAGGGGTCAAGGTCCCAAGTTATAGTCCATGTTCCCAAAACCCTGGAAGGCAGAGTAACTCTGACAAGGTGCGCACATCCCTCCAGGAGCTCCCAGCACTCTCACCTTTGCAAGGGGCCCAACCTGCACCTACCCACAGGAAGGGGAGTCACTGCTTGGAAGCTCACCTTCTCTTGCAGCAAGTGCACCTGCATGTTGGGTCTCAGGTGCTGAGAAGACTTTCCCAGGGCTGAGACTGTGGAATTTGGATTGCCAGGACAGAAAGCAGACTTCGGTTCCAGAGCCTGCCTCTTCTGCCCAGTAAGTTAGGCACTGCCTCAAAACTCTTCCCTGTGCCTTATATACAGATTATCTTCTGGCTTAATCTTGTGGTATGTGTGTGTGCTCGCGCGCGCATGCACGTGTGTGTGTGTGTGTGTGTGAGAGAGAGAGAGAGAGAGATCTCCCAGAGCTATGGATTTAAAGGCTACACTTGGCCGTGGATGACCAAGCTCAGTATTTCCTCACATACTTTTGTTCTCTGCCAGCAAAAGGAAAAGTATGTAGAACTGGCTAACTTAAGCAACCCTGGGCCAAAGTGAGGGTAGAAAAGGCAAGGAGACAAGAGGGTAGGTGGGGACTATGCCAAAGTGATAAGATACTGCAAACACCAACATCCCATGGCCCGCATCCTGCTCTTGCCCATAAAAAAGTGCTAATGATGCTTCTGCCAACTCTAACAGTGTCTTTGTTCAGTGAGAATTTGATACCTCAACCCACCATTGCCATTGGTTGGGTGCAATCTGCTATTACCATGTCTTTCGTCTCTTTGTTCTCCCTCCCCCTCTTCCTTTTCTCTGCTTATTAGCCTTCTGTGTTTCTGTCCATCACTCAATGACCTCCAGAGTACACTTGAGAGCCCTTTCAAGAAAAGAGAAAGGACCAAGGCCAGCAGCAAGGGTTGAGTCCAAGCACACACACAAATGGGGCACTGGGGCAGCCATACAGGAAAGAGTAGGGAAGCCATATTGGTGCTGACCACTACAATTCCATGCTGTCTTCCCATTCCCTCAGGAACGGAAATGTGGCCTCTAATCCCAGATCATGAGTCAATGGTGTGATTACAACCTGCTTTTCTACTTAGTGTTGCCAAGTTTCATGATGGTGGGAAAAAAAAAAAAAAAAAAAAAAAAAGGTCTATACCATCTACCAACTCCAGGGTGCTATTCCGAGAAGCAACATCTTCAGACAAATGCACAGATGAATGAGTTGGCTCATGAGCCCCAAGCTTAGTCACTGAGCATGCTCTGCCCCAGACCACTTCCTTCAAGATGCAATCTCACCCCCATGACTTGTACCTCCAGAACATGCTAGTGAGATTCTTCAGCTTGTTAGGTTGTAATTTTTGTTTGTTTGTTTTCGAGGCAGGGTCTGACTCTAGCCCAGGCTAGCCTGGAACTCCCAGTGATCCTCCTTTTCAAATGCTAGGACTAAAGGCATGTACCACCATGCCAGGTTTCAGGTTGTAATTTTGTTGTGTATAAGTTTTGATGTTTAGATGCTAGGGGTTGAGCCCAGGGTCTTTTACACACAAAGCAGAAAATCTACAACTGAGCCACATACCCCTAACCCTCAGGTTGGAATTTTGGAGTCTTGTACATGGAAAAGGTAAGAAAGCAAAGGTAGATATTTTCACACAGCAACAGACTAAAGCACTGGTATATACAGTGTGAACAGAGAACTGATATTAATGATCCCTGCAGGGCAACTCACAAGAGTCATTTTGCTGAAACCTCACTGTGACCCTGGGAGGTATTCCTTGGATCCACTTTTTAAAGTATTTATTTATTTATTATTTATTTATTTTAGAGAGAGAAGGAGAGAGAGAAAGAATATGAAAGGGCACTCCAGGATTTCTTGCCCCTGCAAATGAACTCCAGATGCATGCACCACTTTGCGTCTGCCTTTACATGGGTACTAGGCAAATGAACCCAGGCCATCAGCCTTTGCAAGCAGGTGCCTTTAACTGATGAGCCGTCTCTCCTGTCCTTGGTTCTGTTTTTAAAGAGAAGGAAAATGAAATATGGAGAAATCAGGTAACTTGACCTTGGTTGTGCCAGCCACATGCGGCAGAGCTAAGAGTTGAGAATAAAAATATATTTCTCAAGGTTCTGGAAAGTGGAAGTCTCAATCAAAATACCAGAGGTTTGTTCATGTTACAGTAATGTACCACACAGGTTTCTACACCCTTGGGATCTCAACAGGAACAAAGGCAAAAGAAGCGATAGGCTAAGATCTTAGATCTGAAATTTGATGAGATGCCAGCTTACCCTGGAAAATTCATTCTGTGACCTTCGACTTCAACATCTATAAGATCTGAATAATACTATTTATTTTTCAACAAATCAAAATTGCTTTGATTGCTCAATAGATTCCCACTGTATTGTACAATACATAGCAAGTGGTAATTGTGGTCATACATTTCAGATCCAGACTCCTTCATTTTGGCATTCAGATCACCTCATGATTTTACTCTGAATATCATCTTTCTGATTTAAATTCCATTTCAGCTTGGTATAATTTAGATCTTGATCAAGCAATAGTCTTACCAACTTTTTCCCATTCTTTTTTCCTTTCTTCTTTCTCTTGTTCTTGCTTTCTGTTGCTACTTTGTTTGGTTTTGCTTATTTTGTTTTGTTATTAAAACAGTGTCTTGAGTAGCCCAAGCTGACCTGGAAACTGCTGTGTAGCTCAGGAAGGCTCAAACTTGTGATCCTTCTATCTCAGCCTCCCCAGTACTAGGATTACAGGTGTGTATCACCACACCTGGCTTCCTTACCAATTTCTACTTTTGATCTTAGCCATAAGGTAGAGGTACAATACTCCTGCGGATTTCTAAACACACTCTTCTGTCTTCTAATTTTTTCTTCCACTCCATTTGTTCTGTCAAAACATTGCTCATGATTCCCAATGTAACAACTCAGTATGACTAAGAGAAATGAAAACAGGTGCACACATGTGTATACGAATACTCAGAGCAGCCCCCAAACAGAAACAACACAAACCTCAACATGCGAACTAAAAGGCAAGCACTAAGTTGTACATCCACAAATTAAATCTTACTTGGCAAGAAAAAAGATGAAGTCCATGCTTAAACATAAATGAGCATTGGAAATAGCTTTTTAAAAAACCCACATGTCCTTTCTCATACGTGAATCCTAGATTCAAATGTTTAGATTTTTTAAACTTTTAAAAATACTTTATTTATTTATCTGAGACAGAGAAAGAGGCAGAGAGAGAGAGAGAGAGAGAGAATGGGCGTGCCAGGGCCTCCAGATGCATGCGCCCCCTTGTGCATCTGGCTTACATGGGTACTGGAGAATTGAATTGGGATTGTTTGGCCTTGCAGGCAAATGCCTTAACCGCTAAGCCATCTCTCCAGCCCCAAATGTTTAGATTTTAAAGCAAGCATCTTTAACCACTGAGCCATCTCCTTTGCCCCAAATGTTTAGATTTATATGTGAATTGGAGTAAAAGTCAGTAGTAAAGGCCAGGAAGCTAGAAAGGGGCTGTGAGGGAGGGAGGGAAAGGGAGGGTTGAAAGGGAGGGCTTAAAGGGAGGGCACAGTAGATATGTAAGTAGAGGGGCAGAGTACTGGGGGTGGAATGGTGTAAGTGGAGTCAAGGGAGGGGTAGAAGAGAAAAGGAAGTAGGAGGAGAGTTAATCAAAATTTACGATGCTATGAATAAGCCATATGGAAACCTATGTCTTCACTAGCTAATAATATATATGTTAGAAAAAGAGATAAATTGGGTAGAAGCATCCTATGGAGGTAGATAATGCACTCAAAGCCATAGATTGTTATTAGAAAAAATTCAGTGTCAGGGGTGAGATATCTTCCAGCAAGTTGTTGGCCAGGAAGACCCTTGATGCCCCCCAAAACATTATAGCCCATTGCAAAGGCTTTTGGTTGCCCACCAGAACTAGATGGCAAGATCCTATTGTTGAAGTTGTAACATGCTTGGGCTACAGGTTACTGAGAAATCAGGCCAGAGCTTATTGCAAGTATGTTGACTAGCTGTCAGGATGCTGGAAAGAGCTATGCAGCATGCAGCCTTTGGGAGAAAGAAAAGTCATCAATGGTGTTAACCAGCAATGGACCCTGCAAGTTTGATGGCTGGCCGGTCAGGCCGAATGTAACAACTAGTGCAATGGTGGCATGTTTGTTATAGGTGACACCTCTACTCTCTGATTGGACTTGAGGCCTGTTCCACAGGAGGGAATTCATGCCTGGAACTGAAAACCTAATCAAAAGCCTATGGATGGGGAAATCATAAGCCCTAGGGATGAACTCCTACTGTTGTCTGGCTAAATGCATATATTATGCCCACCAGAGCACACTCTAAGTACTTACATTTATGCCTATATATTAATGTTACTCTCACTTTTGGTTAGAGAAGCTTCTCTTTTCAGATGATGGTGACCACTGGGATGACTCAAAACTCACCAAGTACTGAGAAGTGACAGTGGAGTGTTTAATACTAAGTGAGACATCTATCTCTATCACATCCTCCAAGATTCAGGGATCACTGAGGAAGAGGGGACAGAAAGAATGTAAAGGCTGGGCTGGAGAGATGGCTCACCAGTTAAGGCACTTGTCCACAAAGCCTAACAACCTGGTTCAGTTCCCCATTACCCACCTAAAGCCAGATGCCCAAAGTGGTACATGAGTCTGGAGGCCCTGGTGTGCCTATTCTCTCTGGGTATGTTTGTCTCCTCTCTCTATCTCTCTCTGTGCTTACAAATATTTTTTTTTAAAAAATATTGTAAACTCCAAAGGAAGGAGAGAACTGCTTATAATTCTGTCTTCCAGATACAAAGTGGCCTTGATATTCATGGCCTCACAGTGGCTGATGCTACCTACACAAGTCCTGCATAATAGGAGGGAAAAAACAATGACATCAAACTAGAACAGAGACTATTCAGAAAGAAGAAGGAGTTCATGGAGAGGGTATGGAAGAGAGAAAAAGGGGGGGGGGAGAATTGTTATCATGGTATATTTTGTATATTTATGGAAGTTGTTAATAAAAAAGTTTTTTTAAAAAAGAAAAGTATAACATACTTATATTTATATACTTATTATAAAATAGTATAGTAGGGATGGGCAGATGGCAGAGCCCTTTCAGGTGCTTGCTTGCAAGCCTGTAGGCCTAAGCTTTAATTCCCCAGGATCCCATGTAAGGCTGGATGCCAAATGCATCTGTGATTCCCAAGGTGCCTGCAACAATGGTGGGCAAGTCAGGACAATCTGAAGCTTACAGGCCAGCCAGTCTGACAGTTTGTAGTCTGGCAGCTTATTTGTAGCAGCAAGAGAACCTGTCTTAAGGAAGATGAAGCACAGACACCTTGAAGTTGTCCTCTGACCATCACATGCTGACCATGACACACACATGTGCATGCATGGACACATACGCACAAAAATAAATAAATACAATTTTAAAATAAAGAAAGAAAATAGACTATTAAGTAAAAGAAGCTAGTCAGAAAGGACCACGTGTTATGGGATTTTGTATAGGAAATGTTCATAATAGGAAAGTTTATAGAGACAGAAATCAAAGCAGTGGTTAGCCAAAGCTTGGAGGGAGGATGAAGGAGATGACAGTTGTGGGGTGATGTCGAAGGAGCATCAGGTTTATCTGGGGGGGGCAATGAAAACATTTTAAAATTGATTGTGGTGATTAACATTGTGAATAAGTTAAATGTCATTAAACTGATTCCAATAGGTGATTCCTACAATATGGAATTGTAGCTCCAAATGCCTTTGAGACACAGTTGCTGTATCCATTGCAGATCCCAACATTGTCAGTGTGCTCAAATCAACAAGCACACTGAAGCTTGTTATGCAACATAGCTTTCAATCCACACTAGGAATGCCCTCGTGATGTGGAGATGAGGTCAGAACTGCAGAAATTGACCTCATAACCCTGGACTGCTTAGGTTTCCCCATGACCCAGGAAGGTGTGGGAAGGAAGGAATGAAAGCCAGCCCTGCTCCTATCCCAGGTCAGTGCCAGCCAGTCTTCTGGGCCAGGAGAAGTGGCAGGACTGTCTGGGGATGAGGGGCTTTTCCCTGCCCAAGCCAAGTCCTAGGAAATGGGTAGTTGGGAGACAAGGTGCACTCTACCTTCCTCTGTCCAGGTGCTTGCCTGCAAAGCCTAACAACCCGGTTCAATTCCCCAGCACCCATGTCAGAGTCCAGCTGGCCTGCCTTTCTGCAGTCTGTCTTGGCACCATTATAGCCCCTAAAGGAGATGGGGTTAAATTGTTAACAGGAATTTAGAACCTGCTTTTTCTAAAGAGTGCTGACTCCTCAACTTGGCCCACAGAGTAATTAGAAGCAGGATAAAAGCTTGGCATCTCTGCTTTCATTTTGAGTTTTTCTCCTGTGTTTTGCATTAGGCTTCATGTTAATTATTCAAGGCGAATATTTCTAAAACCTGGTGGTACCGAACTTATTTCATCTCCCTTCAAGGCCCAATGCACAAGGATAAGAGAAAGTAAGGTATTTTACTGTCATCTATTTTTGTTGTTCTTTTGGTATGTGCATGTGTTTATACATGTTGCCACATATGTATGCATACACTACACATGTGCATATGTACACGTGGAGACCAGAAGTTGACATTAAGCATCTTCCTCTATCACTCACCACCTTTTTTTTTTTTACTTTTTAAAGAATTTTATTTATATATTTGTAAGCAGAGATAGAAAGATAGAAGAGAGACAGACAGAGAGAGAATGGGCATGCCAGGATTTCTAGCCACTACAAATGAACTCCAGATGCATGTGCCCCTTGTGCATCTGGCTTATGTGGGTCCTGGGGAATTGAACCTGGGTCCTTGGCTTTGCAGGCAAATGCCTTAACTGCTAAGCCATTTCTCCAGCCCCTTTTCACTTTTTATTCTATTTATTTTATATGTATTATAACAGGTTATATTCTTTTGTCCCCTCACCTTGCTCTTGTTTCCTGGGGGCCTGCCTCCTCAGTGGGGTTATGGTATTCACTGTGGGGTCATGGAGACTTCAGTCAGTCCCTGTGGGGTAGTAGGAGGGACCATGCCTCAGGGTATTCCTACCCACTCGGTGGCTCTTAACAATTTTTCTGCCCCCTCTTCTGCAGTGTTCCCTGAGCCATGGAAGGTCTTCTGGCAGTCTCATTTAGTGTTGAGTTCTCTGTAGCCTCCGGATTTCTGCTTTGATGGGTTTTGATTGATCACCACGTCTGTCACCATTGCCCTGGAATAGGTTGTCAGGCCAGCAGTAAGAATCATATTTATGGTGCTGCTTCTTCTGCAATTTCTTCTGGGCCCTGGCAGGTTCACCACCTTATTTATTGAGACAGACTCTTACTGAACCCAAAGCTCACAGATGTGGCTAGTCTAGCTAGCCAGTGTGTCTCTGCTTCCTGAGCACTGTGATTACAGGCACACACTGCCATGGCCAGAATTTACGTGGGTGCTGGGGATCAGAGGGCAGTATTCGTACTTGTATGGCAAGGACTTTACTCACTGAGCCATCTTCCCAGCCTCGCTCTCGGCTCTTACAACACCCTTTTCCAGACCGCATGAAAGTACCTGAAAGTCTCCATCATTGTTCTACACCTGTAGCTATTCTGAATTCCAAGAAGAGCAGAGCCTGGAAGACATGATGAGATCACCCCAAGCAGAAGCAGTCATCTCCTGGGAACTGACTTTCCTCTCAGGCAAGGACTTCTACCTGACCACCTTACAGAGCCAGAACTGAGACACTCATTAGCCAGATTATGGTTTCACCAAGACTGCTTAGTTATGCATACCTCTCACCCTGGCCCCAGTTCTTCCTCTACTTAAACCTAAAACTCATGTGAGTACCCTGAAGATGGGCTGAAATCCTTAAATTCTATCTCCCAAGTGACCATTTTAACTCAAATCATTTCCTGCCCTTTCACTATTAAGTTTGTTTGTATTCTTTGGAGCAAGTAACCAAAAGTGACATTCTGGAACTTGTGCTGTTGAAATTCTGACTTAATGCTTAGTACTGGCACAAAATGAACCTTTCCCACCAACAGCATACAGTTCACTCATTTAGTGAATGCACATGGAATACCCACAGGGCTGTGGGCTCAGACTAAGAGCCAAGGCCCTGAAAACCTTGGGCAGGTCTCATTTGGAAAAAGAAAAAAAAGTCCATGTCTCCAGCTGATGGAGCTCATTCCAGGGTGTCAAAGACTCTAGGGGAAAGGCACAAGCCAGACCAATGTGGGAAAACAGGAGGACTTCCAGGAGAACCCAGTAGTGTGAAATCCCAAGGAGCCACTGGGATTACGTGTAGAGAACAACAGGAGACAGCAAGAGGGAAAGAGACCCTAACGTGAACTTGCACAGACCAGAACCCTCAGCACACTGCTCCTCCCAGGCCCCAGGATAGTGACTTCTTGTCACCAGTCTTCTGCTGTGTGGCTGGTGGTGAAAAGACCAGTAAACACATCCACCTCACTGTGTCTGTCCACACAATGCAGAGCTGTCCTCTATGTCTCTCTCCGTCACCCTCTGGCCCTTCCCCCTTGATTCTTCTCTGTCTATCACAGAACTGGAGTATGTCTGTGTTCATTCTCTCTCTCACCTGGTAGTAGCATTGTAGTCCAGATAAATATGACTGGAACACCTGATTACTCAGGGTCAGAGTGTGTGATCAAGTGCTAGCAGCTTTGACAGCGAAGACTTAGAGGTCAAAGGTCTCAGGACAGGGCCAGTGCTAGAACTTTCTATGATGGCCTGACCCTGCAAGAATAGCTCTTCTCAAGCCCAAGCCTCTTTCTGTGTCCTGTGCAGTCCAGCCATCCCATGACTGAACCTTCCAGGTGAGATCGATACAAATGAGACAAATTGCTATGAACTGTATGACAAGTTAACTAATGGAAAGGAACATCTTTCTTGCCCTCTCTCAGATTCTGAGCCAAGGAGGGGACCAAAGAGGGGCTTGCCCTAGCTTTGCCTTTGTCAGAGAAGCACCCCTGTTAGGTTCTTACGGTGGCCAAGTGACCACAAAGAGGTGCTGGCTGTCCTCCAGAATTCTGAACCAGTTCTCTTCTTTAAGAGTAAGAAACAGATCCTGGCCATTCCTAACCCCCAGGGCCACTCTCCCCACCTCCACTTTCCCTCCCTAGCTGCTTCCTCTTTAAGGCACCTGTCCTGTGTCCTTAAAGCCTCAGGTCAGGTCCACAGGAGCACGGGCAGCCAGCCCACCCTCTCTGCCTTCCTGCACCCTGCAGAAACCTCACTGTACCGATGCCACCCTTGCTTTGCACTGACTCACAACTGAGCTGGCCACAGGAGGGCTACAAGGTCCAGAGGGCAGCTGGCCATGACCTAACCAATCTTCCCTGAGTATTTCTCAATAAGGAGTCAGATGCTCCCAGCCTGTGCTCTTGCACGAAGGTATCTACCTGGGTGCTAAGCATAGACTGAGCCTCCCCTGTGCCCAGCAGGAAGTCAATGCTATGCTCTGTGCAGAACTGAGCCAAACTCTGATGCCACCCTGGGAAGTTTACAGATTTCCCAGAAAACAGGACAAAGCACAATAGCAAACTACACAGGCCATCAGCTGATGGCACAGCACTAAGTAGGGTAGGCATTCAGGGAAGAGATGGGGGGGTGCTTCTCAATGCAGCAAACCTCGGAATTAGGCAGCACAAGAAAAAGGGCCTGAGATAGAATGACGGAGCAGTATTTTTCAGTTTCAGCATATGTGCACTGTGTTAAAGTGCTCCAGTAATCTAGCAATGGTCATCCACACATTGCTCCTATTTTGTAAGCCTTGGAAAGTTGCTGGGGTTGGGGATGCTGTGGTGGGAAGAAGGTCTCAACCTAACATCTAATAAGCGTGTGCGTTGTGGTCTTTCTCGGGTGCATCGTTCCTTCCACACACCGAACAGAATGCTAAGCAGAACACTGGAAGGACACTCACTGGCCCCGGCTTCTTGTAGTCCATACAGTGAGTGCTAGGACCCACTCCAGGCTGCAGACACCCTGAAAGCTGTGGCCCTGACCCCGGGGCAAGGGACAGTTTGGAGCCCAGTAAGCCAACTACAGGAGTCTTCCTTGTGTTCCCCTTCCCACCTCTGCCTCCTTTCCATCTTTCCCTGCCCAAGAGGGAAAAGGGAGCATCCCATCCAAGCCCTCAGGGCTGCCTTTGGCATCCAGGGTACAAATGAACGTCATCCTGGTGGGTTTCCAGGTTTGCCTCTGCTGCTCCTCCACCAGGGCTTGGCTGGATCCCCTTTCAAAGCCAGTATTATTTCCTTCTCTCTTCCCATGGGGGTCTTTGGATTTGCAATGTCATCTGGCATAGACACACTCTTGCAGAATCCTTGGTTTCCCCATGTCCTGTGTTAAAGCAACAGCAGAGAGCCGACTGCATTCTTCCCTTTTCAGCTGAGGACCAACAGGGGCAGAGGAACCAGGTCCAGACCTCATGTTCAGTGAGCCTGTTGGCACCACTGCCGTGCTTGTACCCTCAGGAGAACTCAGAAGCCCCAGACTTTGTGACTTGTTGACTACCAGGGCAAGCCAAGCACCCAGCATTCTTTTTTTTTTTTATTTATTTTTATGTATATTATTCTAATTTTACATTCATAGTGGTGACTCCATTATCCTCCTCCCTGTCCTCCCTCTTCCATAGGGACCCTCATCAGTGGGGGATGTGGTTCACCCATTGTGGGGGTAGTCAAGAGTGATGGGGGATAGGCCAAGTCTCTGTGCATAATGCCCCAACTTGTGGCTCTAACATTCTTTCCGCCCCCTCTTCTGCAACTTTCCCTGAGCCACATTGGGGTCATTTTAGCTCTACTTCAGTGATGAGGTTTTGGGAGCCTCTGTGTCTCTAGATATCTGGCTTAGTAGGAGTTAGATGTTCTCTGTGTTTATCTCCTTCAGCATTCTTGTTACATTATTCTATTCACAAATATCCGCTTTCCACAGAAATGTGACATTATCTTCCTAGTGCCCAATAGCTATCTGTCCGTCTGGGCCTCGTGGAAAAGCTGGGACTGCGCTGTCGTCTCGCTTGGCCCTGCTTTAGGACCATGATTTCACTGCTGACCAGGGAGAACGACCTGAGAAACTGGGTCAGCTGGAAGGGGATTGGACCTAATGCTGGCCAACTAGCTTTTTGTCAACACAGGCTGGTACCTGGGTCTGAGAGGGAATCAGGTAGCTTTGTTAGGCAGTTAGGGTGACTGGGCCCTTGAAAGTGTCTTACAGTCTCCACTTTGTTAGAGATCAAACTATGATCTGACTTTTTATCTCTTCCCTAGATCTGTTTTTCCACAAATAACCTGGGCCCCTTCTGGGAGGGAGGTCTTCTTTCTTAGGATTTAAATCTAATCTTTTTTTGTTGTTGTTGTTTTTTGTTTTTTACAAGGTAGGGTCTCACTCTGGCCCAGGCTGACCTAGAATTAACTATGTAATCTCAGGGTGGCCTCGAACTCATGGTAATCCTCCTACCTCTGCCTCCCAAGTGCTGGGAGTAAAGGCGTGTGCCACTGCGTCCAGCTTTAAATCTAATCTTTTTGTTTTTAAATTTATTTGTTTATTTGAGAGAGAATGGGCATGCCAGGGCATCCAGCCACTGCAAATGAACTCCAGATTGGGCTACCTTGTGCATCTGGCTTATGTGGGTCCAGGGGAATCAAACCTGGGTCCTTTGGCTTTGCAGGCAAGCACCTTAATCACTAAACCATCTCTCCAGTCCTTAAATCGAATCTTAACATTGTGGTTGATCAAGCTCAGCCCCAAGAACTTGGTATCATGGCTAATCTTTTCATGAGCCAGCCCCTACCCCAGACCAATCAGCTGTCTCACTGGCTCACCTGAGCTGGAAGGTAGGACCCCCCACCATAAGATTACAACTACATTTACCAGGGGAGGGCAACCTTTTTTGGTGGTCCATTTATAACTAGTGAACCTCCAGGCTCTGGTGAGTCTCCCCTTCATCTCAGTGTAAGGGATGACCTCCTGACCCCTACTTCCCACATGAGCTCTTTACACCTTCCTTCCTCCCACATGGCAGGAGCTCTTAGTATTTTTTCTTTTCTTTTCTTTTTTTTTTTTTTTTTTTTTGTTTTGTTTTTGAGGTAGAGTCTCTAGCCCAGGCTGACCTGGAATTCACTCTGTAGTCTCAGGGTAGCCTTGAACTCATGGCGATCTTCCTACCTCTGCCTCCTGAGTACTGGGATTAAAGGCGTGCACCACCACATCCAGTTTGTGTTTTCTTTTTTCTCTCCCTCTCTAACTCTCTTTTTATGTTTCTTTCAGGCCCACCACATGGGCTCTCAGACCACATGGGTGTGCTTATTTTCCTTTCCTTGGTTTTGTACTTCCCTCCATAAAATAATTTAATAATTATCCTTCTCAGTCTTATTTTATCTAATTTTTTGGTTAGACATGAACCTAGGGTTTGGGGTTCAAGGATCTTCCTGAACCCCTAACACCCTATTTCATATTGGTAACTCTGGTGGGACTATCTTGAGAAGGAAAGTTGTGATTACTAAATATTAATGGGAAGCACGTTTTCCAGCTGTGAGCAAGACTCATTGCATTTCTACTACTTCTTTCCACTGATGGAGAATTAGTTTGCTTTCTCTTCTTGTTGGAGGTTAAGATCACTGTCTCTGGCTAAGCTGAGAAGAATGTATGGCACAGTGTTGGTGACAGCTGCAGCTGCCAGGCAGGCAGGTCGGACCTGTCTTCAGACTAGGGATTCTACTGCAGCCCACTCTTACCAGGCCACACAGGCAGTGATCAACCCCACTGGACCCTGCTGGGATTTCAAGCCCTGTGGAGATGCACACAGCACCCCAGAATCTGTCACCATTCTGGGATGGTACTGGATGGAGCTCATCTGTGGTGGTCTGGAGGGTGGGAATTCACCTGGGAATAGGGTGTTCTTAACTGGGCATTGTAGGAACCCTTGGGGGGTTGTGTGGATGGGCTCTACTCCATCCCCAGATCTGCCGGCTGGACCAGCTACTATTGGCTGCAAAGGGCCCCACAGACCAGGGGGCAGAGGAAACACCATTGGCCAGTCTTTCCCTTGACAGCAGAGGATGGGAGGGTTGGGTGGCATTGTTGGTGGGGCTCTGCCCCTCCTGATCTGGCTACGGTGGAGTCAGGTGCGGCACTGAAGGACCCTGGCCCCAGCACCTTTGCCTGTAGGTGTGGCCTGTGGCCACTGAAAAACCGTCAATATTTCCTCCCCTTTTCAGTTTCTTTCTGGCTTAGCGCACTACCTTCTTGATTCTGTGGGACACCATACAAGGAATATATGACCCAGGCACCTCAGAGGATACAGAGGCACAGCAGGGAAGGCTGCACAAAGTGACATCCTGACCCCACATTTAAAAATCACATGGATTTTAGATTGTTTGGAAAAAATAAACACATAGTTTTGATTTTATGCTTTCCAGATTACTTAATGATGAGAGACAACTCATTAGTAACTGTGCCTGATATTTTCTCTAATAAGATATTATTTATATACACCTTTTAGTTTCTTTATTATATATGATAAATTACAGCATGGCTTCCCTAATCCAAACAGTTCAACAGATTTCTCCTGAAGTTTTTCTTGGTCTTCTGTTTACTTCAAGGTTGGCTTTTGTCTTTAAAAGTGAAATTTAACTGAGACAACAAACTAAAATTTCATATAAACAGGTCATAATTTGTTACATGCTATCATAAATATAATAACTGAGCTTATATTCTGGGTCAACTTCAACCTGCATAGAGGATTATTATAGAGGAACAACAAAATCTGCCAGATGTGGTGGCTTGGAGATTATGTAAATGACAGAATCCTTTGGTTGTAATGAACCTGTCACTTGAAAGGAGGAGGAGGCAACTGGCCTGATTTCCAGGCCAGCCTGCCTCAAGACAAAAACAAAAATCTGCCTTAGCTACTCTTAATAAAATCATTTCCAGGTGTGTTAGAGAGGTATTGATAAAGATTATTCCCAAGTCAGGCACAGTGGTGCACACCTTTAATCCCAGCACTTGGGAGGCAGAGGAAGGAGGATTGCCATGAGTGAGACCCTACCTCGAAAAACCAAGAAGAAAAAAAGATTATTCCAAAACATTGTCATGTTTTGATGTTTTACCTGTATTCATAGGCTAATACCTTCTAAACATGTATTTCTTAGAGTTTATTAACAGGGGATGTCTCAAATAAATGGTTTTATATATATATATATATACATGTATGTATTATAAGAAAAGTCTGGTTGTCATTTTTCTCAGATTTCATTTAAAATATAAAGATTTTGGCTGGAGAGATGGCTTAGTGGTTAAGCAATTGCCTGTGAAGCCTAAGGACCATGGTTCTAGTCTGGATTCCCCAGGACCCATGTAAGCCATATGCACAAGGTGGCACATGCATCTGGAGTTTGTTTACAGTGGCTGGAGGCCCTGGTGCACCCATTCTCTCTCTCTCTCTTTCTCTCTCTCTTTCTCTGTCTGTTACTCTCAAATAAAAAAATAAATAAAAATAAACAAAAATTTTAAAAAATAAGATAAAGATATTTGGTGACATAAGTAATAATAAGGACTTAATATAAATTCAGCTTAAATTAGACATAGGTAATGTCCTGTTCTATGTATGTCACAAAGTCATAAACACAGGTATAATGTAGGTTCTCTGGAGGTCTGTTGCAGTCAGGTTTACATTGCTAGTAGAAATCACCCAACCAAAAGCAGCTTGTGGGGAAAAAAGGGTTTATTGTGGCTTACAGACTTAGGGGGAAGCTCAATCATGACAGGGAAAATGATGGCATGAGCAGAGGATGGACATCAACCTTCTGGCCAACAATAGATGGACCACAGCAATAGGAGAATGTGCCAAACACTGGCATGGGGAAACTAGCTATAATATTCATAAGCCCACCCCCAATGATACACTGCCTCCAGGAGGTGTTAATTCCCAAATCTCCAACAGCTGAGAACCTAGCATTCAGAACACCTAAGTTTATGGGGGACACCTGAATCAAACTTCCACAAGGTCTAACCAGATTAGGCACAAACAAAACCCTATCACTGTATGTATTACAGATAGGTAATAGTCCCATTTTTTTCCCTAGGAAACAGACAGTTTTAAAATAAGGGGTCTTCTGGGAAAGATGGCAGCATAGGAGCCATGCCAAACCAGCCTAAGGAGGGAACTAATCAGAAAAACAGGAAAATAAACTCTTCTACTGAAAAGTGAAGGTATATAAGTTATTATCATCCATAGCAGAGAAGCAGGAGACACTAAGATCTTCCAGAAAGAAGGAAACTGGCCAGGATCCCACCAAGGCACCAGCAGCCCTGGTGTGTACACCTCCCACCCAGCCGATGCAGCCTCCTCACACCAGCATCCTCACAAAGTCAAGAAACCTGAAGAGGAAGGCAGCAGGGACCAGCTGAGCAGCTGCTGAAGGAGAATACAAATGAGACCAGCTGAGCAGCTCTAGTACGACTCCAGGTACCCTGCACTCACTGTCTCCCATCCCTCAATCTTCAGTGACGCAGTGAATAACTCTTTTAGCACCCGGCTGCAGGCTATTCAATACAGCTTATCAGAACACCAGATCCATGGCACAACACATAGGGATTGAGGTGGACACTCAGCATTGGTGAGATTGGAAGTCAACCTAAAAAGTAACAGGCTTAATGACTCAAAAATGGGTACATTGGTTTACACTGGAAGTGCTAATCTCTCTTCCCATGTCAAGGAAGTTTATGAGTTATATATTCTTGTTGGCTTTACATAAGCTGCATTTTGGGATTTACTATGCCTTTGATGTTTCCTGATTCATAGGGCCTTTGTCTTTTTCTTCTGTCATTATTGGGGGCAGGATCTGACTCAGCTCCAGGCTGACTTGGAAGCCATTTCAGATCAGAAATCTCAACTTCCCAGTGAACAGGACTAAGGGCATGGGACAATACACACCTTTAGGGACTTTGGTTTATTAGATTATCTCTTTGTTTTAACCCTCAGTATTGCATAAATACTCTGTGATGATTTGGATTGAATGTGTATATTGTTCAGTTGAATTTCAGAATTTTCCAGTAAATTGCTCTACCCAGAACTAGAATATTTGAATAGCAGGCAAACTCAACACCTAGGGTCAATTCTGCTATTTCTCTTGGAGCATAAAAGCTACACCTGGCACCTTAAATTCCTACACTGAAGATAAATAAAGGCGAATTTACATGGCTAAGAACACTGCAGATAAATAGAAAACCCAAGTATCAAATTAACTCAAGAGGCAAAAATCTCTACATTGAAATACAAAAAAACACAAAAAATCAAGACAATACAATCCAACCCCAAACTATAAATCCCTCAGAAGTGACCTCTAGTGACACTTTTAGATGAAATGCCTGGCAAAGATTTAAAAATATGATTATGTCTGTACTCAAAGAAATCAAAGAAGAAATCAAAGGAATCAAAGAAGAAAACAAACTCTTAAAGGAAAACACAAGAAACCAACTTAATGAGATAAGGAGGTCAATATAAGACATGAGTAAGGAAATAGAAATAATGAAAACATGCCAGTCAGACATGTTAGAAACAAACAAAAAGAGAAAAAGAAAAAAAAAGAAAAGAAAAAACAGAGTAAGTAAAATAGAAAACTCTGTAGAAAGTCTCACCAATAGAATGGATCAAGGAGAGGACAAAAGACAAAAGTAGAAGACCAGGTGGCAGAACTAATACAGTCCAACAAATAGAAAGATAAATAAATAGGAAGGCATGAATGGGAATTATAAGACATTCAGGACACTTTGAAGAGATCAAACATAAGAATTCAGGGCATGGTAAAGAAGAAGGACTTCACTCCAAAAGCATAGCAGTTATTTTCAACAAAATCATAGAAGAAAACTTGCCCCAAATAGGGAGAATGACTCCAATACAGATACAGGAAGCCTTTAGAACACCAAACAGACAAAATCAGGAAAGAACCTCACACTGTCATATTGTAATTAAACTACAAAACATACAAACCAAAGAAAATAGATTGAAAGCAGTTAGAGAGAAAAATCAAATCACATACAAAGGCAAGCCCATCAGGAAAAGAGCAGATGACTCAACACAAAATTTAAAAGCCAGAAAGGCTTGGAATAATGTATTTCAAATGCTGAAAGATAACAACTGTCAAGCAAGATTATGCTGAAAAGCTATCCATCCAAATAGATGGAGAAATAAGGACATTCCACAACAAAAGCAGGCTAAAGGAATATATGAACACTAAACCAGCTCTACAGAAAATACTTGAAAGGATTTCCCCATGCAGAAAACAAAAAGCACACATATAAGGAACTAGGAAAAAAAAACAAACCATATTCAAATAATAGTTAATACAAGAGAGTAAGGAAAATCCAGAAGAACTACAAAACAACAAGAATGGCAAGAATAAGTACACACTTATCAACTAAGTACATAGTTATCAACTCTTTTTTTTTTTTTTTTTTTTTTTTCGGGCCCAGGCTGACCTAGAATTCACTATGTAGTCTCAGGGTTGCCTCGAACTCACAGCAATCCTCCTACCTCTGCCTCCCAAGTGCTGGGATTAAAGGTGTGCACCACCACACCCAGCACACTTATCAACTCGTAACAAAAGACAGAGGTTTGCAGACTGAGTTAAAAAGCAGGATCCTTCTCTTTGTTGCTTCAAGAAACTCACCTTTCCACAAAAGATGGACACTATCTTAGGGTGAAAGGTTGGAAAATGGTGTTTCAAACAAATGGGCTTAGAAAACAAGCAGGTATCACTATCCTAATATCTGACAGGGTACACTTCAAACCAACATGAGTTAAGAAAAATAAAGAAGGTCACTTTACATTGATTAAAGGAACACTCCAACAGGAGGACATTACAATCCTAAACATATATGTACCTAGCACTGGGGCTCCCAATTTGATCAAACAAACACTATTAGAATTAAGGTCACAGATAACACCAAACACAGTGGTAGTGGATGACTTTAACACCCCACTCTCATCCCTTGTCAGGTCATCCCAGCAAAAAATAAACAGAGAAGTATCTGGATTAAATGAGGTCATAGAGAAAATGGACCTAACAGATATCTGCAGAATACACATTCTTTACAACAGCACAAGGAACATTCTATAAAATAGACCATATATTAGGGCACAAAGCAAACCTTTATGAATACAGGAAAATCAAAATAATTCCTTGACTCTTATCTGATTACAATGGAATCAAACTACAAATCAACAGCAAGAAAAACTTTAGAGTACACACAAAAACATGGAAACTAAACAATACACTACTAAATGATGAATTAGTAAATGAAGAATTCAAGAAGGAAATAAAAAATTCATAGAAACAAATGATAATGAGAACACAATATATCAAAACCTTTGGGACACAATGAAGGCAGTTCTAAGAGGGAAATTTATACATTAAGGGCCTATATTAAGAGATTAGAAAGGTTAAAAGTAAATAACTTAATGCTTTACCTTAAGGCCTTGGAAAAAGAAGAACAAGGCAAACCAAAAATCCACAGACAGAAAAAAAAATAAATATCAAGGCAGAAATTAATTAAATGGAAACATATATATATATATATATATATATATATATATATATATGGAGAGAGAGAGAGAGAAAGAGAATATCAATGAAACAAAGAGGTAGTTCATTGAGAGGATAAACAAAATTGATAAAACCTTAGCAAATGTGGCCAAAAGAAAGAGAGAAAAGAAAGAGAGAAGAGACACAAATTAATAAAATTAGATACATAAAAGACACCATTACAACAGATACCAAAGAAATTCAAAAAATCATAAGGAACTATTTTAAGAAAATAGATTCAACTAAGTTTAAAAATCTAAAAGAAATGGATGGTTTCCTTGGTTTATATGACCTACCAAAATTAAATCAAGATGCAATGAAACACTTAAATAGACCTATAACAAGTATGGAAAGCCAAGCAGTTATCAAAAATCTCCGAACTAAAAATGTCCAGGCCCAGATGGATTCACTGGCGAATTTTACCAGACCTTCATAAAGGAACTAACACCAATTTTTCTCAAACTTTTCCATAAAATAGAAAAGGAAGGAACTCTACTGGACTCCTATGAAGCCAGTATCACCCTGATACCAAAACTAGACAAAGACAGAACAAAAAAAAGAAAATTTAGAGCAATCTCCTTCATGAATATAGGTGCAAAAGTTCTCAACAAAATATTGGCAAAATCTACAATATATCAGAAACATCATTCACCCCAACCAAGTAGGCTTATCTCAGAGATTCAGGGACTGTTCAACATATGCAAATCCATAAATGTAATACAATATATAAATGGACTGAAGGACAAAAATCACATGATCATTTAAATAGAGACAGAAAAGGCATTTAACAAAATCTAACATCCCTTCATGATAAAAGTACTACAGAAACAGGGAATAGAAGGAATATATCTCAACATAATAAAGGTTATTTATGATGAACCTACCAGCCAACATGCTACTAAATGGAGAAAAACTTGAAGCTTTTCCACTAAAAACCAGGAACAAGACAAGGGTGTCCACTGTCCCCACATCTACTTAATATAGTACTGGAAGTCTTAGCTATACCAATAATGCAAGAGACACACATAAAAGGAATACAATTTGGAAAGGACGAGATCAAATTATCATTATTTGCAGATGATATGATTCTATCCTAAAGGACCCTAAAGACTCTACCAGCAAACTGTTAGAGCTGATAAACACTATAGCCATGTAGCAGGATACAAAATAAACCATAGAAATCAGTAGTCTTCCTACATGCTAACAACAAACATGCTGAAGATGAAATCAGGAATCATTCCTGTTAAGGTGCCTGCCTGTCAAGCCTAAGAATGCCTGTTGGAATCTCCAGGTCCCATGTTTAGCCAGACACAAAAGTGATGCAAGCACACAATGCTGCACTTTCCCACAAGGGGGTGCACACATCTGGAGTTTGTTCACAGTGGCTGAAATGGCCCTGGTACACTCATTCCCGCTCTCTCTCTCTACTCTTCCTCTCTCTCTCACTGTTTCTCTCTGTCTCTCTCAAAAATAAATAAAATAGGGCTGGAGAGGTGGCTTAACGGTTAAGGCGCCTGCCTCCTAAGCCTAAGAACACTGGTTCCAATCACCAGGTCCCACGTTTAGCCAGATGCAGTGACGCAAGGGCGCAATGCTGCACTTGACCACAAGGGGGCGCACGCACCTAGATTTCATTCGCAGAAGCTGAGAGGCTGCTGGAGTGCCCATTTCTGTCTTCCTCTCCCTCCCTGTCTCTGTCTCTCTCTGTGTCTCCCTCCAAAAATAAATAAATAAAAATAAAATAAAATACTTTGGAATAAACCTAACCAAGGAAGTGAAGGATCTCTACAATGAAAACTTTAAAACTCTCAAGACAGAAATTGCAGAAGACACTAGGAAATACATCTCACATTCTCAGACTGGAAGAATCAAGATTGTGAATATGTTAATTTTACCAAAAGCAATTTACACATTTAATGCAATCTCCATCAAAATTCCAATAGCATCCTTCACCAAAATAGAAAAAACAATCCTAAAATTCACTTGGAAGCACAAAAATACCTCGAATATCCAAAACAATTCTGAGCAACAAATGAAGGCTGGTGATATAATCATACCTGACTTTAGTCTATATTACAGAGCCATAATAACAGCATGGTACTGGCCCAAAAACAGACACATAGATCAATGGAACAGAGCAGAGGACCCAGATCTAAGTCCAGGCTGCTACAACCACACAATCTTTGACAAAAATGCCAAAAATACTCATTGGAGAAAAGACAGCCTCTCTTCAACAAATGGTGTTGAGAAAACTGGATATCTATATGTAGAAGGATGAAAATAGATCCTTATCGCTCTCTGTGCACAGGAATTAAATACAAATGGACCAAAGACCTTAATATCAGACCTGAAACTCTGAAACTGCAAGAGGAAAAAGTAGGGTAAACCCTTCAACATATTGGCATAAGCAACAACTTTCTGAATATAACCCCAGTTGCTTAGGAAACAAAATCACTAATCAACTGTGGGACCTCACAAAATTACAAAGCTTTTGTACAGCAAAGGACACAGTGAATAGAGCAAAGAGGCAACCTACAGAATGGGAGAAAAGCTTTGCCAGCTATACATCTCACAGAGGATTAATATCTAGGATATACAAAGAACTCAAAAAACTAAATAGTTAAAAAATCAAACAACCCAATTAATTGGCTATGGAACTAAATAGAGAGTTCTCAAAAGAAGAAATACAGATGGCATATAAAAATCTATAAAAATAGATTCTACATCCTTAGCCATCAGGGAAATGCAAATTAAAACTACTTTGAGATTCTGCCTCACTCCTGTCAGAATGGCTATCATTAAGAAAACAAATGACAATAAATGCTGGCAATAATACTGAAAAAGAGGAATCCTACACTGTTGGTGGGAATGTAATCTGGTACAGCTATTGTGGAAATCAGTGTGGAGATTCCTGGGACAGCTAAAAATAAATTTACCATATGACCAGCTATGACACTCCTAGGCATATGTCCTAAGAACTCACCTCACTACCTTAGAGATACTTGCACATCCATGTCTATCGCCACTCTATTCACAATAGCTAAGAAATAGAATGAGCCTACATCCCCTCTACTAATGAGTGGATAATGAAGACGTGGTACATTTCTACAATGGAGTTCTATTCAGCAGTAAAGAAAAATGAAATTATGAAATTTGCAGGGAAATGGATGGACCTGGAAAGGACCATACTTAGTGAGATAATCCAGGCCCAGAAAGCCAAGCGCCACATGTTCTCTCTCATATGTGGATTCTAGCTACAAATGTTTGGACTTGTATGCGTGTTGTAATAAAACGCAGCAGCAGAGGCCAGTAAGCTAGAAATAGGATATAAGGGAGTAAGGAAAGGGGGACACTTAAGGGGATGGTATTGTATCTATGTAAATAAAAGAACAGATTACAGGGGGTGGAAATGCCTAAGTGAGGTCAGAAGATGAGATTAAATAAAGTGGGGGAGTAACAGTTAATCGTAATCCTAGAGGGTATGAATAAGTCATACGGAAGCCTATTTTTTGGACAATGACACACCCAGAAGCCATAGAGGGATACTAGAAAATTTTTATTGTCAGGGTTCAGATACTTACCAGTGAGTTGTTGGCCAGGGAGGTTCCTGGTACCCCCCCCCCACCAAACATTACAGGCCACTGTTGAAGCTCTTGGTTCCTCACCATGTATAGATGGTAAGACCCTACTGTGGAAGACTCTACATATGAGAGATGCAAAGTTACTGAGAAATCTTGCTGGAGCTAAGCTGAAAACCTCCTCCATGTAGACCAGCTGACAGAAAGCTGGGAAAAACTGTGCTGCATGCAGTCCCGTGGGAGAGAATTAATTTACCAGGGGAGATAAAGAACAGTATACACTGCAAGCCTTAAATTTGACCAGCCTGGCCAAATGAGTCAATGAATGCAATTGTGGCATGTCTGTTATGGGGGAAACCAACCGCTCTCTAATTGGGCTGGAGACCCACTCCATTGAAGGAAATACATGCCTGGTACTGAAAACCTATGATGAGGGAAGTCATGAGCCCTAGGAGTTCCTGAGATTATATAATGCCTGCTGGTGTCTGGCTAAATGTGTATGTTATACCGGTAAGCACTACACTTAATGTTCATACCCATATATTAATGCTTCTCTCACTTTTGGTTAAAGAAACTTCTCTTTTCAGATGATGGGGACTTTGGGATGACTCAGAAGGCACAATAGTGCTGAGAAGAAGTGACAGAGGAGTGCTCATCACTGAAACATCTCTATCACACCCTCCAAGGCTCAGGGTCCATTGCGGAAGAAATGGTGGAAAGAATGTAAGAGTCAAAGGAAGGGTAGGACTCCTTACAATACACTCTTCCAGACACAAAATGGCCTGAGTATCTATAACCTGGCAGTGCCTGACACTACATACACAAGACCATCATAACAGGAGGAAAAGATGATGACATCAAAAATAAAAGAGAGACTGACTGAGAGGGGGAGGGGATACAATGGATAGTGGAATTGTGAAGGGGAATGTGGGAGGGGAGGGAATTACCATGGTTTATTGTCTATAATTATGGAAATTGTCAACAAAAATGAAATAAATTAGGAAAATGTCAGGATGCTTAGCTCTCTGTTCTATCATTTTCTCTTGTTATTTCTTCCTGTTGTATGTTATTTAAAATCATGACAACCTGGACTCTTGGAAAAGGGTTGGTGCCCCCTTTATCTCAGACCCCAAGCAAGTTTAAGCCATGTCTTCTCCAGTCCTTGTCCAGAGACAAAATAGCCAGTTGTCTCTGACAAGGAAAAGAGAGAGAGAGAAAAAAAAAAAACCAGCATGTAAGTTTGGTTCTATTTATAGTTCCTCTCATCTGAACACCTAAAGTCACCTCTGTCAGATGAAATTTCTCCCTAGACAGAAAAGATCATATGGGTAAATTGAGTCAAGGTATTTGATCAGGTTACAAACTCTTTAAGTAAGACAACCATCAGACTTGCCTGAAATATATATCAGGGTAGAAACAGATATTATAATAGACATTGATATCTCTTATTTGCCTCTCTCATGCTCTCTCTCAAATATCAACAAAAGACAGGGTTCTGCTGGATATGACTGGCCATACTTCTAATACCTATACTTAAGGTAGTAAAACCAACGATTATCTTTAAAACAATACCCTTTAGTCCGTAGATCATTCTAAGACATTCACAGATGAGGCTAACCCATATCCAGACTCCCGCAGAAGGGAAAAGGGAAAGGAGTTCCCAGGACTCCCCCACCCCACACGCACAGAAGGACATATAGGCTATCAAGATGGGAGTAAGAGTGGAAATCTTCACACTTGAGGCTACAATGCTATGGCACTCCTTATATGCCATGATGTAAGTAATGTGCAGGGATGGGGGAGGTCTGGAGGAGCTCAAGCTTGGAAGCTGGCCTTATAGGATGAACACAGATATCCTATCTTGAACCTTCCTTGTTCCAGGAGGCACATAGATCACACTATGTGTCCCCTTTTTACTGGGGAGAAAACCGGGAAATTTGGGTTAGGGCTCCTATAGGAAGGAAATAGAAAACCTTAATTTCTTCTCCCAAATCTGGTTCTGGAGGGATAACCCCCTCCAACTACAAGATGTGAGACAGGATGGGGCATAACCTGACTCTAGATTCTTCTATTCACTTCCCTCCATTTCATTTCAGATAGGATAATCAGTTTCCAAGATTGGCAACCCAAGAGAGAAAAAAGGGAAACAGAAAGAGAAAAAAAAGAAGGCAAAAAGAAGAGAAAGGGAGATAGAAAAGGAGAAAAATAATAACGGTAATGTAGGTTGTGCAGGAAAGGGCCCCTCCATTCAAACATTTAAATGGACAAAATCTAAAATAAGTCTACTTGATGCCAAGCTTTTAACTAGTTTTTTTTTTAAAAATGAATCCAACAGTTCACTATTATAATTTGTTCATGGTTTAAGGCTTATAAAACTGGCTTTAAAGGCTCTCAGTAAAGTAAATTAGGTTCTTCCATTAGTCAAGGAGAAACTGATTCTTATGGTTAAGGCTCACTCATGAAAGGCTCACTGATGCTAATTTGTTCATGATTTAGAGGATATAAAATCTAGCTTTAAATTATTCAGCCAAGTTAACTATGTTTCTCTATTTGTCAAGGAATTAACTATTGGGAAAACTGACTCTTGTGGTAAAGGTTCAGTATTTGTGTTTAGCTTCCCAAGATAAGGTTCCCATACCTAAGAACATTTTTTTGATGTTTATTATTATTAACAAGATGTTTCATATGGATACATCATGTGTTGGTACCCTCTTTTCCCCTATGCCCACCCCCATTCCATTGGGGAGGCTCCTCAGTGGGGTTGCTGGTATTCCCCATGGGTTCTGGTTTATGCATTGTGGGAGCAGTAGTCAGTTATTTTGCGGGGAGGGAATGCCTCTAGGCATGAAGTCTCACCATGTGGCTCTTACAATCTTTCCACTCCCTCTTCCGCAAAATTCCGAGATGTGGTGGGGTGAGTTTTAAACCTACTTCATTAATGAGCTCTTAGGAGCCTCTGGATCTCTGCTTTGGTAGGTGTTGACTATCCTCAGGGTCTGTCTTCTTCACCCTGGTGCTGATTATCTGGTTCAACATGGAAGCAGCACTCATGCTTGTCCCCCAAGTCCTCTGTGGGTTCCACTTGAGTTTGGCTGAAGTGCGAAGTCTAGTTTATTGGTCTTGCTACCTTCTGATAAAGAAGAACAGATTCTCCAACAAGGAGTGAAGTCAGCATAGTTTAAAAGGTATAAGCATTATTAATTTAGGGAGAATTTGATGTATGTAACCCCTTAGCCAAAGACTAGTGAGAGCTTGACACTGGAGAGCATAATCTTTGTCTCCATAGGCTTCTGATCTGGTTCCCAATTCCAGATATGGGATTAAGAATATAATTTTTTGCACTTGCCTGTGAAGCCTAAGGACCTAGGTCCGATTCTCCAGATCCCACGTAAGTCAGATGTACGTGGTGGCACATGCATCTGGAGTTTGTTGGTGTGGCTAGAGGCCCTAGTGTGCCCATTCTTTCTCTTCCTCTCTCTCTTTCTGTCTCTCTCCTCTCTCTAATAAAATAAAAAGTATTAAAAACAAACAAAAAAACCCAAAGGATATATATTTTTTGAAGTAGGGTCTGGCTCTAGTGGAAATAGGCTGACCTGGAATTCACTATGTAGTCTCAGGCTGGCCTTGAACTCACAGTGATTCTCCTACCTCTGTTTCCCAAGTGCTGAGATTAAAGGCATGAACCACCACACCCAACAACATTGGGGTTTTAAAAAGTAGCTCCTGTTTTCTTTATTAAATGGTCACCATTAGGATTATCATTTAAGTTTAAATGATTTAATTTCAGTAATTGTGATGCTTATCTTCCTGTTAGGTAACATATGTTGGGATAGCTTGCCTAAGCCTTATCAATTTTTTTTTTTCGAGGTAGGGTCTCACTTTAGCTCAGGCTGACCTGGAATTCACTATGTAGTCTCAGGGTGGGCTCGAACTCACAGTGATCCTCCTACCTCTGCCTCCCGAGTGCTGGGATTAAAGGTGTGCGCCACCACGCCTGGCTTTTATGAAAGCATTTTTTTTTTTTTTTTTTTTTTTTTTTTTTCGAGGTAGGGTCTCACTCTGGCCCAGGCTGACCTGGAATTAGTCTTAGGGTGGCCTTGAACTCACGGCAATCCTCCTACCTCTGCCTCCCAAGTGCTGGGATTAAAGGCGTGTGCCACCACGCCCGGCATCAATTTTGAATCATGGGTAAGACATAAAATTGCTTTATGTTAGTAACAATTTCTAATGTACACCAAATTAATTGCTACCCAAGATCAAGCTAACATCATTGTTTGTCCAACAGTGTTTTCTTTCTTAAGATGGCTTTGTCAAGGATTGTATTAGAACTCAGCTATTTTGGCTCAATAGCAACCAAGTTCTACTCTAATATGGGTAATCAAAGAGTGTTAGTCAAGATTTTTTTTTAATAATGGTCTAATTTCTGGTATCTCAAGTTTATTTCTCATAAGTAAATTAACTCTTAAGACATAGTCCTTACTTCAGGGTACAACCTCATGCTCAAACAATGGTCTTTGTGTGAGAAAAATGATTTCAAGCTCTGCTGATAATAAAGTGCTACTCCATAGCATTATGTGAGAGTTGAGTTGGAGAGATGGTTCAGCAGTGAAGACACTTGCCCGCAAAGACTAAGGACCCAGGTTTCATTCTCCAGCACCCATGGAAAGCCAGATGCACAGGGTAGAGCATGTGTCATTCGTTTGCAGTGACTAGAGGCCCTGGTGTGTCCATTTTTTCTCTCTCTCTCTCCTCCTCGCTCCCTATTTCTCTCTCTCTCTCCCTCTTAAATAAATATATATTTTAAAAGATTATGTGAGAGTTAATTAAGATAATGCATTATAATGTGCCTGTTCTCTGAGTGACACAAATACATGCTAGCTGTACTTTATTTTTGTCTCTTCAGACATTACCCACCAGAAAATCTCATCTTATTGCCATTTCTTTCAAATTCCCTTCCTGACCATCCACTTCCTGGCCATTCACTCTGCTTCCTCTGAACTGCTGGGAGCTGCTGTTCTGTCAGTGAGGCTCTACTCACACTGGCCACACATTTTCTCTCTCCAGCTGAAACCTGAAAGGTGATCACCATTAACACAATGTCTTGGTACAAGGAGATGATAAGTAAATCTACTGCTTGGGTGACTTCCATGCCAATAAATGAACTCTCATGATGGTTGGCCTGCTGAGGAATCTCTGAATCTGAGATCAAAATGATAAAGTCTTAGAATTACCCACTGCTGGCTTGTCACAGATCATAATTTTCCAAGTATGGCAATACTTGTAATTATTGATTTAAAAAACTGAACAAGAAGAAAAGTTCGTGTAATTATACCAGCCCAAGCTGGGCATGGTGGCACATACCTGCTGAAGCAGGAGGATCATAAATTTGATGCCAGTCTATACTATATATAGTGAGACCCTGTCTCAAATTTTAAAAATTACATCACCCAGAAATAACTACTGATAATCCTTGAAATAATTTTATTTTATGCACCCATATAAGTGTAATATACAAGTAAAATTAAGATTCTGTTATATTTTGGGTATGTGTGCAAACATTTTCCATACACCATGTTATGATATTTTCTTGTGATAGTAAATATCATTCAAATTTTGCTGCTTTCTTATTTAAACTTATTATTTAAATGTATCATTGTTTAGTTTCTTTTGTAAATTTTTTTATGAAAGAGAGAGAGAATTGGCATGCCAGGGCCTCCAGCCACTGCAAGAGAACTCCAGATGCATGCACTACCTTGTGCACACGTGCTACCTTACGCACCTGTGTCACTTTGTGTGTCTGGCTAATGTGGAACCTGGAGAGTCGAACATGGGTCCTTGGGCTTCATAGGCAAGTACCTTAACTGCTAAGCCATCCCTCCAGCTCTAGTTTAATCTTTTTTGTCTCTCGAAATTTGCAACTCCTTTTTTCAGTTTAAAAAAATACTGTTGGGCCAGGCATGGTGGTGCACGCCTTTAATCCCAGCACTCGGGAGGCAGAGGTAGGAGGATTGCTGTGAGTTCGAGACCATTCTGAGATTACGTAGTGAGTTCCAGGTCAGCCTGAGCTAGAGCGAGACCCTACCTCGAAAACAAACAAACAAACAAAATACTGTTGGGCTGCAGAGATGGTTCAGTGATTAAGGTTTGGATTTGTTTCCCCAGTACCCAGGTAAGCCAGATGCACAAAGTAGTGCATTCACCTGGAGTTTATTTACAGCACCTGGAGGCCCTGGCACACCCATTCTCTGTGTCCCTCTTGTAGCTTTCTCTGCTAGTAAACAACAAAAACAACAACAACAAAAACCTGTCAACCAGCCAGGGCATCTATTCAACATAGGGCACTGCATTAGCATGTCTTGGCTTAAGAGAATAATTATCAGAGGTCCTTTAACAGCTTTCAGTGCTGCCCGGGAGTTGATATCCTAGCATCTGTTGCCTTATTGCACTTGAAGGCAGCTGTGGCTAGAGGAATTCTGTGCTATAGTAAAGCTCATTGGCCCTCCAAGATGTCAGTGCAAGTGGCCAAGAGGGTGAACATTTGCCTTCCACCTGAAGTAATTGGAATTTGTATATGTGAAATTTGCCAGGCTGGAGAGATGGCTTAGCACTTAAGGCACATGCCTGCAAAGCCTAAGAACCCAGGTTCAATTCTCCAGGTCCCACGTAAGCCATATGCACATGATGGCACATGCATCTGGAATTCATTTGCAGTGGCTAGAGGCCCTGGTGTGCTCATTCTCTCTCTCCCTCCCTCCGCCCCTCCCTCCTTCTGTCTCTAATAAATAAATAAAAATATTTTTTAAAAGAAATTTGCCATACAAAATTACAATTGAAGAAGTGTGTAATATATTTGAGAAATATGGACCTATTCACCAAATTAGAGTAAGAAATTCACCTGAAACCAATATATTTGGGAAATATGGATCTATTCAGTAAATCTGAGTAAGAAATACACCTGAAAGTAGAGGGACAGCCTATATGGTCTATGCAGGCATCTTTGATGCCAAGACCACATGTGACCATTTTTGACAGAAACCTCATGGTTTTGGATTATTCCACTAGCAAGGCATTTCAGAAGAGGGACACCCAGGAAGAGGGAAAATATAGCATCAGCATAGATCCAGCACAATAAGTACTTACGTCTTCATTTTAGACTAAACCCCACAAATGACCCCAATCATCTGTTCTAAAAATTATTTATATCCTTTCATGTATGTGTGCATGCATGCAGGAATATGCCTGGCTTGCTACTGCAAAGGAGCTCCAGATGCTTGTGCCACTTTTTTTGCATCTGGCTTCATGTGAAATTGAATCCAGGTCAGTAGGCTTTATAGGAAATGCCTTGAAACACTACATATATATATATATATTGCTTGTAAACTTGTAGCTTTTGTTTTTTTTTTTTTAATAAAGCCTGTTAACAATGGCACTGGTTATAGTATCAGGATAGATTCCTTGATTTGGATAGTAAGGTCAAGGGAATGAAGGAAAAGAGTTTTGCTTCTGAATTCCCTTTCAGGTAACTGAACCACTGGGTAGTTCCACCAGCCCGTCTAGATTCATGAATGTGTGCCTCCTTTCCGGATCTGAGGAGATAACAGAGTTAAGGAATGGAAACAAAATTGGAGGCAAGTCTGCAGGAAAGGATGGGCAACAGGCATCCTGTCTCAGCACGGCTCACATTCCCATGACCACAAGGGCTTCAGCTGCCACAAGCCAGCCTTTGTTGTAATGTTGTAAGGCTCTTTTGCTTTGGTCTTCTAACTTGGTCTGTCCTCTGTGCTTATTTGCAGCAAACTACTTTGGAATCTCAGGAAACCTTGTTTGCTGCAGACAAGCAGAGGAAGAGAGGGCAGAAAACCGGCCTTCTGCAGAGTATCCTTAAATTCCTGTATTGTGTCCTTGTAGCACTTTGCGTAATGCTTCAAAATTATTCACACATCTGTTTGGTGCCTGCTTCTCCACAAAGTCAGTTCCACAGGCAGGAAAATGATCTTGTTTGCTGTTTCAATCCTAGAACTAAGCATCAGATTGACCATACAGTTGTGGAAGAATTCCACAGGGGTGGGAACTCTGCAGAAGAAAACATCTATCTTCTGTCACAGGGCCCTCTGATCCAGGGACAAGAATATATCTGGATGACTTACCTGCAGTCAGTAGAAATGGTCTAGAAGACTATGCCCAAGGGTGAGGGCAAGAAGATTCACCTTCCCAGATCCCCTATCATACATCCCCTTTCTACTTCCTGCCTTTGTTGCCCTCTCATCTCCCCTCAGTGGAACCCTTTCCTTATAGGCTGCATCTTGAACTCCTCACATGGAACTCTCTTCACCCCCACACTGCCACATCCATCCTGATGCAACTAGACCTCTGCCTAGAAGTGAAAATTTTGATGGATTGCTTCAGGGCCTTTGGGCATTAGATGTCTGGAGCGCACTAATAGGGGCCTGATTTTGGCCACAGAACAAATTGCCACAGGCTCAAGAAATGTCCTTATATCAGTATCTAGTGCCATCTTCTCCCACCAGATTTTGAGTGATTCCCTCCTCTGTCAAATCTTCAGTAGATGTGAAATAAGGGAGAGAAGAAAAATAACAGGATGAGTCCCAAGTAGGTGAACATGAGTAAAACTCTCAAATAGCCTTGAGAGCTTGGAATGGGGAGACTTGTCACACAAGGAACCTCCTCAAGTCCATTCAAACCCCTGCTGATCACAGGCCTCCTCCAGAATTCAGAGTTTTACCAAAAGGGAATTGGAAACCATCTCGTGTTTCTCTCCCTGCTTCTCAGGGGCTACACTATTGGTTTCCTGTTCCTTCCTCCAGCCCCGAGGTCCAGTTTTGTAAGTCCTTGTGCAATTGTTCACAGGGCTCATGGGTGAGAGGCCGCAGCTCCCCTCTCCTCCATGCTCAGCTGATCTGTCACAAGGTGCTCCACACCGGCCCAGTTCCTCGTCCTTTTCCCCAAAGAAAGCAGACACCTTGGAGTGCATCTCTCTGGCTAGTACAATGGAGAGATGGGCACTCGCTCATCCAGGAAGGCTCAGACAGCACCTCAGGTGCAGACCACGCAGAGACCCCCTTCCCCCTTTCCAGTGCTTGACCATGGGTCAGTTGACAGATTCAGGGGCATGATAGCCACTTTTTCCTCCTTTTCCTAGAAGTAAGAAACATGCTGGGCATGGTGGCACACACCTTTAATCCCAGCACTTGGGAAGCAGAGGTAAGAGGATTGCTGTGGGTTCAAGGCCACCATGAGACTACATAGTGAATTCCAGGTCATCCTGGGCTACAGAGATACCCTACCTTGAAAAACCAAAAAAATAAAAAGAAGGAGGAGGAGGAGGAAAAGGAAGGGGATGAGGAGGAAGAGGGAGAGGAGGAGGAGGAGGAGGAAAACCTTGTTATATCAAGAGGTTGATCTTCTGGGGATACTCCAGGCTGGAGACCTCCACTAGGCTGACAATGCTTTGTGAAATTGAAGGTGAGCTTCAAGTCAGTGCAGCTACAGAGTAGTCCTAAAACAGGGTTTCAGGAGTTGGGAGAAGAGGGTTGCCTACGCCCATGTAGGATGAGGGATCGCATGGAGACCACCAGAACTTGCAGGACCCTTCTGAGAAATGATGGGGCAGATGATCCAAAAATAAAGCTGGGCATAGACAAGGATTTCTCTGGGGGCACAGGCCAAGTTTTTGATCAGAAAGCTGAGGAGGAAAGAATGCAAACTAATCCTAACACCGCTCTCATTCTCCTCTTGTGCTCAGGCTTAGAGTTCTATGCCCAGCACTAAGTAATGTTCCAGGTAAAGGTGGCCAGCTCATGTTCTCCTTCTAAGGGTCCCAAGTCACCTTGTCCTTGTCCTTTGCTCTCTGATATATACTCCCTGTCAGGAAACAGCATTTTCCCTAAACTGAGCCTCACACTCTCAAGAAATGGGCTTCTGTGGCTCGTAAGCCATGAGGACGAACTGAGGAAAACAATAACAAACAGCATCAAAAGCCAGCCTGGAGTGCTATGTCCTTTCCCTGTCCCTGTCAATGTTCAGACTCTGTACCTTAAGATCTAACCCCATATTCCCCTCAGCTATAGGGGTGGGTTGAAGGAGGGGAGACCAGGGGACAGCTCAAGAGGAGATACTAAAGGCCTGGTGAACACTGGCTGAGCCTGATGCATGTAGACCATTTCAGGCAGTTTTAGTGGAAATCAGCTCTGACCCATCATAGTTTCACAGCCCCCTCGTTACCTCAGCTCCTCTGCTGTTCTTTGCTCATCTCTCCTATGGGACTTCGGTATGTATACCCTATACACAGGACCACCTCAATACAGCACTCACCTCTATCCCTGTCCCTCCTTCCACTCTGTCTGCACATCACCCTCACCCCCTTCTCTCTTCCCTTCTTAAATTTCTGGCTCCCAGTTCCTACATAGCCCCTTTGCTGTTGGAGAAAGACAGAAAGAGATGTGGGAAAGGCCCTGAGAGGATTGATGACCATCCCACCTCCTGTCCTCCCCTTGGCCCCTCCTCCAAGCAGACTCAGCTTCCCCACCCAGGCAGCGGGCAGAGGCTGGGCGAGAGCACCTGCTCTCAGACTCCATCCCCTTGGTCCCCTCTCTGTTGTCTGTGCCAGGCTGGGCCTTTGTCCCTGTTTCTCCCACAAGAGTGGGTACCTGTGGTGCCAGATCTCCACCTCCCTCTCCATGGATACTATGGGAAGTCCAAAGGGGCAGAAGCTACCAACACTGGGGAGGGGAGCCTGGGACAACCCTGCCTTCAGCGGCCCCCCTTCTCCACATGGGACTCTGAGGATCTGCACCGTCTCCAGTGCTGCACTGCCTGAGCCTCAACCCAGGAAACGTGAAGACAGACTCCAGGAGAAGACACGCTGGACCTCAGTGTCCAGCTGCTGCCTGGGCATGTGTCGCAGCATCAGAGGTACTGGTGGGGAGAGGGCTTCTTGGGGTACTGGAGTCTGAAGGCGCTCCCATAGCTTTGTGTTAGGAGGTGGTCTGAGGAAAGGGTGAAATCTGTGTCTCTTTGTGATTCGTCTGTGTTAGAACTGCTTGCCCCAGGACACAGAGGCCGGGCTCAGGATCTGCCACAGGAGTCCCCTGACACAGTCATCATTTGGGGTCCCAGAGGTTGTGGAGGAGTCTGGTGCAAGGAGAACTGATATGAGAAGGCTGCGGACTGTCTCACCTAAACAGATGCCCTTATGGCTTCACTCTATGATCCAGCACCCTTACCCTGTCTATTGCAGGGACTTTGGAGGAGGGCTACACCCCACCAGAGTATTAGGGAATAGTCAAGGAAGAGCTCGGTGGAGATGGGGTGAAGTCCAGGGATGATTGAGGGTGGATATCTCGGAGGACGTGCTTTTGGAGACCCTGGGCATCTTTCCAATACCCTCAGGACTCTGGGGAACAACCTTGACTGAGAACACAGCCGAGAACCGGGAACTTTATGTCAAGACCACTCTGCGGGAGCTTCTGGTGTACACTGTGTTCCTCGTGGACATCTGCCTGTGTGAGTAGCCACTGTCCTGGGGGTGTCTGCCTGTGGGAGGTGTGCACATGTGTGTACTCTGTGCACACATATGCCAATAGCATCAGCAGACAGTAATTATTTGTGTGAGGTAACTGGATCCTGGGAACTTTGTGTAATTCCTAGTCACTGCTATCTTAGGAGATTTCACTGAGAAAGAACCTGTCACTGAGTTCAGCAGAAGGCAGGTTGGTAGCAAGGCTGTTAATTAAGGGGTTCCTCTTTAGTGGACCCAGCAGCAATGACTTTGTGTTGGCCAGTGGAAGATTTTACCCTTCTGTAAAAAAAAAAAAAAGAGAGATCTCTCCTTTTCTGTTTGTTAGGGTTTGTGTGGCTGGATATTGTGCTACATCTGGAGCAGGACAATGACTCAGGTCTCAAAGGTCCCTGAGCCATGTTAGAAGCCGTGGGAGAGCCCACCTCACACAGGCAACTAGGAAATTTTCTGTGAAGCATTTATTGTACTCAGAAGCTGGAGAGGTTTGGTGTCCAAGTGCAGAGAAGCAAGTGGAAAAAATCAAAGGGTGGACTATGGAGAGATCGTCAAAGAACTATACAGAACAATGAAGCTGGAACACACAGAGGGTATTCAGCCTATAGAGGAGGGTAAAAGTTCTGTATTCAGTTAATCACTTCCTTTGAAAGTTGCACAGTGAGGCTGGGGAGGTGGCTCCGCGGGTAAGAGCACTTGCTGCAGAAGCATGAGGACCTGAGCTCTATCTCAGCACCCTGTGCAATTTGACATGGATGCGCATTCCTGTAACCCCGGCACTCAAGTGGGTCACTGGGGATACTGGACAGCCATTCTAACCGAAAAACTTCAAGCTCTGAGTTTGTAGAAGGAATCTGTCTCAGGGAAATAAGATAGAATAGCAATAAAGGAGGACACCTGATGGACTCTGCACACGTGCACACATGTGTATACACAACATGGGAACACACACACACACACACACACACCAAAAAAAAGTTGCACAGTAAGTGATGCTTGTCTCCTCAGTACAGGTGGGTGTAGTTGCTCGTATCTGTGACGACAACTGAACCTGCACCGCCCAGCTGCAGTGCCTCCCTTACAAGATGGCCTCTGTATCCCAGCATGCTCTGTGCTTTCTAAGGTTCGCAAATCTTTGAAGAGGGGAATGTGAAAGTCTGATAATGGAGTGTGGACAGGAAATGTGATTCGGCAAGCCATTCATGCTTGCACAAGCCTCGGGTGGCTGGCTAAACAGATGCACTCGCTTTTGGCCTGAATTATATTGGGAAGCGTGGCTTCTTGGAGCACTTCCCCCTTCAGCATGAGGGAGAGATGATGGGACAATGGCTGTGGGTCGTATTTCATTTCTTTGAGCACATGACGAGCAGAGGCTTGTTTGTTGACATACTGATTTTTCATGGAGCCATCTGTTAGGAAGGGTTCCTCCCCTCTTTATGCTCTGTGACAGCAGCCAAAGCTCACAAATAGAGCTTTTCTGTAAAACACTGAGCATCCAGCTCCATCTCAGCTTTGAAACGGTGTTGGGAGGATTTCAGCTCTCCAGAGTCACATTGAACTGTCTTGGACTCCTGTGTGCATGGTGCTGAAAGAGTGGGAGAAAGACTGTTAATAAGAATGGTTTTCTACTGAGTTACTAGAAGCTTGGATCCTGGATGCAGAAGTCAAGTCTTCCAAAGGTCTCTACTTCCTGTGGGCTCACTGTCTTGATTAGGGGCCAGTGGTCTGTGATTGGCCCAAATCTGCATCCTGGGCTCAACTTAGTAGGTACCAGAGCATCTTGGAAGATTCTTCAGACCAGATCCAAGGTCATGGACACAAAATATTCAGAGTGTCTTTCCTATGAGCCCTCCCATGAGGGTGTATTTGGTATCCCATGAGCTTCATCCTGGGGAGTGTCCATGGAAATTTCACTGTTTCATAGGAAGATCTACTTCTTCCCATTGATGGAGCCAGCTCCTCTGTACCAGACTCTGGCTTAGGGTACATACATGATAGCTACTTGGGCCTTCCCCCAGGAGCTTAGAGTCTCCTTCCTAGGACTTCTGTTGAGCTGTCAACTTCCCTGTCGCTTTCCAAAGTGGCTACCTTCAAGTGTTGGAATGAATGTAGAAATCATGTTTCTTTGGTCACCTGTTCTGCAGGCTAAAACTTGCATCTTCTCATGAGAGTAGTTATTCAGATATGGTGACCAGGGGTAGTGTATTCAGAGATTGAAGATATGGGCTCCAAATTTGCACAGATTTAGGTTCACACAGCACACCCTTCTACTTACCATGTGAGAGACCTTAAGCAAGATATTTAATTTCTGTGAGTCTGTTTCTTCCTCTGTATGTGCCTGATTCCATATGTTGCCATTATGTGAACTACTGTCCATGAAGTCATTAACCAGGCTGGGGTATCTTAACAACTATCTCAGAGTGCTTTCCATGATGATTGTCTCAACTCTGATCACTTTGATTCCTTTAATGGAAGAAACCATCCACGGGCCATCTGATTAGCCCAGAATCCTTGTTGCCATTGATCCTGTTATATCTGGATGTGGGGGATCCATGAGGCCATCTATAGAAGGTGGTACCTTAGCTGAGACTAGAGATGAGGAAGGATATTGCCCATTGATAGGGAGATGATGAGAAGGGAAGTTTCTGGGGGAACGGGACAGCATGTGCCGAGGTCTAGAGGGACAGAGATTATGTCTTGGCTAGAACAGAGATTGGGAAAAAGCAGAGTGATGAGGAGACTGGGCTGGCCATGTAAGCATGCAGGTCATGGGCCCTTGTTTGGCATGATGTGGAACTAGACTTTGTCCCAAGGACCACTAAGAAAGCCAGTGGAGGACACAATATATTGAGTATACTGAGTTCTAATTCTGGGAAGAGAGAACTGGATCTTGGGTCAGAGAGGTGTCTCTGAGAAAGTTGAATGGGGAAGATGACGGTCTTGTTGCAGGCACATGAATGGAAAATTTTATTTAACCCTCTCAACTACCTGATTAGGACAACGAGTCAGTATAATCAATTTGGCATATGTTAGTTAAGCACTTGGGCTCTGAAATCATACTGCTTGGATTCAAAGCTTGACATGTCCATTTGTCAGCACTGAGATCTGAGCAAGCTTGCTAATCTCTCTTAGCCTTGCTGTACATGTTAAATAAAATATCTTGCCAATGATGTACTGAGTGTTCAGCCCAATATCTCCTTGGCACATGGTAAATGACTCCTATCACTTCCACTCACACGGACACTGTGAAACTATCCTGCAGTGTCTGTCCTGAACCCTCGCAGTGATGAAGGTTGAGGGAGAGATAATTGTTCTGATACCTATAAACCTCTGAAAAACTCTCCTTTCATTTAAAATTGGGTTCTTAGTAGACATTGAAATCATTATACTTAATTGTCTTTGACCTTAAGAACCTACAAAATGTAAACCTCCATAAAACCTTTTCCTGAAACACAGCTTAAAGAACTCTGTATTCGGAAGCTTCCTGTGTTTAATAACATAAACCTCATGCCAGTTCCCTAGCCCCCTCTCCTCCCTGCATCTGTCTGTCAAGCAAATCTTCGGACCACCTGGAGCTTTGAGCAGGGTCTCAGTCAGGGGCTACTTTGGCTCTTTCTCCTACATCCTGGCCTCACCCTCCTGGCCTCCAGCTCTGTTGTCCTCCTTGAGCTCTGGTCTTGCCAACTCCATGATGCATTCTCAGTGGGGATGATGTTCCCAAGCGAACAAAAGTAGTTTCTTGGAGGTTGTGGTAGTTTGAATATATATTCAGTGTTTTATTAGTTTATAGTTTGCATCTGCAATCACCTTACTAGTGGCAATGTCACTGGGGGCCGGTCTTAAGGAGTGGTGATGGTTTGAGACTCCATTGTAAAGATATGTAAAGTGTGCCTAATGGGAGTTCCTGAAGTGTGCTGTGTGACTCTTTTGGCTGTAGTTTTTCTCTGTGTGCTGTGTGGCTGGTTGGTTTTTTTCTCTTTCTTGCCTGGTCCTGTGAGAGCAAGCCGCTTCTCCTGCCATTATGAAACGTCCTCTGGATCTGTAAGCTTCAATAAATAATATCCCTTCCTCCATAACTGTGCCTGGTCTGGAAGTTCATCTCAGCGAACCTGAAGCTGTCTGCTACAGAGGTAAAAAAAAAAAAAACTTAGATATTCCAATGGTATGGGGCCTTCCCAAAGGCAGCAGTCTGTAAGCACACATAGAATCTCTCTGGTATTAAAATGCAACTAGGGTGAGGGGTGGTTAGGAAGCAAATGGCAGAGAAGCTCCTGCCATTTGAAGATTGCGATCGAGCTCTCCTGTCTAAGGATGGAATACAAGTCCAGGCTCAGCCATGCGGCTGCAAGCAGTGTCTGCCATGTTCTGTCATCTCTGACAACTGGGGTGCCACGCCACGAGCTATGCCTTTGCTGTGTGCTTGTCCCTCAGAGCTCCCGTGACTGGCTCAGATGTGTCAGGACACTTGCAGTTAGTGTTAAGGTAGACACTGGACCTACTGGACAGATAAAGGCACTGGAGTCAGGGAAACTGGCTTCAAATACTAGCGCTGCCACTGACTCACTTTGTGACCCTGGGCACTTCCTTGTTCCTTGTTGGAAGAACCAGGATGATAACACTTATGAAAACAGCACAATAAAGATTTCCCTTCCACCATTGGTAGCTATCTATTTTAGGCAGGCAACATGAAGGAAGCATCAATCTTCTCGTAACAATGATGTCAGCTACACAGCCCTTGAAACCTTCCACAGGACTTTCTTTCACACCTATGCTCTCACATGACTATGACAGCAATCCTGTAAGGGACAGATAGCATTATTTCCATTCCAAAGAGCAGGAAAACACCATTACTGTCATTACAAATAGTGTAGGAATGCTCAGTCATTCAGAGCAGTTCCTGTGGGTGGAGTCTGTCCTGTTCTAGCTACTGCTCATAGACAAGGCGCTGGAGAGTGAATGATGGTCCTACATCTCCCTCCTGCCTCCCTGCCACCATCACGATATTTATGGGACACGGGAGGGCTTCCAGCCCTTTGTCTTCTTGGAGGGATGGACGGCTGTGGCCTTTCGCTGGTGGAGGAAACATTGATGGTCTTTGTGTAGAAACAATGACTGTTTATTGTAGGAGACATCATTGTTATCTCAAGGGACACCTGGGACTGTTCCTGTGCAGGAGAGGCTCTGAGCCATGACCAAGGCTGGGTCTGGTCACCATGGAGTTGGGGAGGAGGGCAGAGACCCTCATCCTTGATGACTCACTCAGGTCGACCCATCATTCCATGTGGATTACTTGTTCTTTTTCATTGCTGCCTGTAAAGAAGTACCCGCCTCTCTATCACTCTGCTTTCTTTTAGTGGGGGTTCAAGGTTCTGGTAGAATCATTCATGATCAGGAGAGGATGAAGTCAACTTGGATATTAGGAAGAACTTGCTGTTCTTGACTGAGCAATACTAGACATGACAACGAAAGGAACAATAGATATTAGATGTCTGGATAGTGTCTGGGAGTGAGCCATTATGTAGGTGTAAAGGTGGCAGAAGCCAACTGGTTGCATGACTTAAGTGACAGCACTATGGTATCATGAAAAAAGCATGGTCCAGAATAAGCTACCTGGTTCACATGATGGGGCTACCAATTATTGGGCAAGTGTCTTTGGCAAGGTAGGTTAAGATACTTAAATCTTTCTGAGCCTTGATTTCCTTCTCAAGAGAGAGGGTATTATCTGGTTATGTGAGGTTAGGATCAAAAGGAGATACTTAGTGCTTATATTGGGTTCTCAGTAATGATTAGTTGTCATTCTATATTAAGGTGCAAGTTAGGAAAGTACTTAAAAATACCTCAAGGGCTAGGGCGATGGCTTAGTTGGCAAAATGTTTGTAGTATAAGCATGACAACCTGAGCTTGGATTCCCAGCCCCCATGTAAATGCCAGGTAGGCATGGCAGCCCGACTGCAATCACAGCATGAAGAGGCAGAGATGAGGCTCCCTGGGGCCTCCATATGCACATGTACCAACATGTATGCCCACACATGTGCAAACATAGAAACACACACACACACACATGCGAATCACACGCACACACTGACCACAAGACTCTGAATTGTCATGACACCCAGCTCTGGCCCTCCTGGTGAAAGTGACAAGAGGAAAAAGCAGGTCTCCCATGTCATATGACATCAGTCTGAGTACTAGATCTGCCTCTCTCCAGCTGAATGACCCTGCACAAATTACAAAATCTAAGTTTCATGATTCACAGAGAACTCTGCCTTTGAGGTAAATGGAGTTATAAGACATGTCTGGCAGCCTGTTGAGAGACAGTTTATAGCTAGCTCTGAAAACTACAAAATAAGGCACACAGGTAAGGGATTTTTTCCCCTCAAATTTTATAGTTTAATGAGAAGAGAATTAGACATGTTCACAAAACACATAAGGCCATCAAATAGAAACAAAGTACCCTGAGACTTAATAATTTATCATTTATATCCTCAATACCCTATATGTTTGGTTTGACCAAGCCTAAGTGATTAGACATAAAGTTTGAAAGCCAAAAAAACAGAAATAAATATAAACTGTTCACATGGTTATGGTAGAAAATATGTTAGAAATATATAACCAATGTTAATATTTTGGATATAAAATGTTCCCCACAGACTTGTGTTTCCCAGCAGGTGGGAGAATGCAGAATGTTTAGGAGGTGGGCCCGTGCTGGAGGAAGGGGATCACTCTAGACAGGCATTGAAGTTTTACAAATTGGCCATACTTCCTGTTTATTCTCTGTTTTCATCTGTAGAGACCTTATGTAGCCCAGGCTGGCCTGGAACTCACAATGTAGCCCAGATTTCAAACTTTACAACCTTCTTCCTGTTTCATTCTCCCAAGTTCTAGTATCAACAATCGTGCACTACCACGCCCAACACAGAAAGGGTGTCTTTAAAAATGTTTTTATTTATTTATTTGAGAGAACTATTAAGACAGAGAGAAAGAGACAGATACAGACAGAGTGAGGATGGGCACACCAGGGCCTCCTGTCACTGCAGACAAACTCTAGACACATATACTACTTTGCATCTGGCTTTACATGGGGACTGGGAAGTCAAGCCCATGCCATTAGATAGTGCAAGAAAGTGCCTTTAACCTCTCAGCCATCTCTCCAGCCTTCAAATTGTTTTTGTGTTGTATACTGGTGGTCGGTTGCTGGTCTTGCATTATTGACCTTGGTTCAATCTACTGGTGGTGGCTTACATTACAGTGGTTGTTTCTATAGCAATGGTAAGCATGATTTTTTAAAATTAGTTGTGAACTTTACTGTAAAAACATACTACAAATTTGGTCACATTCCCATTGAGTTATGCTCTTTTTAAATTTCTGAATCTAACAACAATATTTAATACATTTAAAAGGGGGTTATACTCTTATGTTCCCTCTCCCCTGACCCCATTCCATGGATGGTCTTCCTCATTGGGGTTATCAGTATTCGCTGTGAGGTCATAAAAGCACCAGTCAGTCTCTTGGTTGGGAGGGGGTAGCAATGCTTCAAAATACCCCTTCCCACTCTAAGGTTCTTATATTCTTCCCCCTCCCACACAATGTTTCTTGAACCTTGGTGAGTGTATTATAAGTTTCCTTTAGTGTTGAGCACTCTGCAGCCTCTGATTTTCTGCTTTGATGAGTTCTGAGTCTCTTAAGTGTCTATTCCCATCTCCCTGAAAGAGGATCTCAAGCAAGCAGTGAGAGCAGCACTCATATTTAATCTACCACTACTTCTGTAATGTCTATAATGCCTCCTGGGTCCAGGCAGATGTGATAAAAATGATTTGTCTTGTGCTAGGCAGTTAGCTTTCTTTTCTTGTCATACTAACAGGTCTTGGGTATTTGCTGCCATCTGTAAAAAGCAGATTCTCCAACCAAGAGTGAGAGCAGCATTGATCAAATGGGAGAAACACTGACATCTAGAAGACTTTCAGATGGGCATAACTGCTCATCTTAGCCAAAGAATAGTGGGGGCTTCTCTCTGGAGCCTATGACTTTCCAAGCCATAGGCTTCTGATTTGGTTCTCAGTACCAGGTATGAATTCTCTCCCACTAAGTGGGCCTCATACCCAATCAGAGAGTAGTTGATTACCCCCATAACCTGTGTGCCACTATTGCACAGGTGTGTCTGTCTTGCCCGGCTGGTTGATTTAGTAGCTTGAAGGATCCCCTGCTTATTCAAACTATTGGACATTATTATCCCCCAGCAGTTCTTATAGTACTTTTCAGCAGGAAGGGCTAGCCAGCAGGGAGCTGGCTTCCTTCTTGGCTCCAGGTTGATCTCTCCATGTCTTGTGACTACAGCCTGTGGTATCTTCAGCAACAGGGAGAGAGGGATTTGTAAGGACGTTAATAATAAATTCTTTGCATTGTGGTGGTAGCAGCAAGTTTGGGGTTCAGCGCCTCAGGCCTGAGAGACATATAGGCCCTCAAAATAAGGCACAGGTCAGTGGTTCTCAAAGGTGTGCCTAAGAGGAGCCTGGAGCTTCCTATGACATTTTCAGGGAGATTGTAAGGACCTCACTTACCTAATAACATAATTGTATAAGACTATATTCACTTCTATTTTGACAAAAGTAAGAGATTGCAACAGACTGGCTAAAGAAGCAGATATGAAAATTTAACTGTGTCCTGAAAAGCCAAACACCAAGGAGACTTATAAACTTATAACACAATGCTACATTTCTCGATGAGTTATTTTTGTTTCTGTTTTTTGGATATGTAGTGCCTTTTAAAATAAGTATTATTTTATGTCTACAGCTATTTATTTATTTATTTATTATTTAAAGGAGAAAGAGAGAGAAAAAAGAGAGAGAGAGAATGGGCATGCCAGGGTCTTTAGCTACTGCAAACAAACTCCAGATGCATGTGACACCATTGGCATCTGACTTATGTAGGTACTTGGGGAATCAAACCTGGGTCCTTAGAATTCTCAGTCAAGTGCCTTAACTCTAGCCCCTCATGTTTACATCTATTATGCTTAACTTTTTTTTTTTTTTTTTCAAATACTGGGCCTCAAACCTTACTTTACAGTCTGGCTTTACATGGATGCTGGGGAATCAAAACTGGGCAAGCAGACTTTGCAAGCAAGTGCCTTTAACTGCTGAGCCATCTCCTCAGCCTCAAGGTAGATTCTTGACATTGTATTTTATAGTAGAATCACACATCTCTCCCCAACCCAGATTATTTATTTGGCCAAAGCCATGCTGGAATCTGTTTACCAAGAAATAGATAGACACATTTCAGAGAGCTTCTCAACAAGCCAAGTGCTAGAAGGGTCTTAAGAAGGACTTCATTTGACTTGTAGAACTCCAAGGAACTTCCAGCTTTTCAGCTTCTGGAGAACAGTGGAGGCTGAATCCACACGATGGCTGTCAGGGCTGGACTGGGAGTGGAAGAGCTCCCTAGACAGCTAGAGAAGCATCCTTAATGATTCTCTTCTGCTTACGAATAAACAGCTGCGTAGACTTAAAACACACCCAATGTGGCTCAGGGAATTTTGCGGAAGAGGGGGTGGAAAGATTGTTAGAGCCACAAGTTGGGATATTATGCACAGAGGCATTGCCTCTCCCCCATAATGGACTGCTGCACCCACAAGGCATGACCCACAACCCCCATGGGGATGACCTACATCCCTAACAAGGAGGTCCTCTTTGGAAAAGGGACAGGGATGAGGAAAATTATGGTACCAACATGTGTTGTTTACATACTAAGTATGTCCATAAGTAATAAAAATAAATTTTTAAAAAAGAATAAACAGTTGACTTTTGAGTGTCAAAAATTGAAAGCATCAAGTATATGAAGAATCTCTACACTTGCTGTTAGAAGCATCCCAGCTCTGCAAAGGTCATTGCCAGATATTGGAGGGAATAGATATAAATCCTACCCAAGGAGAGGCCTGCTAGACTAGCACACTTTGTTCTATTACATAATAATTAGAGACAGGTAAGTTGCTTGGCAGCACATGATGGCCTGTGAGACACAAAGCACTGTACTGACTTCTTGTTATTGCTCCAAGCTCAGAAGATCTTCCAGAAGTTCAAAAGAGAGGACTAGACTAGTAAGTCTCTACTATAAGCACAGGAATGGATAAAATCAGGATTTTACTTAATGATGATTAATAATAATTACAACTATAATATTCTTTAATAACATTCATATCTCAAAAAGGCTCTGAAGCAGCTTACATTTAAAAAATACAGCTATAATAAAATGCATCCCATTGGAACTACAATGAAAGATTTAGAAAAAAAAAAAAAAAAAAGGGAAAAAGATAGAGAGGAAGACAACTTGCACCAGAAAATTTAGATTAATACTGTAAGTGAGAACAAAGCCTGAAGTTCCTGGGAGCAAAAGCAAGAAAGAAAACATAAGTAATTTGCATAGTTTTCATTTCTATATAAAAAAAGGCACACCAATTAATAAAGACTCTGAAATAATTGGTGTTGGTGTTTTTGTGTGTGTATTAGTGATTTTTATGACAAGGTCAGGAGTTCGGTGTGGTGGTGCACATATTTAATCCAAGCACTCGGGAGACAGAGGTAGGAAGATCTCATGAGTTCGAGGCCACCCTGAGAATTCCAGGTCAGCCTGAGCTAGAGTGAGACCTTACCTTGAAAAACAAACAAAAAAAGGAAAAAGTAAAGAAGCCAGGTGTGGTGGCTCACGCCTTTAATCCCAACACTGGAGAGGTAGAGGTAGGAGGATCGCGGTGAGTTTGAGGTCACCCTGAGACTACATAGTGAATTCCAGGTCAGCCTGGGCTAAAGCTAGACTCTAACTCAAAAAAAAAAAAAAAAAGAAAGAAAGAAAGAAAGAGGGAAAGAAAGAAAAGAAAAGGTCATAGGATATAACATTGATAAAAGCAATGTTAAAAACGGGAGGTACTTTTATCATATCAATCTCCCTTAACCCATGTTCAATCCTCATTAGATAAAATATAGGTGTGTGTTGATTTTTTTAAACATTTTGTTGACATACATGTAGATGTGTGTATTTAATTATGTGTATACAAATATTTTATTATATTCTAAATACACGGCTTTATCAAGAAAAAAAGCTTGGAGAATTTTCAGGATTAATAGTAGGCATTTTTCTAAAATATTATCATAAGTTGACTTGGTCAGAAATTTCCCTTCCATAAGGTAAGAATAATACCAAGTGTCCTTTTTAAAAAAATATATGTTATTTAAGCCGGGTGTGGTGGCGCATGCCTTTAGTCCCAGCACTCGGGAGGCAGAGGTAGGAGGATCACCATGAGTTCGAGGCCACCCTGAAACTACAGAGTGAATTCCAGGTCATTCTGGGCTAGAGTGAAACTCTACATTGAAACCCCCCCCCAAAAAAAGTTATTTATTTGAGAGAAAAAGAGGGAGACAGAGAGAGAGAGAGAATAGGTGTGCCAGGGCCTCCAGCCACTGCAAACGAACTCTAGACATATGTGTCACCTTGTGCATCTGGCTTACATTGATACTGGGGAATCAAAACTAGGTCCTTAGGGTTTGCAGGCAAGTGCCTTAACTGCTAAGCCATCTCTCCAGCCTCCCAAATGTCTTTTAAGATGGTGATCTTTTGAGTTTACTAAGTGTTTCAATTTACTTCCTGGCTCAGATATTAAGCTCTAGAGTTTTCCTATAAGAGCACCTTATATATAAAGTTGCACAATCCACAATGTTTCAATTGATGTTTGGAAGACAGTCAAAGTCCCCAACAGAAGGATTTGGGGTGGTACAGTGGTCCATTAGTATGATATAGAATGGTGGCCGAATCCCTGATCTTTAGAGTAAGGCAGACTTGAATTTGAATCTTCTTGCTTGCTCTGTAATCTTTGGAGAAGTTGTTTAATAACATTTTGGATCTCAGGTTATCTACATAAAATGAGATGGTTGTTCCCATTTTTGTCAGCATTTGTGAGAGATAATATTGACCAAACCTGGTGAATAACAAGTGTCCATAATGATAATTAATTTCTATCATGAATTGGGGAAAGGGAGAAGCTCATGAGTTCTCACTCCTTCCTCAGGAGCTATGGGCAGTAATGGTTGCTAGGAAAGAGGGAGACATTTATTATCAGTGATGTAGCCACTGATAAGTTGTCCATGCTCCTATAAATAAATAAACCCCCATTCAAGTTAATGCAAGCAGCCCTAATTAAACTCAGTGAGACACACACACACTCCCGAACATCAAAGTAGAAATAAAACTATTTGGGAAGAAGAAAAGGTTTTATGTGAGTAGGAGAGGGACAAGGTAAGGTAATGAGCAGGTATATGATCAAATATATTATGTACATGTATAAAATTGTCAAAAAAATTTTTAAAGAATAAAAATAATGGTGGCTTATTGACTGGGCAATTTGATCTGAGGCAATGATTAAGAGACATGATAGAGTATGTATAGAATAATTTCATTTCTGTCCAAGAGAAAAAATAGCAGAATCAACAATGTTCAGCGAGTCCATTACCTGGTCTCCAAATCTAATTCAGAATACAGTTTCTGAAAATTGCCTGGAATGAGGCCCTAAAAGGTAATAATGTGCTGACACACTGGCATTTGACACACTGAGTGGAGTTCTGGCTCTTTCTATTCCCTGGTCTAGAGCCACCTTTTGAAATACATAGAGCAGTCCACTCCACAAGATCTTAAAGGAAGAAACAAGGCCAACCCTGCCTGTCTGTGTGATTCTAAGCAGACAACCCTTTATTTTCACTCTTAGTAATGAAAGGGGTATTTGTGACGTGGCCCATTTCATATCAGGAAACAGTAGTGGGGAGGAAGTGCTGCTTTTTATGGAGCCTAAAATTTTCCCCATGTCATTTCACTCCCTTGGATATAGTTTTGTTCTTGGACCAGGACACAATCAGTCCACTGTGGAGGCAAGCAGATTTGCATGTGAATTCTGTCCTTCTTAGTGTTTTATCTTGGGCAAGGGACAAGCTCTCTCAAGACTGGAAATTAAGGATAATCGTAGCACTTCCCAATAATGTTGTTGTGGGATTAAATGAAAAACTATGTCAACTGCACAGCACAAAATAGGTGTTCAGGGACAATATATGTCAACTCTGGTCATTTCTTTCCCTAATATAGAAAAGAATGAGATGAAAATGAGATGAATATGTTAAGTCCTTGTCAGTTTCAGAAATTTCTGAGCCAGGTGTTCCAATGATACAAGCTGGTTCTTCACAGTAAAGTCAACCTGGGATCCTTATTACTTGAACAGAAACTAATGGAGGTGTTGGGAAAAGGAGAAGACACCAGGAAAACCAACAAGCTGTTTTCAGTCTTTTTCTACCGCAGTATGATGTGCATGTGATAGCTTGGTGTGGCTCCCAGTGGTTCATGTGGGCAATGAACTCAGTGATTTTCTCCTGGACTGGGGATGGCATGTTCTATGTGTCTAGTATACTTTGGAAAAGCTCTTTCAATCCAGGTCCTGAGAGTCCCAGGAAAGGTGTGCATCCCTTTCCCACTCCTAATCTTGAGAATCACAGAAATAGACTGGGAAAGCGTGTTCTCTTGTCATCTCCAAGGAAGGCAGGTCATAGCAGTGGTTCTCAGAGTGTGGTCCCTGACCACATAGCACCAGCGCTATAGGGGAACTTATTAGACATGTACAAGTTGATTCCCATCCAAACAAAGACTATGTGTGCTTTAGCAAGCTTTCTGGGTGATTGTGTTGCATGCTTGAGTTTGCGTATTGATTGGTCAGAAGAGGAAAAGAAACTGAAATCTCCACCTCATGAGGCAACCCTGGGCTTCTGACCTCCCTGTGGATTCACATTATAGCAAATTCCAAACTGATACCTATCTCCTATCTCTTTTATTTGCTTTCCTTGCAGTGCTAGGGATCAAGAAATTGTGCCCAGGGCCTTATACATTCTGAGCAAGTGCTCTATCACTGAGCTACATCCTCATTTCCCATCTGATTTTCTGAACAGATGACTCACTATTAAGGAGGCTGAGTTCTGCCAGCACCATTTCTATCTCACCCTGTGAAAGGCTTACCAACTAACTGTGTTCTCATGTTAGGTGAGCCAAGTCTGGTTTCATTTCTTTTAGCCAAGACTTGTACGAATTTGTCATTCTCTTTTTGAACTAAAGAATGTTCTTGGTGGTTCACTCCATTCAGGAGGATGAAGTAGGAAGATCACTGTAAGTTTGAGGCTAGCCTGGACTACAGAGTGAGTTTCAGGTCGGCCTGGGCTAGAGTGAGGTCCTGTCTCAAAACAGCAACAACAATACAGAAAAAAGAAGAAGAATATTCCAGCCTCTTGCTAACATCTACTAAATAAAAGTTAGCCTTGACTATTTTGAGGACATTGCATATTTAGTGGGTCAAATATGGAGTCATAACACACTACTCAGTTTGAAGACAATTCACTTATTTCATTCTACCCTGTATTCATTTTTTAAAACTTTTCCACCCTTGGTACAGCACAAGAAAGAATAATTAAGAATACATGAAATATCAAGCACTATGCAGAATGAATGAAACAGTGCTTGATCCAGAAGATACAGCAGGGTGACTAGCATGCACCTATGTGTTCCATACATTCTAAAGAAGTCGTCTTTAAATTTCACAACATTCTAAGAAAGGTATTATAGTCCCCATTTTACCAACCTGAGTCTCGGAGTCTAAGTCTACATCATGACTTCTGAGGTTTGTCTGGCTCCAAAGTGCACCCATCATTCTGCCACAGCAGGTCCATTCTGGGACATATCCTGTGCTACAGGGCTTCCTCAAGGAGAGAAATCATGGCACGAAGCAAGGTGTTCTGCACAACAGGAGACTCTGGATAATGTTTGTCTAAAGACTATAAAGTGTGTCTTTAGAATAATGCAGGTAGGGCTGGAGAGATGGCTTAGTGTTAAGGTGCCTGCCTGCAAAGCCTAACAACCTGGGGTTGATTCCCCAGCACCCATGTAAATCCAGATGCACAAAGTGGTGTGTGCATCTAGAGTTCATTTGTAGCAATTGGATGCCCTGGCAAGCCCATTCTCCCCACCTCCCCCCCACCTCGTCTCTCTCCTAGTTCTCTCTGCTTGCAAATAAATAAATAGTGCAGGTTGATAGACTGATAATATAGTCTACTTTATATCAAAATATATGGTATTTTAAGTAGTTTGGGTTTCACAAAATGGTCAGAGAAAGCACCCTTCAGTTACTTTAGCACCTCTTCCTCCCTTCCTCCCTCTCTCTGCACAATCACATGCATACATTAGTGTTTGAAAGCAAATCGAGACATTATTATTCCTAAATATGTTAAGGTATACTTTGTACAAAGTGTGCAACTTGCAGAAATAACATTAATGAGGGAAAAAAAAGGTATTTAGATGAGAAAAAGGTATTGAATAGGTACTAAACCAAGTTTAGGCTCTAATTTAGAAGAGTTTTAATGTTCCTTCTTGGCTTTATATATATATATGCTTCAATTAAAAACTTATAAACAGAGCTAGAGAGATGGCTTAGAGGTTAAGGTGCTTGCCTGTGTAACCTAAACATCAGGTTTGATTCCCCAATACCCATGTAGGCCAGATGCAAATGGTGCATGCATCTGAAGTTCGTTTGCAGTGGCTAGAGGCCCTGCCACACCCATTCATTCTCTTGCTCCTTCTCTCTCTCTCTGCCCCTTTCTCTCACTCATAAATAAATAAATAAATAAATAAATAAATAAATAAATAAATAAAACGTTTTAACAAACTTTTAAAAAAGTTATAAGCATGGGGGGAGGGTACATGCCTTTCATCCCAGCACTCAGGAGGCAGAGGTGTGAGGATTGCCATGAGTTTGAGGCCAGTCTGGGACTACAGAGTAAGTTCCAGATTAGCCTGGTCTAGAGTGAAACCCTACCTCAAACAAACAAACAAACAAACAAAACATTATAATAAAAAATGAATACTGAATTTTAATATATTAACACACATTTGACCAAACAAAGCCATTTTTCTCTTAGAGAATGTGGTATTTTTATTGCATAATGTTAAGTTTTTAATTAGATAAAAAATTAACAATAAAACTACTCAGGCACACCATTTAGTAACACTAAATAAGGACATGTAATTTTTTGTTTGTGTTTGTTTTGTTTTTCAAGGTAGGGTCTCACTCTAGCCCAGGTTGACTTGGAGTTTACTATGTAGTCTCAGGGTGACCTTGAACTCACAGCAATCCTCCCAAGTGCTGGGATTAAAGGCGTGCACCACACCAAGTTAGGAGAACATGTGATATTTATGGTCTTAGAGAATAATCAAAGATATTGGATTGATGATGTAACTCAGGGGTAGATCGTTTGTGTAGTTTGCCTAAGTGACTGGGTCCCGTCTACAGCATTGAAAAAGTAAATATCATGACCAGAATCTCATCATGGTGATGCTCACTCGTAATCTCAATACTTGGGGAGGTGGAGGCAGGAGGGTCAGGAGTCTGAGTCTAGCCTGGGTTATGAGACCCTGTCTCAAAAATATCAGTAAATAAATAAATAATAAATAGGAGGATTTCCATGAGTTAGAGGCCAGCCTGAGACTACAAAGTGAGTTCTAGGTCAGCTTGGGCTAGGGTGAGATCCTACCTTGAAAAAACCAAATAAACCATTAACACACACATGAATAAATAAAAAATAAATATCAGAGATATTATGTCTCTATAAAAAGTTAGCAAGCCATTCAGATCAATGTTGTTTTTTAAAATATACATATATATCTTTTTTTTTTTTTGAGAGAGAGAGTGGAAGAAAGAAACAGACAGACAGAGAGAATGGGCGTACCAGGATCACCAACCACTGAAAATGAACTCCAGATGTGCCACCTTGTGCATCTGGCTTTATGTGGGCACTGGGGAATTAAACACTGGTCCTTAGGCTTGTAGGCAAGTACGTTAACCACTGAGCCATCTCTCCAGCCCTGTTTTTGTTGTTGTTTGGTTGTTTTTTTGTTTGTTTGTTTGTTTTTTTGAGGCAGGGTCTCACTCTATCCCAGGCTAGCCTCAAACTCATGGTAATCCTCCTACCTCAGCTTCCCAAATTCTGGGATAAGCCGCTATGCCCAGCTCAGAGTAATATTGATTTTGGACAGTAATTTAGAATCTGAGAAGAGCAAAAGCTATAACAAAGAGTGGCACCTAGTGGCCACTCTCTAAGTACACTAAAGTGTAACAGTTTAGTTCCATGTCATTAGGAAAGGACAGCCAGCCCATTGACCTTTAGATGGGCTCTTGGGAACACGTCTCAGAAAATTGCCTGTCTTTCTCCAGATACTGAGAACAAGGAGTTACAGGCATGAGTGAGAAGTGAAGTGATGACTTGGACTTTATTAATAGGGTGAAATAACAATGCTCTCTTCTGTGCCGACTGCCCTCCAAGGTGATGCACAGCACCTAATCAGGCATCACTAGACAAGCACTGGGTCACCTCAAATCATTCTCGTTTCAGATGATCAAGATCTTCAAGGAAATGTTAAATGTAATTGTTTATGTGTGTGGTCCACTGGGGTCTATTGCTGATGTACAAAAAAAATAATGCCCATCCAGCTTCATGTGGGTGGCTGGGGAATTGACAGGATTTGCAAGCAAGTGCCTTTAACCACTGAGCCATCTCTCCAGCCCCAAAGTGATGATTTTTTTTACTGATGTGTATTCATTGTGCATAGTGGTGGGTTTCATAAAGACATTTTCATTTCACATCATGAACTTTGACCATATTCACTCCCCAGTAGTCCCTCCTTTCTGTTCCCCCCTCCTCCCACTACTCCTCTGCCTTCTCCCAGATAGTCTCACTTCTACTTCCATGTCATATATGTGTTTATGTGGCAATAAACAAACAACAACAACAAAAAACCTCTCTTTTATCTGGGCGTGGTGCAACACACCTTTAATCCCAGCACTAGGGAGGCTGAGATAAAAGGATTGTCATGAGTTCAAGGCCAGCCTGGGACTACGTAGTGAATACCAGGTCCGCCTGGACTAGAGTGTGACTCTGCCTTGAAAACAAATACATACACAAAAATCTCATATTTTCAACAGTTCTATGATTTTGTGTTAGGCCATGGTCATAGTTATCTTTGGCTGCATCCTGCCCAAAGACCACTGTTTGGACATGTCTGCTAGGTGAAAGATTAACAAGCAAGAACTTTCCATAATGTCAAACTATTTCCTCACCAAAGATACAGTAATTATGATTTTAAAAGATCATTTTACCTTCATGTAATCTGGAAGGTACCACCATAAAAGGGATCAAAGTTAACTTCAACGGTAAGGAGATCATGGACAATCTGTACCTCCTGGCATGATGCGCTGTAAAGGACATAGATCACCTGGAGGCACTCCTTCCTCAAATTCATCACTCAAACTCAATCTTGAGGAAGAATTAGACAAACTTCAGTTGAGGGACAATCTATGCAATAAGTGGTATGTACATTTCCAGTCCTATCTTTAAACCAGAAAACTTAGAGCTTCCCTATTTAGACACATGGGCTGGGTGTGTGCACATGAAAGTGGTTGAGTGACATCCTGTTATTCAGAGCACAGACCAGGTTATTTGTTTTTAAATTCCTTCAAACTTTTATTTTAAATTTATTTTATTTATTTATTTATTTATTGGTTTTTTGAGGTAGAGTCTCACTCTAGCTCAGGCTGACCTGGAATTCACTCTGTAGTCTCAGGGTGGCCTTGAACTCATGGTGATCCTCCTACCTCTGCCTCCCAAGTGCTGGGATTAAAGGCATGCACCACCATGCCCAGCTTATTTTTATTTTTTCTTTGCAAGCAGGAGAGAAAGAGAGAAGAGAGACAGAGAGAATGGGTGCACCAGGGCTTCCAGTGCATGTGAACTCCACTGTAATGAACTCCAGAAGCATGTGCCATTTTGTGCATCTGGCTTTACGTGGGTACTGGGGAATCAAACCCAGGTCTTTATGTTTTGCAGGCAAGCGCCTTAATTACTGAGGTAACTCTTTAGGCCATCAGGCTGCCCTCACCACGTAGATGTCATGCTTACCTGCTATTAGCATAGCTAGTCATTGACTCTAGAGGCTAATGGACGACCTCTCCATTTTAAGGGGTTTAGCATGAATCTTGGAGTGCTTTAGGTTAGGAGGCACTTTCCAAAGGACATAAATAGAAGAAAAAATAAATGGAAACACCACCTAGTGAGGAATCTCTTCACTCTAAGGAGTAAGAAATAGGAAGTTAAGCTGAGTCACGGGAGAAAATGAAGACTCCAGTATAACAATGTCAACTGGCAATTTTTGAGTGGAGTGCAGTCATTCTAGGTGGTCTTGTAGCCAACCCCTTTCCCTAATGCATCTTCTGGTTTCCCTAGCACCACCATCAGCTTCCCAGTAGGCTCTAAGAAGGAGCCTCTCTGGCCCCAGGGCAGTGGGCTTTCTTGTCTCTTCTGGGGAGATGGGAACTGTGAGAATGTGGCTTCTCATGCTGTTTTCTAGTGACCTATGGAATGACGAGCTCCAGTGCCTATTACTACACCAAAGTGATGTCTGAACTCTTCCTACAAACCCCGTCAGACACAGGAGTCTCCTTCCAGGCCATCAGCAGCATGGCCGACTTCTGGGATGTGAGTATGAAACTGTCTCCACCCTTCCCTCTCTTCCTCAATGGCTTGAGGCACAAGCCAGAGCCCAATGAGGTCAGATGATATATCAGGCCAAATATCCAATGGTCAGGTCAGTCTAGGATCAGGCTGAATCAAAGGATAAAGTGAAATTAATGGATTAGGCTAGAGTTCAGGTGGAGGTGGGAGAGGGATCAGGGATCTGAGAACCAGGACATAGATTTGAATTTGGAGTTGAGGAGAGTCAGGTTAGCATCTGGCCATCGTTGGTGGGTCAGCTGATGGGTCCAAGAAAAGAGGCCAGAGACAAGCTAGCAGCCAGGAAGTGAGGGCAGAGCTCATGCGCAGGGATCAGGAGGAGACTGAACCAAGATTAACCCAGTTGGTGATCCAGTTTGCCCAAGGCCCTCTCCTGGACAGTCTGTACTGGACCAAGTGGTACAACAACCAGAGCCTGGGCCATGGCTCCCATTCTTTCATTTACTATGAGAACCTGCTGCTGGGGGCTCCAAGGCTACGCCAGCTGCGGGTGCGCAATGACTCCTGTGTGGTGCATGAGGACTTCCGTGAAGACATTCTGAGCTGCTACGACGTCTACTCTGCAGACAAAGAAGAGCAAGTCCCCTTTGGGGCCCTCAATGGCACAGCGTGAGTAAACCCCTGCTACGGGCTCAGGCCCCACCCTCTGGGCCTGACACCATCCCAAAGTACAGGAACCACTTTCAGTAAGGCTTCAAAGGGTGGGCAGTTTAGAAGACTTTAGGAACATCTCTTTGAGGATATTGATATGAGTCATTTAGGAACTGAGGAGGCAGGTTAGCAGAAGAGCCATAGGCTCCAGGCTTGTTCCCACACAGGTCACCGTTACACCTGTGGACAGATCCCACAAAAAGTGTTTCTGCTCAGAGCCCTCTGGGTGTGTGGACAAATGGGTGAAGCTCATTGGCATCAGAGTCATGGTTGGAGAATCTAACCCTTAGGATTGATTGGGAGGGGAAACATGGAGTCAAGGGTGGACAAGGAATGAGGGAGGGAAGGGAAGAGGTGGACAGAAATAGAAGGGTAGAAATTGAGGGTAGAAATTTCTGCTCAGGTTAGAATTTGAGGGGCTAGAGCAGAGAGTCCAAGCAGCCAGTTACACAACCACAGGAGCTGAAAGGATCCTGTCTGGATCTATGGTGCAGGTGCTTCTCTTATGGACACTGCTTGGGCTGGAGCCTAGAATTGTTGGGCTGACTTTGTTATCCATATCCCCAGTGATATAGTGAAAATGATACTAATATTTGAATCTTAGTACTCTTGCCATATAACTGATTATCATGGAAATCTTTGAGTCTCCATTTTCTCTTCTGCAAAATGTGGATATTTTCCCTCCCTTCTCAAACAATTGTTAATATAAAACAACATAATATGTGTGAAACATATATTGTATATTCACATATAGTGTGTATATATATATATATATATATATATATATATATATATATACACACATACATATATTATACATATACTATATATGCATTAGAGTGTATATGATATATAATGTATGCATATCATATAGTGTGTATATGATATATAACATATGCATAACTGTAAAGCCAGGCAATCATAATATACTGCCATTTCCTTGAGGGATCAGCTCTTAGCCTGGCTGACTTCTCTTTGCTCAGAGACTTCTCTTTGGCTTTTTCTGGTGGTAGGTGGACATACCATTCACAATATGAGCTGGGGGGCTCCTCCCACTGGGGCAGGCTCACAAGCTACAGTGGAGGTGGCTACTACCTGGACCTCCCAGGATCTCGGCAGGCCAGTTCAGAGGCCCTCCAAGACCTTCGCGAGTGGCTGTGGCTAGACAGGGGCACTCGGGTGGTCTTTATCGACTTCTCAGTCTACAATGCCAACATCAATCTTTTCTGTGTTCTGAGGTAGGCCCCTTTTCTGTATTATGCCCCTCCATCCATGATTCCTGGTCCCTGTCTTGAGAACTTTGCCCGAAGTGTGCCCCATAATGAGTTTGGGGAGAGGAAGAAGTAGTAGGAATTGTTCCATCCCAGGTGCCACCAGCCATCTCCCCTCTCCCACAGACTGGTGGTGGAGTTCCCAGCCACAGGAGGGGCCATCCCATCCTGGCAAATCCGCACAGTTAAGCTGCTCCGCTATGTCAGTAACTGGGACTTCTTCATCGCTGGCTGTGAGGTTATCTTCTGCATCTTCATCTTCTACTACGTGGTGGAGGAGATCCTGGAGCTCCACACACATAGGCTTCACTACCTCAGCAGCATCTGGAACATACTGGACCTGGTGGTCATTTTGGTGAGGGAAAGATGTTTGGGACTTGGGACATACTGGGAGGTGGAGAAGTCTCTTCCTTGATAGGGGCTCTGTGTGATTTTTCCTTTTGGAACTCCAAGCCTTCCTTTGGAGTTTGTCAAATCACTGTGCCAGAGCTACCTGAGCAAGAGGCTGATGCCACCCTGGTTCAGCTCTTGGGCAAATTTGTGCACATCTCTTTCCTCCTCACCTGTGATCAGGCCTTGCCTTTTTCTTTCTGCATTTGATAGCCCATTTCTCTTCTGTCTTTTGCCTTCATGACTCCTTTAAGAGTGTTACCTACCCTTTCTCTTGTCCTCTCTTTGATATTCTGTCTTTTCATCCTAATCTCCTTTCTATGAACAGTATATATTTGTCTCACCAAGGCTTGGTGGGGGATTGTGTAGAGAAATCATGTTGCTTTGCTCCAGTTCCTTGTGGCCTTGTACAACCTATTTATTGTCACTGGCTCTAAAGCCTTGTCTGGATTTTAGAACATGTAGGCTATTCCCCAGTCATCCTCTCTGTTCCATCTATACCTCAGCTAGGGAATACTTCAGAAGACAAAGATGTTTCTAGCCTACTTGTATTACCTGCCCCAGCTCTCTGCAGGGACCTCATCTTTGAACTTCCCTTAGGATTCCTTTGAGTTCTCTCATATACCCATGACTCCTGTGTAACAGTTCTCCATTATGGCCATGGGCTTCCACATATTCCGAACACTGGAAGTAAACCGGCTGATGGGAAAGCTCCTGCAGCAGCCACACACATATGCAGACTTCGAGTTCCTGGCTTTCTGGCAGACACAGTATAACAACATGAATGCTGTCAACCTCTTCTTCGCATGGATCAAGGTACTGGGAACCTCCTCCCACCTCGGCAGCAGGGCTCTCTCTCTTCATATGGGTTTCATTTTCTCTTTCTGATTTGATGCCTCCTTGTAGCCTCCATCAGTCCCTGGTGTGGAGTGCTCAATGTTTTTCTCTTACCTTCACTTGGTTTACCATGGCTCTTGCAGATATTCAAGTACATCAGCTTCAACAAGACCATGACCCAGCTCTCATCCACACTAGCTCGCTGTGCCAAGGACATCCTGGGCTTCGCCATCATGTTCTTCATTGTCTTCTTTGCTTATGCCCAGCTTGGCTACCTGCTTTTTGGGACTCAAGTGGAAAACTTTAGCACTTTCATCAAATGCATGTGTGTGTCCTGTTCCCACCTCTTACCCCTCACCTTCCATATCCCTGCGTGTGTGTAGACCTTGGGGAAGATGGGGGAAGTGTGTGGACATGTCTGTGCTTAAAAGTATCTGGGTTAGTGTCCCAAATCCCAAGTATTTTGGGTGAGAGGTGCAGTGAGGGGTCTACTTGTAGTTAGGAAAATGGGGTAGGGGATAAGACATGGATTGGGGCAAGGGTTTGACTAGGCTTTGGAGGAAACTCATACACGGCCTTTCAGTTTCACTCAGTTCCGGATAATCCTTGGGGACTTTGACTACAATGCTATCAACAATGCAAACCGCATCCTGGGTCCTGCTTACTTTGTCACCTACGTCTTCTTTGTCTTCTTCGTGCTTCTGGTGAGAGTCCTTCTGAGGGTTAGTGACATAAAGGGTCTTCAAGGTGTAGTTTTGGCCCTGTCTGTCCCCCACTCAGGATTATGATGGGTTTCTCAAGCCAAGGATATAAAGTGCATGAGAGTGGGGCTTCCTTTGGATTTTTTTGAGAACTAATGTGCTTTCTGGTCAGATGCTTTGCAGAGTATAGGGGAAACTGCAGACTCTCAGGGAAATCAACCTGTTACCTTCCAAGGACGGAAAGGCAGGGTTAAATGAATCACGAGAGGAAGCTGCCCTGAAAGTGTCTATGCCTAGTCTCCAAGATACCCCTTTCTCTGGGGATCTTTGGCTGATTTTTAGTAGTTATTCTCCCTTTTTTGCCAACTGGGAAAGATCTGAGTTTTTTATTAACATGTCCAGCAAGTTTCTTTATTTGATTAATTGATAGGGACACAAGCAGGGATAGGAGGAAATACAGTAAAGAACATAATTGTATTTCACAATGAAAAGTTTCTGGCTTCAGTGATTGGCAGACCCTTGTATGGAAGAGGTCTATGGCACATGTTGGGGTATTTTAATGGCTAGAAAGGTCACTTCAGCATCTGAAAATGAGTACCACAGGTTGACAAGGAAGCATGATGTGTCCCTATCAGAAATGTGTTGAAAGGCTGGGCTCTGAGGCCTGGAGAAGCAGGCATGGGTGGGCTGCAGAGCTCGGGTTAAAAGCATTGGGCCCTTTAGAACATGTGTCTGAGACATGGGATAGGGCTCAGTGTCTTTAGTAACTCTAAAGGTAGAAACGCAGGTCCCCACTTTATCCTCTAGAACATGTTCCTGGCCATCATCAATGACACATACTCAGAGGTCAAGGAGGAGTTGGCTGGACAGAAGGATGAGTTGCAGCTTTCTGACCTCTTGAAACAGGTAACTACTCAATCTCTTTGAGAAGAATATCTACATTTGGGCTTACTTCCAAACTCTGTGTCACTGTCTATGACTGGCTGGTATAGAATTCTATGCCCTTGACCACTTTTGACTTACTCCTGGCGGCCTTGGGTCTTTGGATTGAGGGTTGGGGGTAGGATGAAGAACCTGTAGTCACTGCTGCCTATTTCCCTTTCAGAGCTACAAGAAGACCCTACTAAAGCTACGTCTGAGGAAAGAGCAGGTTTCTGATGTGCAGAAGGTTCTACAGGGCAGGGAGCAGGAGATCCAGTTTGAGGATTTCACCAACACTTTGAGGGAGTGAGCAACCAAGATATCCAATCCTCTTTGAAAATGGTCTATAAGTTCTTGACCTGCAACTATATATCCTTTGTTTATAAACTGTGGTCTTTGGGTCTATGATCTTGATATATAGGCTACTGACTTTGGCTCATAAGTTTCTGATCCTTACCTTTAGGATTGTACCCTTGCTTTAAAGGTCTCTGATCACAGTCTGACCCTTACTGAACAGTCTTTGGAACTAATGTAACAGTATAATTCCCTATTACTATATAGTTATCCCACAAAAGCGTCAACAAATATATCGTGAGCACTAACTGCATAGGCAACTACATAATTAAATGAGACAGAATCTCTGTCCTCCAGAAATTCATAAACATGTAAGCAAATGAACCAAATCATAGAATAAGTTCAACAACAGAAATGACTTGAAGAGAAGAGGCATACAATAAAGTATTATCAATTCATTTTTTAATTTTTAATTTTTATTTATTTGGGAGAGATAAAGAATGGAATGGCATGCCAGGGTCTCCAGCTGCTGAAAATGAACCCCAGATGCCACCTTGTGCATCTGGCTTACTTGGGTCCTGGGGAATTGAACCTGGGTCCTTTGGCTTTGCATGCAAGCACCTTAACTGATAAGCCATCTCTCCAGCCCCATTTTTAAAATTTGAGATAAGGTCTCACTCTAGCCTCTTCTTATTTGGAAGCATGACTCAGAGATCAAGATTCTTACCAGAGCCTAACAGAAGGACGAGGAGTCCATATTCAAGTGACTAAAGTCTTTTCATCACCCTCTTCTCAGACTGGGACATGCAGAGCATGATCTCATGACTGCCTTCACCAAGTTCGATCAGGATGGGAATCATGTTCTAGATGAGAAGGAACAGGAACAAATGCGACAGACTCTGGAGGAGGAGAGGGTGAGCAGGACTGGTTTGTGGGGAAGCAGTGTGAGGATGCTTCTCTCTTGTCCTCTCTCCCGAATATACCCAAACCTAAAGTCAAACTGAACATCCTCCCATTGGTGAGCAAGAAAAGAACAGCAGCTCTTAAACTGCTGCATGGGAACTGCCCTGGAGAGCCTTGAAACATCCTCATACTCGGGTCACATGTCCTAGACCAATTAGATTAGAAGCTCTGGGAGTGATATCAGTACTTCATAAATTTCCTAGATGGTCCCAGTATGCAGTCAAGGTTTAGAACTACTGTTTTGCAACACAGCCTTAGACAAAAGGGACCAGCTGTCAAGTTAATCCCTGACAATTCCCTCTGAAGGCTTGACTTCTTGGGATTTTGAAACTCTCCATTTGATCCTACCATGCCTACTTCATCCCTACTCAGTATAGATCAGAAAATTCAAGGACAGAATTATAGAATGCCAGATGGACATGTGCCAAGAATCTTGGTACTGTCCCTCTTCTCCTAAGCTTGGTTCTGATGAACACCTCACAGCAAAGCTTCAAGGAGAATGTGTTTTCTTTCTTTGGGAAGTGATTTGCTGTCCAGAGGTCGTTCTTGTACCACCATACTGATCCTCCAGAGTCTGGTGAAAAGAAGAGTAGTAAGAACTGGCCCCATGGAGGTCTAAGTCTTGAGAGTCCATTCATAGCAAGTGATGAAATAGGATATGATGACTTCCCGGAGTCACCCTCTCCCTTCTAATACCCTACTTCCTGATCAGGTGGCCCTCAATGCTGAGATTGAGAACCTGGGTCAATCCATTGGGCATAGCTCACCAGATGTGTTGGGCACAGAAACTACCATAGGAAGAGGCTGGGTTTCTGGAGAAGAATTCTACAGGTATGTATAGCCAAGGACCCAGGGCTTGCTATTTGTAATATCTTCTTTTGAGTTTCCTTCCACAACTTTCCAATTCCCTATCCTAGCCCAGGAAGAACTTCTAATCCTCTATGATTCTCCTTATAGGGTTAGACCTTAACTTCTCTTGTTCCCATTCAGGCACACACCATTGTGTTATCTCTGTCCTGTATCCAACCAGTCACCTAGACATAAATTTCTGCTTCTTTGGTGTCTCTCAAATGCTGCAAAGGCTTACAAGGAAAGTTCTTCAGCTGGAGAGTGTTTTAGAAGGAGTTGTGTCCCAGATTGATGTCGTGGGCTCAAAGCTGAAGATGCTGGAGAGGAAGGGGGACTGTGTCCCTCTTCAAGAATGGTGAGTGCCCTTCATCTAGGATCTCTTAGTTCTCCACAGCTGAAATCTACCATCTTTTGTACTCCATCAGTAAGGAGGACATTAAAAAATTGTGTGTGCATGCGTGTGCATGCATACACATGAGCGCACTATGGCCCACGTAGAAAGGTCAGAGGACAACTTTGAGGTGTCTGTGCTCCACCTCCTTTGAGGCAGGGTCTCTTGCTGCTGAAAATGAACTCAGACTGCAACGGAATGTCAGACTAGCTAGCCACAAGCTTTAGATTCTCCTGGCTCTGTCTCTCAGACACATGCACCACTTTGGATCCGGCTTTACACAGGTGCTAGGGAAGGGAACCCAAGCTTTGCAAGAAAGTGCCTTTAACTGCTGAACTATCTCCCTAGCCCAGAAAGTGCATTTTTAAATGACCTATGTTTTTAGGGTCCTGGAGAGACATGTTCACAGTGGTATGTCAATGGAAGTAAGAGTGGAGGGAAAGCCCAAAAGTTGATTCCATCAGCCAAAGAATTACTTTGGGCTTTTAGGAGAAGTCTGTGTCCTAATCTGTTTGACTTGCTTTAATAAACTATTAAGGACTGAGTGGCTTGTAAACAAAAGAAGTGTATTTTTCACAGTTTTGGAGACTAGGAAGTCTAAGATCAAGGTGCTGCCAGATTTAGTATTTGGTCCGTCTCCTTTTTGGCTCACAGACAGCTAAATTCTAGCTGTATTCTCATCTGGTGAGTGCTCCGCACTCAACTTCATCACTTACCAAAGTTCTCATTCCTAAAACTATCACGCTGGGGGTTAACATGTCAGTATAGGACTTTTAGGAGGATACAAACAATCAGTCTATAGCAATTTAGGTTTTCTGGAATCAGACTCAGGAAAAAAAAAAGATATTCAAAATCTTCCATCAACCAACCTGTTCCTTTTCCTTCTAACAGGAGGCACCAGCTGTTTGGCCACACCTTCAGCCAGCCCCAACTGTCACTCCGGCCTCCTTGGAGTCCATGGTGGGCAGAAGAGTAGTGGAGGAAGGGTCCTAAAACATCCAATAACAGGTCCCTCTCTCTCTGTCTCCCCAGAGGCCTCTTCCCCACATGCCCTCCACTTTATGGCAGCAGGACCCATGATGGCTGCTGCAGAGTTTCACCATGTGTCTGGCCCTTTGAGGCAATGTTTCTGTGTATAGCTAGATAATATGCTTAGACTGGTCACTCAGTGTTTTCCGTGTGTAGCTGCATAGCTCTATGAAATAACATTTACCACATGGCTTCTCACTCCCTGTGCATATAGCTCTGTGGTGGTGATTAAAAGTGTCAGTAACAAACAGAATAAAGGACGAGAATCTAATGACTATCCTTAAGCAGGTGGACCGCCATAGCTAAGTGAAAAATGAGAAGCCAGAAGAGTAGGCATTGGCTAGATGCCTTCCCAGTACCAGAAAATCTCACTCTTATCCTTTGTGCATCTAGAGATCTCCTGTTATAATACAGGAGGTTCTTCTCTTCCCCATAGAACTTCCCTGTAAGAGAGGAGGGAAAGCCTAATAAGAAAGTAGACTCATGAGGCGAGATCCTAACAGAGGAGTCAAGGATGGAGTCAAGGAAGGCTCTTCTGGAGGCGCCTACCATCTGGTTTTCCACTGAACACTGTGAACTGAAAGGGCTTTGACAAAGCAACAAAAATGGAGCCTGAAGAGAATCCCTCAAGGAAGGAAAGCTCAGGATTCATGGAACTTTGAACTCATATGTGGTAGTCCCTATCTGTATTCTTCCATGTGACAATGTGTGTTTCCTAGGTGACTATCAATAAACCAAAACAAATAAACAAGAAACCAGGTCTTTGCATTTGCTTCTGAAATCTAGAGGCCAGAAAAAGACTAGAGCCGCCCATGTGCTTGAGTTGGGTAGGTTCATATGAAGTGGGAGCTGTGACATGTGAAGGAGCCAGGCTGCTCCCAGGAGTCTGAAATAAGAACCACTTGTGCAAGGAATGGTTTGAAATGGTGGGTACTAGGATTACTCCACAGGAAAGAATGGAGACAGGAGACCCAGGAAGAACTAGTTCTCAGAGTGGAGACAAGTTAAAAGGTTTCGGGGTGGGAAATAGTTGTGTGTATGCAGATAAATATAACTAGAGACAAGATAAGAAACTCATACACTAAGATTTTTGGGTGTTCAGGAGCCTACATCCTGAAACCTGCTATGTATTGTGTCTCTTCTCCTATGACTTTATCCTTCCACATCCTGCACCTTCTGCGCATCTCAGCATATTTTCTCATTGAGCCGTCCACACAGTCCTGTTCTCTTATATTAAGTTCACTATACACCTAGGAGACTTGTGAAATAGCTAAGTGCAATTAACAAGTGTATCTTGAGCCCCCCAATTATGATGTAAGCTTTCTTTAAGAAATGTTATATCAGGACACTTGCTTGCAAAGCCAAAGGACCCAGGTTCGATTCCCCAGGACCCACGTAAGCCAAATTCACAAGGTGGTGAATGTGTCTGCAGTTCACTTGCAGTGGCTGGAGGCCCTGGTGCACCCATTCTAACTGTCTGTCTGTCTTTCTCTGTTTCTAATAAATAAATACAAATTAAAAAACAGAAACGTTATATCAAATGAATGAAAGTAGTTCATTCTGATAGTTAATAAGGGTTTTAGTGAGAGTGGGTTAGAATAAGAAAAAGCAATAGGGGGATGAATAAGATGAAAATATATACACATAACAAATTGTCAAAAAGAAATAAGAAAAAAAAGGTTATATCAAAATAGATTTCAAGCTGGGCGTGGTGGCGCACACCTTTAATCCCAGCACTCGGGAGGCAGAGGTAGGAGGATTGCTGTGAGTAGTTCGAGGCCACCTTGAGACTACATAGTGAATTCCAGGTCAGCTTGAGCTAGAGGGAGACCTTACCTTGGAAAAAAAAAAATATTTCAGCTTGAGCTTGAGGCTTGAGAAACAGGGAGGGAGCCGGGCGTGGTGGTGCACACCTTTAATCCCACACACGGGAGGCAGAGGTGAGAGGAGCACCATGAGTTCGAGGCCACCCTGAGAATACAGAGTGAATTCCAGGTCAGTCTGGGCCAGAGTGAGACCCTACCTTGAAAGAAAGAGAGAGAGAGAGAGAGAGAGAGAGAGAGAGAGAGAGAGAGAACGAACCAGGGAGGGGTCTGTGAGCTGGTGTTAATACAGGACATTGGGAGGGAGAGTATTTTGCCTCAGGAATCAAGGCCAGGGTTTCCCAAAGCCTGGGTGGACAACCTGAGGAAGCGTGAATCCCCCTAGCGGAATGTCTGTGGAGGAGGCAACCTATGTCCAGCGACTTCGGTCAGCAGCAAGTCACTGCAGGTTTGAAGAACCCCAGACTGGCCGGGGCTGGTTCAAGCTAAGGGACCGTGACAGCGCCAGGACGTGACTGCGGGGATGAATGCATCTTCCGCGTCGGACGACGCAACTGTCAGCAACGGACTGACTCACGACGGCGTTCGGTTAGCTTCAGTTTGGGCTTCGGGCTTGCACGAGGCTAGACTCTTTCCTCGGGACGTGACACCGGCGAGATCAGCGCGGGGACGGGACCGCGGACGCGGCGCGGGGCTCGCGGTGCGCACGCGCACACTGCGCAGAGCCGGAAGCGGCGCCGCGCGGAGCATGGCGGCGGCTGCGGAGAGCGTCCCGGCGGCGCGACGCGAGGAGCCGGCCCGAGGTATCGCGGGTGCGTGGGGAGGAAGCGGCCGGTGGGGGGGGTCTGGGGCTCAGCGCACGGATCCCGAATGGCGGGCGGGCCGGAGGGTGCGACTGTCTGGCCGTGTCCCGTCCGGACGACCGAGGTGGTGTGACCGAGGTGGGCCCGCGCGGGGCGAGGACTGGCCGCGGCCGGCGCACAGCGGAGGACGGGCGGAGAGCGTGCGGGAAGAGGCCGGCCGCGGGCGGGCGGGCGGGGCGCTCACTCACCCCCTCTTGCCCAGAGGATGCCGCTGTGGAGACGGCCGAGGAAGCCAAGGAGCCCGCCGAGGCGGACATCAACGAGCTCTGTCGGGACATGTTCTCCAAAATGGCCACGTACCTGACTGGAGAGCTGACAGGTGAGGTCCGGCGGGATCCAGTGAGCGCTGCATTCGCTGGAGCTGGGTTTGGCTCTGCACAACCCTGGCAGGTGCTTTAGCAGCATCAGGCAGCAGAGGTCGCCCCTCCCTCCCTAGAGGAGCTCCCGAACCCCTTTCAGAAACAAGAACACACACACACAGTTTTTTGAGGTAGGGTCTCTCTAGCACAGGCTGACCTGGAATTTACTGTTTACTCTCAGAGTGGCCTTGAACTCACAATTCCTACTTCTGTCTCCCCCCCCCCGTGCTGGGATTAAAAGCATGTACCACCACGCCCGTCTTCAGAGGAGGTGTATTTTGAGCAGGATTGTGGAAAGAATGAATGATGGAAAGGAGGAACTTGATACTATTAGTAAATGAGGTGGAATAAGCATGTTTAGACTACTCTGTTTTCTCCCTTTAGTAACACTTGGTGTCTGTTGCCATTTAGCACTGTTCTCTTACTGTCGTTTTTATTAGTTGTACTGCAGATTTTTTTTTTTTTTGCCAGTGTCTCCATCAAAACTGGTAAACTAAGTTCTACACTAAGATGAACATGTATCCCCCCCCCCAAAAAAAAATAGCAGGCAGCTTATTTCTTTGTGGATGGGAATGATTTCCTTTGTGTTTGATAGGAAACACTTGACTTGTTTCACCCACTTACGTTATCTTGCTGGCTTCCACGTATTTAAGTGTGTGACTGTTTTAGAGATGCTATAGTTTGACAGCAGTGAGGGTACAGACATGGAGGAGCAAGAGCAGAGACACATGAACAATTGTTCAGAATGCCAAGTAGTAATGGTCTGAGGCAAAATGAAGATGGTAAAAGAAATGGAAAGGAGTGTGGGTACAAGTACATTGCAGAAGTAGATGTTACAGGAGTTGTAGAAGTGGGTGTTGAGCAGCATAAGATATTTCTGAGGTTTTAAGTGTATGTAGTCGTATCAACCAAAATAAGGAAGCTGAAAAGAGGAACCATGTTTATAGTGTGCAATGGGTTCAGTTTTGGCTTGCCTGTTTGTAGATATTACTAAGACACTCTGACAAATTTCCTCAAGATATTCAGGTCACTTGCACATGTAAGTCTAGAGTTCAGAGACTAATCAGAGCTGGAGAAACAGATTTGCAAGGTACCTGCACAGCAGTGTGAGTGGAAGCTGTGCAGGATGTGATTGCCAAAGAAGATATAGAGGTATGTCTTGAAAGGGCCTAAACTAAAATCTCAGGAAATGCCTTTATGGAGCAATTAACTACAGTGCTGGGCTGCACATGCTAGGCAAGTGCTTTTGCTACTGAGCTACATCCCCAGTGCTACGTTTCTTTTTTCCTTAAGTTTTTGTAATGCCATCCTTTTCATATAGAGACAATATACTATTACCATAATCCCTTCCCCATCCTCTGTCCCCACTCCACTGAATCCCTTCTTTCCAAGTAGTCTCTTTTTTTTCATTAAAATGTTAATTTTACTTTGTGTACAATAATCATAAAATTATATGTACACCAAATAAATGTTTCAAGATAATTTCTTGATGAGTTATTATTAGTAAATATTTGATTTGCATAGATATTTTATATTCCTACGTACCCAGGGCCACATAAAAATTTCTCAAACAAAAAGGAATCCTGAGTGGAAAAGATTACAAACTCTAAGATCCTTCTCCCTTATTTTTTTTAATTTGTAAAATATTTATTTTTAACTTTTAATTGACAACTTCCATAATTATAGACAATAAACCATGGTAATTCCCTCCCTCCCTTTTCCCTTTGCAACTCCATTCTCCATCATACACCTTCCCCCCTCAGTCTTTTATTTATTTATTTATTTATTTATTTATTTATTTATTTATGTATTTATTTATTTATTTAACAAAGAAAGTGGGGGAGAGATTGAAAGACAGGGAAAGAATGGGCACATCAGGGCCTTCAGCCACTGCAGATGAACTCCAGACACATGCACCCCCTTGTGCATCTGGCTTACGTGGGTCCTAGGGAATCAAACCTGGGTCCTTTGGCTTTGCAAGCAAATGTCTTAACCACTAAGCCCTTCCTCCAGCCCCAGTCTCTCTTTTATTTTGATGTCATCATCTTTTCCTCCTATTATGATAGTCTTTGTAGGTAGTACCAGGCACTGCGAGGTCATGGATATCCAGGCCATTTTGTGTCTGGAGGAACACGTTGTAAGGAGTCCTACCCTTCCTTTGTCTCTTACATTCTTTCCACCACCTCTTCTGCAATGAGCCTTGAACAGTGTGATAGAGATATTTCAGTGCTGAGCACTCCTCTGTCACTTCTTCTCAGCACTATGGTGCCTTCTGAGTCATCCCAAGGTCCCTACCATGAAAAGAGAAGCTTCTTTAACCAGAGTGAGTGTAGCATTAATATATGGGTATAAACTTTAAGAGAAGTGTTTACAGGGGCATATCACTTCCTGTCATAGGTTTTCAGTATTAGGTATGTATTCCCTCCCATGGAGTAGACCTCCAGTCCAATTAGAGAGAGGTGGTTTCCCCCATAACAGACATGCCACTTTTGCACCCGTTGGCTCATTTGGCCTGGCTGGCCAAATTTAAGGCTTTCAGTGGCCACTGTTGATTATCTCCACTGGTAATTAATCTCTCCCCCATGGAACTGCCTTCATTGTGTCCCAAAGGTTTTGGTATGTTGTATTCTCATTCTCATTTGATTTTATAAATTTTATTTCCTTCTTGAAGTCTTCATTGACCAATTCATCATTTAGTAGTGCATTGTTTAGTTTCCATGATTTTGTGTATACTCTATAGCTTTTCTTGCTGTTGATTTGTAGTTTAATCCCATTGTGATCAGATAGAGTGCAAGGAATTATTTCAGTCTTCCTGCATTTGTTAAGATTTGCTTTGTGTCCTAATATATGATCTATTTTAGAGAATGTTCCATGTGCTGCTGAGAAGAATGTGTGTTCTGTAGCATTTGGATGAAAAGTTCTGTAGATATCTGTTAGGTCCATTTGTTCTCTGACCTTATTTACATGCTTCTTTGTTTATTTTTTGCTGAGATGACATGTAAATTAATGAGAGTGGGGTGTTGAAAGCACCCACTACCACTGTGTTTGGTGTTATCTGTGACCTTAATTCTAACAGTGTTTGTTTGATGAACTTGGAAGCCCCCATGTTTAGGTACATATATGTTTAGGAGTATAATGTCCTCCTGTTGCAGTGTTCCTTTAATCAATATAGTGACCTTCCTTATCTTAGAAGCAACAAATCAAAGGATCCTGGTTTTTAACCCAGTTTGCAAACCTGCGTCTTTTGGTTGGCGCCTTGAAGCCATTTATATTAAGAGTTATTATTGAAAAGTTTCTATTTATTCTTGCCATTCTTCTTCTTTTGTAGTTCTTCTGGTTTTACCTTTACTCTGTTGTATTAACTAGTATTTGAATATGGTTTATTTTTTGCTGGTTTGTTATGTGTGTGCTTTTCTTTCTCCTCAGCATGGAGGATCCTTTCAAGTATTTTCTGTAGAGCTGGTTTAGTTTTCATACATTCCTTTACCCTGTTTTTATTGTGGAATGTCCTTATATCTCCTTCTATCTGAATGGATAGCTTTGCAGGATAAAGTAATCTTGGTTGACAGTTGTTACCTTTTAGAACTTGGAATACATCATTCTAAGCCCTTCTGGATTTTTCAGTTTGTTTTGAGTAATCTGTGTTATCCTGATGTGATTTTTTTTTTCTCTCTAACTGCTTTCAATATATTTTCTTTGGTTTGTGTCCTTTGTAGTTTAATATGGCAATGACAGTGAGAGGTTCTTTCCTGATTTTGCTTGGCTTTTTTGTTGTTGTTGTTTGTTTGTTTTTGGTTTTTTGAGGTAGGTAGGGTCTCACTCTAGCTCAGGCTTACCTGGAATTCACTATGTAGTCTCAAGGTGGCCTCGAACTCACAGTGATCCTCCTACCTCTGCCTCCCGAGTGCCACCACGCCCAGCCTGTTTGGCATTCTATAGGCTTCCTGTATCTGTATTGGCATCACTTTCCCTACTTGGGGGAAAGTTTTCTTCTATGATTTTGTTGAAAATACCTGTTAGGCCTTTGGAGTGAAATTCTTCTTTTTCTGCTGTGCCCTGAATTCTTATGTTTGATCTCTTCCTAGTCTCCCAAATGTCTTGAAATTCTCATTTATGCCGTCCTATTAGTTTGTCATTCCCTTTGTTGGACTGTATCAGATCTAGCACCTGGTCTTCTAGTTTAGATACTCTGTCTTCTCCTTGACCCATTCTACTGAGTTTTCTATTTGACTAACTCTGATTTTTTTCTATTATTTCTAATTGGTATTTTTTCATTGTTTCTATGTCCTTACTCATATTGACCTCTTTATTTCATTAAGTTGATTTCCTGTGCTTTCTTAGGATTACTTCAGGAGTTTGTTTTCTTCTTTGATTCCTTTGATTTCTTTGAACATAGATATACTTTTTTTTGAAGTCTTTGTCAGGCATTTCATCTAAAGCAGTCTCACTGGAGGTCATTTCTCATGGATTAATAATTTTTGGTGGGATTGTGTTGTCATGATTTTTTTAATGTTTCTTGTATTATAATGTAGAGATTTTTGCATCTTGAGCTAATTTGATCTTGGGGTTTCTAATTATGTGCATGTTCTTAGTTGTGTAAATCAGACTTTATATATCTTCAGTGTAGGAGTTTAGGGTGCCAGGTGTAGTTCTTATACTCCAAGAAAAACAGCAGAAGTGACCCTAGGTGTTGCGTTTGCCTGCTATTCAAGTATTGTAGTAGTGGAGCAAATTACTGGCAGATTCGAAAATTCAACTGAGCAATACACACATGCAATCAGAACCAGCACAGAGTCTTTATATAAGCTTGGTGATTAAAATAAACAGATAATCTAATAAAGTCTAAGTCCCTAAGGGTGTGTATTGTTCCACAATCTTAATTCTGTCAACTAGGAGGTTGAGATTTCTGGTCTGAAATGGGGTCCAAGTCATCCTGAGGCCTGTCAGATCCTGCCCCCAATAATGACAGAAGAAAAAGACAAAAGCCCTAAAAATCAGGAACTATCAAGGGCAACAGTAGTCAACACCAAAATACAACTTGATAATGGTAAAGCCAATCAAGAATATATCATTCAAATGTAATACATAACCTTTCTTGACATGGAGAGGGAGATTAGCACTTCCAGTGCAGGCCTGCGTATTTGGCTTTGTGTAATTAGGCCCTATTACCTTTTGGAGGGGCTTCCATTTTCACCAATGCTGAGTGCCCACCTTGATCCCTCTTGGTCTGGGGATGAATGATTTCTCCAGAGGGCCATGGCCCTGACAGTTGGGGGATGGGAGGCTATGCAGGGTGTCTGGAGTCATATTGGAGCTGCTCAGCTGGTCCCATTTGTGTTCTCCTTCAGCCGCTGCTCAGCTGGTCCTGTTTGTATTCCCTTTCAGCAGCTGCTCAGCTGGTCCCTGCTATCTTCTCCTTCAGGTTTCTTGACTTTGCGAGAAGGCTGATGTGAATGGAAAATCCCTTCACTTTGTTTCTGCTCCTGCCACTCTGCACCAGCTGGTTGCACAGATCGGGCCCATAGGCACCTTGGTGGGATTCTGGCTGGTTTCCTCCTTTCTGGAAGATCTTGGCCTCTCCTAGTTCTCTGCTGTGGTTGATAATAACTTATGCACCTTCACTTTTTAGTAGAAGAGTGTATTTTGCTGTGTTTCTGCTTGTATCCCTCCCTAGGCTTCTTTGATGTGGCTAGTATGCCACCATTTTACCCAGAAGTCCCCTTCTCCCTTTTTTTTTTTAATATAGTTTATTTATTTATTTACTTGAGAGAGAGAAAGAGGCAAAGAGAGAGACTTCAGACGCATGTGCCCCCTTGTGCATCTGGCTTATGTGGGTCTTGGAGAATCGAACCGGGATCCTTTGGCTTTGCAGGCAAACACCTTAACCACTAAGCCATCTCTCCAGCCCTCCCTTGTTTTTGATTTCAAGTTTAGCACAAAGACCACTTACGCTTTTTTAAAACATTATAACATATTTTGTATGGATACATTGTGTGTTGGTTCTCTCTTTTCCCTTGTCCCTGCTCCCATTCTGTTGGGGACCCTTCTCAGTGGAGTTGCAGGTATTCCCATGGGGTTGTGGGTTATGTGCTGTGGGAGCAGCAGTTTTTCTTGGGGGGCAGAATGTCTGTGAGCATGATGTGGCTCTTACACTCTTTCTGCCCCCTCTTCCACAAAATTCCCTGAGCCATGTTGAGTTTTAAGTCTGCTTCAGTGATGAGCTCTTAGAGGCCTCTGGGTCTCTGCTTTGTAAGTATTGAGTATCCCTAGGGTCTTTCTTTTTCATCCTGGTGCTGATTGTCAGGCTCACCATGGAAGCAGCACTCTTGCTCATCTCCTTAATTCCTGTGTGGTTTCAGCTGTGGTCACTTTTTGACATCATTGTTTTCCTCCTTCTGTTATGCAACCATTGTGTAGGTAGCATCAGCCACTGTGAATTCATGCATACCATGAACACTTTGTGTCTTGAAGACTGTATTCCTTCCCTTCCTTTGGCTCTTACATTCACTATGTAGTCTCAGGGTGGCCTTGAACTCATGGCGCTCCTCATGCCTCTGCCTCCCAAGTGCTGGGATTAAAGGCGTGCACCACCACCACGCCCAGCTACAATTTTTTAAGGGTTTTTTATTTTTTATTTGAGAGTGAGAGAGAGAATGGGCATGCCAGGGCCTCCAGCCACTGCAAACAAACACCAGACACATGTGCCACCTTGTGCACCTGGCTTAAGTCCCATTTGTATTCTCCTTCAGCAGCTGCTCAGCTGGTCCCGTTGTATTCTCTTTGTATTCCTGGGGAATCAAACCAAGGTTCTTTGGCTTTGCAGGCAAGTGCCTTAATCTCTAAGCTATCTCTCCAGCCTGGCTCTACATTTTTTTTGCCTCCTCTTCCACAATAGTTCCTGACCCTTAGAGGATGTGACAAAGAAGTCTCATTTCATGATGTACGCTCCACTGTCTCTTCTCAGCACTTTGATGAGTTTTGAGTCTCTAGTGGTCATTGCCACCTGAAAAGATAAGGTTCTTTAATTTGAAGTGAGAGTAACATTAGCATATGGGCATAAACATAAGTATTTAGAGGGCAGTTTGGTGGGCATACTATAACAGTTATTTTTATTTATTTATTTAGTTAGTTTTTTGAGGTAGGGTCTCACTGTAGCCCAGGAAAATGAGGAATTCCCAAAGAATGAATTTCAGAGTATCGGAGATAATGAAAAAGCTTAGGCGTACTCTGGTTCATTCTGTCTCTTTCAAATAAATAAAAAAATTATAAACAATAAAAGTGTTGGAGAGATTGCTCAGTGGTTAAAGGTGCTTGCTTACAAAGCCTGATGGCTCGGGTTCCCATGTACCCATGTAAAGCCAGATGCATAAAAAGAGGTGCATGCATTTGGAGGTCTTTTGCAGTGGGCAGGAGGCCCTGGTACAATCACATTCTCTATTTCTCTTTCTCAAATACATTTTTTAAAGCCTTCTAAGAATAAAAGCTAAGAAAATGTCATGGATTTTATGGCTAGGGGACACTGTGACCTTAGAGCTGGTAAGAGTTTATGTGACTGAGGAAAAGGAAGTAGTGGTGTCACCTACTATATGAAATTGTTTAGAGGTAAACTCCTTTACTTAGGGGAATAAATGATGTAGGTGTAGCAGAAGAGAGGATGTGCTTTTGACTAAGAGGAAACTGGGATATATTTCTTGATGGAGATAAGATGCCATGTGGAGAGTTTGGACATGCAAGTGGAAGAAGATGACTGAAGAGATGCCTGTGGGGTGGGAGGGTTGGGATCAAAGCACAAGAAGAGGAGTACTTGGGAAGGTACAGAGAAGTCTAGAATTCAGGTACAGGTTGAAGCAGTTAATGTTAATGGACTGCTTTGGGGAAAGTTGGAGTCAAGACCATTTGTTTTGAGTGGGGATAGAGAAGAAAAATGCGAATATGGGAAGCAGAGAAATGCTTTGGGGAAAAAAATCACTGCACAAAATGGAATATAGAGTTATACACAGGGATAAATGAGACATTGATCAATAGTTGATTATTGTATATGAATAATGGTATTGGACCTCTAGTTGATACCATATATATAGGGATGGAATCCTCCAAATTATGTTTCTTAATGCTGTAGAAGTACTAAGACTATTTCACATGTCTTTTTTAAAGACGTGTGTTTAACATTTTGCTTCTACCCATGACAAACCTTCTGGATCTGCTTAGTGCTGATTTCCCAGAGTTTCTACATTGAGTGTACAGGCTGAGCATAAATGCCATTGGATCAGGGTCACAATGGGCTTGCTCTCCTAACATACCCTAGAGTCTCCATTGAACTTTTGCTTGGTATAAAATTGTACATTCCAGGTGATGTCAGACAAAACTTAAAGGCTTCACATCTTCTTTTTATTTTAAAGCCACCAGTGAAGACTATAAGCTCCTGGAAAATATGAATAAGTTAACCAGCTTGAAGTACCTTGAAATGAAAGATATTGCTATAAACATTAGTAGAAACTTAAAGGACTTAAACCAGAAATGTAAGTAATAGTTTTGATCACGGAACATGTTTATTTGTACTGTTCTTTTGTGCTTGGGGTGAGCAGAAGGGGAGGGAGGATGGTAGCCCTGTCTTCTGGGAGCTTATTTCCTAACATGTATTATAAAGTCTAGGTGACCTTCTTCCATTCTGAAGAGAGCATGCTTTGGTGCAATGGTTAGTTGTGCTGTGCCTCCAAACCTTGATATTAGTCAGTTTATTCCTAGAAGGAGAGGTAACAAAGTAGGTTCTAGTACATTGATTTGTCAGTGGAATCCACAAAGGACTGATCTATAAACAGAAAATTAAAAAAAATCTACAAGTAGAAAATTTATAGTGGTCAAATATATTTTACATCAATTTCTATTTGTTTTGCTTGTCACTAGGGCCTCCTTGTGTGGTATGGGTGTCCCCAGGAAACTGAATCAGTAGCAGAACAATTGCTTAAGGATAAGAAATTTTAAAAAAAGGAAAGTTGTACCTGATTAGCTAGCTACTATCTTCCTGAGCATCTGCTCCACTAATGACAGTCATGTCACCCCACATGGTCTACTTTAGACACAGAGGCAGATGCACAAGCTTTTTTTCTTTTCTCCTCTTTTTCTATCCTTGCTGAAGATACATAAACTTGTGGCTTGCTTTTAAAGATGCTGAACTACAACCATATCTGGATCAGATCAATGTCATTGAGGAGCAGGTAGCAGCTCTGGAGCAGGCAGCCTACAAGTTGGACGCTTACTCAAAAAAACTGGGTAACCATTTTTATTTCTGTTTTGATTTAAAGGTGCATCTCTTAGCCAGGCATGGTGTTGCATATCTGTAATCTCAGCATTTAGGAAGCTGAGGTGGCAGACTGTAAGTTGGGCTACATAGTAAAACTGTCTCAAAAAGCAAAAAACAATTATTATTATTTAGTAACAACAGTGTTTCTTATAATCAGTGGTTTATCAAACACTGTTTTTATGGCATGTCTATGTGGTGTGCATCTGTGTGCACATTCTTGGTGTGGGGGTGCATATGTGTGTGCAGGTGCATGAATACATGCATGTGGAGGCCAGAGGTTGGCATTGGATGTCCTTTTCATTTGCTTTCCACTTTTTTGTTTGTTTGTTTTTCCGAGGTAGGGTTTCACTCTAGCCCAGGCTGACCTGGAATTTATGTAGTCTCAGGCTGGCCTTGAACTCTTGGCAATCCTCCTACCTCTGCCTCCCAAATGCTGGGATTAAAGGCATGCACCACCATGCCCAGCCCACCATATTTTTTGAGACAGGATCTTTTTTTTTTAAGATTATTTATTTATTTATTTATTTATTTGAGATAGAGGGGAAGAGGAAGGGAGAGTGAGAATGGGCACATCAGGGCCCCTAGCCACTTCAAATGAACTCCAGGTGCATGCACCACCATGTGCATCTGGCTTACGTGGGATCTGGAGAATCAAACCTGGGTCCTTAGGCTTTGCAGGCAAGCACCTTAACTGCTAAGCCATCTCTCCAGCCCAAGACAAGAATCTTTCACCCAACCCATAATCACTGATTTAGCTAGACAGCAAGCCCCAGGGATCTTCAGGTCTTCACCTCCCAAGTGTTGGAATTATAGGCATGTACTGCCATACCTAGCTTTCCTGTGGGTGCTAGAGATCTGATGTCAGGTCTTCGTGCTTGCACAGCAAGCACTTTACCAACCAAGTCATATCTTCAGTTCTTAATATTTCACATATTTTATATATACATATACATATATATATATATGTTTTTCGAGGTAGGATTTCAATCTAGTCTAGTCTGACTTTGTATTCACTATGTAGTCTTAGGCTGGCCTCAAACTCAAGGTAATCCTCCTACCTCTGCCTCCCAAGTGCTGGGATTAAAGGCGTACACAACCACACCCAGCTATGTAGTATATGTTTTATTCCCCTAATAATCTGTGAGGTAAGCACATGATTTCTTTTTATTCCCATTCTATAGGGAAGGAAAATGTAACCTCAGGGGTTAAGTAAATTGCTTAAGGATTCAAAGCTAGAAAAGCCATATTCCAAATCAGGTCTGTTTGATTATAGTGCCTAAGCTCTGAATTGTGGCTCAGCATACTAAATAATCTTGAATAATGTAGATATATGTCTTATCAAATAGTCTAGTTGATCAAGTGTTTTCTTAAGGGTTGCTTTTCCTCTAAGGAGAAAACTAGTTCTTTTGGTTTTGCTCACTGGCTCTGGCTATTATCTCTGTGAATCTGGGCTTGGGAGATGGCTCAGTGGGTAAGAGTACCTGCTACATGAGCATGAGGACCTGAGTTTGATCTCCAGCACTGAGACAGAATTGCTGGGCTCCTGGAGCCTCGGGTTCAGTGAAAGGTGCTCTCTCAGAGAAAAAAGTGGAAGAGTACATAGAGGAGAATACCTAATATCTTCCTCTCAGCTCCTCACATGTGCACACATGCATCTATCATTCATATACAATATGAATTTATTTTTATCCTGGGTAACAAGTTCAAGAGTGGTTTGTAGCATGCTGTTTGACATGGGTAGTGATCAACAGTCAGTTCCACTGTTTACAGTTACACTTAGTAAATGACCCACGGACCTCACCATGTAGAATGCATTGAATTAAGTGCTTTTGAGGTTTTTAAAGAAAAAAAAAGGCTGGCATGCCTATAATCACAGCATTGGGGAGGTGGAGGCAGAAGGATCAGGAGTTCAAGGCCCAACTGGGTTGCATGAGATGCTGTCTTTAAAAAAAAAAAAAATCTCAGTTCCAATATTGTCTCCGATGTCCTGTGACCTCAGGCTATGGTTTCTGCAGTAACAGCAACCTTTTAGCTCTGGCAGGTAACCATGTGCTCTGGCAGTGGTCCTCTCTCCCTTTTTCCCCTTTTTCCTAGCTTCATTTCAGTTCCATATCAATTCTCTTGCTGCTTACTACTGCTTACAATCAACTGAAGCCAATCTAAGTTAGGAACTACATATGAGAGAGAACATGCAGCAATTATCTTCCTGAGCCTGTGTGACCTCACTTTAGTATGATTTTTTTCCCAAATCCATCCATTTTCCTGCAAATTGCAGAGGAAGCAGTAACACAAGTACAGCTCTCACTGCTAGCTTGAAAAGCAGTTACAGGGAGATGGTGTCAGACACTCAAACCTCATCAAAGCGGACAGCCAGAGGCTACAGAGAATTCATCACTAAATCAGAATTCTAACATCCCCCCCTCCCCGCCCACCACCCAAGGCTCAGGAAACATTGTAAGACACTCAGGGTGGGTGGGATTAGCTTGAGGCACCATCTCCTCCACCCCAGACTGACTAAGGCCTTTGGACCCCATGGTGAATACCAATAGCCCCACTGAGAAGGACCCTCACTAGAATGGGCCAAAGGAGAGGGAATGTATGAGTACAACCTTTTTATAAAAAGTCAACCAATAAAAAAGAAAAGGTCTAGCTGGGTGTGGTGGCACACACCTTTAATCCCAGCACTCCTAGCACTTGGAAGGCTGAAGTAGGAGGATTGCTGTGAGTTCCAGGCCAGCCTGGACCTACACAGTGAGTTTTAGGTCAGCCTGGGTTAGAGTGAGACCTTCCCTTGGGGGGGGGGGGACTGTTACAGCAAAAGGCTTATTTAACGACCTTTTAAATATCCAAATTGCTTTCCTGGAGCGAGATGTAAGAATAAGAGAATAAAAGGGGAAGCATATGTTTATAGTTCCTGAGTGTTCTAGTCTGCTTCCAAAATGTATCTGGGATAGTTCCTGGAAGAGCAATTTCTAAAACTTAGTAGAGCTCCTGATGAGTGGAGTCTTGAGTAGATCTGCTTCATTCTGCTGGAGCCATTCAAGCAGGTGCTACTGACAGGGTTGAAATTGAACCTTTGTGAACTTGTTTCGAGTTCTCAGTTCTGGATGTGTACGTGTGACTCCTTATTTCAAGCCATGTAAGTTGATGTTCTGTGTGTTTGGGCAGATGATGAGATGGAAGCTAATAGATTTTTAAGACTATAAGTATATTTGAACTTGCGTAGAAATCTAAAAATATTTTTTTTGAGAGCCAGTGTTGAAAGATGTAATACTTCTTTCTCCTCCATACAGAAGCCAAGTACAAGAAGTTGGAGAAGCGATGAAAGACCTACTTCAATGAGATAAAGTGTCTATATATATATAGAATTAATATCAACTGAACCCTGAGGCTGATGAATTGACACAGGTCCTCAAAAGGAAATTATACCAGTCATCCCAGGGACATCAGAATGCTGGATAAACTGGAGGACTGGTTGCTCCTGAGCCTCCTTTGAGGCAGTATTCCTAAGAAGCTCACACTTATAACTACCTTTTACTTGAATGGCTTTGTTATCCATTCAAAACTGAGACTCAGTATTCAGGGTATACCCGGGCTTGCCAGTGAATCAAATGAGAGCAACTGTTTTCTCTGGAGGTGTTGATTACTACATTATTTTCTTAAATGGCAGGTTTGTTGTTGTTGTTGTTGTTTTCTATTAATGATACTAAACTAAACAAGATTCTAAATTAAAAAAGGAAAAACAAAACATGCTCTTTGAAACTTTCTAAATGTCAGTTTGTTTTTGTATAACATTGCAAGTAACAGAAAAATCGTAAAACAATTCCAGAGCAAGACTGAGCAGTAGAGAAAGGAGTGCTTTCATAGCTTGGTGTATGAAATGCTCCCCTTCCCCCAACATTGAGGATTGAACTAGGGCCTTACACTGCTAGGCAAATGCTCTACCCGTGAACTGTATTACCAGTCTTTTTTGACTTTTTAATTCCGAGACAGGGTCTCAGTAAGTTAATTAAGCAGGCCTTGAACTTGTGATCATCCTGCTTTAACCTTCTGAGTAACTGAGATCCCAGGCGGTCTATGCCACCAGGCTTTCCTTATCTCTCTCACTCACTCTCTTTCTTTTTCAAAGTAGGGCCTCACTCTAGCCCAGGCTGACCTACAATTCACTATGTAGTCTCAAGCTGGCCTCAAACTCAAAGTAAACCTCCTACCTCTGCCTCCCCAGTGCAGGGATTAAAGGCGTGTGCCACCATGCTCAGCCCTTTTTTTTTGTAATGTGAGTCCAGTGGGATGGGATGACATCTTGACATGTGTTCCCTCTTGGAAATATAAATACAAAGTATGTATGTGTATTTGTGTGTTGGGTGGGGAGGTGGGGGCCATCAAAAATACATTCATAAAGTATTTTGTAATATTTTGTTCTTGTGTCTATGGATGAGGAGGGTTTCTAGGAACTCAGTTGTGTAGAGACATCAGAGGGTAGGGGTTACTAAACTATCAGTCCAGTTTGGGAAAAAGGCAACCTTTCTGCATATAATCAGCTAGCAAGTTGTGTAAGGTTCCAAATTCAACTTCCAAAAGAGGCTATTTCTGTTTTTGTCTTTCCCCACTTTATTAATGCCCCTTCTTGTTTAACTGCCCTAACACACTCTATACTACTGCCACCGCATTCTAAAATATAAACTAACCACATTACTTCTGTTTAGAATCCTTTAGTAATTTCTTTTGGCCTATTTGAAACAGCTGGAATTCTTTTCATGTATACAAGGTTCCTATTTAAGAAAAAAATCTTGGGCTGGAGAAATGGCTTAGCAGTTAAGCACTTGCCTGTTGAAGCCTAAGGACCGCGGTTCAAGGCTCGATTCCCCAGTACCCACGTAAGCCAGATTCACAGGGAGGTGCATGCATCTGGAGTTCATTTGCAGTGGCTAGAGGCCCTGGTGTGCCCATTCTCTCTCTCTCTGCCTCTTTCTCTGTATGTCTGTTGCTCTCAAATAAATAAACAAAAAAAGAAAAAATCTTGTTACTCCTATATATAAACCTTGTTTAGCTTTCTTCAGTCGCCTTAAATTCTACAAGGTAGGATTTATTTTTTTTTTAAGGTAGGGCCTCTAGCCCAAGCTAACTTGGAACTCACTCAGTAGCCCTGGTGCTTGACCTTGAGCTCACAGAAGTGATCCTTCTACCTCAGACTCCTAAATACTGGGGTTAAAAGCCTGCCACCATGTTCAGCAAGCCTTTTATTTTAGCATAAATTGAATCTATAGGAAAATTGATATAATAAAGAACTCTGGGTGAATTTTCGAATTTTACTGTCATTAATCTTGGAATTTTTATCTGTTCATGCTGGCAAGCCTATATGTTCTTCAAGATTCAGTCTTGAGAGCCATTTCTGGAGAGTGTTCTATTATTCAAAAAGTAGTGGGGGCCATGGTGCTTAAGTTGTCAGGAAAGCAGGAGTATCAATATGTATGAGGCAAGGAACTTAGTATTTTCCCCAAAATGCATTTCAGAAATTGTGGGGGGAAACCGGACCTTTGTTCTTAATTTATCTTTTATTTTGAATTACCTGGGTGTCTCTCAGTTGTCAGGAACTCTGGTCTTTGTTTCCATTTTCTTATTTACTATTGCCTCTTGTTAACTGGCTTGATATCTTCAGAAAAGTCAATGCACTGAAAAACAAAACCAAAATGATTGGTGGGCTTTTCTGACTAAAAGAAAATAGAGGGACAGGACCAAATGAAAAGGTGAAATCAATCTGTGAGGACAAATGGAAAAATCCCCCAATACATACGGGTATTAGGTGTTATTATTGAATTAATGTTAGTTTTCTTCAATGTGTTAATATCAGGGTTATGTAGGAGGGTGCCTTTTTTTTAAGGAGGTGCATGCTCAGGTACTACTGATGCCTGCGCATTAATCACTTTTCTTTCAAGTGATTCAATGAGAGTGTTTAGGCACGCCCAGAGAAAGAGTGATCAACTTTGGTCACATGCTGATAAACCAAATCAATATGATGGATATTATTCTTTTAAAATATATGTTGGAAAGATGGCTAGGAAGCTAAGGCCCTTGCCTGCAAAGCTTAAAGACCCAGGTTCGATTCCCCTGAACCAGTAAGGCAAATGCAATGGTGGCACACGCTTCTGGAGTTCATCTGCAGTGGCTAAGAGTCCCTGGCGCGCCCCATTCTCTCCTCTCAAATAAATAAAACATTAAAAAATATTTTTATTTGTTTATTTGTAAGTAGAGAGATGAAGAGGAGACAGAAAGAATGGGTGCACCAGGACTTCCAGCTGCTGCAAACGAACTCCATATGCATGTGCCACTTGTGCATCTGCCTTTAGTGGGTACTAGGGAATTGAATCAGGGTTGTTAGGCTTTGCCGGCAAATGCCTTAACCACTGAACCATCTCTCCGGGCCCTCTTTTAACTTTTTGACCCGTTAAAGAACTTTTTAGGGACTGGGGAGATGGCTCAGCGGTTAAAGGTGCTTGCTTGCAAACTCTCCTGGACCAGGTTCGATTCCCCAGCGCCTAGATAGAACTAGGCGAACATCTGGAATTTGCAGGAGATCCTGGTTCCTCTCCCCGCCCCAGTTTCCCCCAACACACACATGCAAATAAGTTTTAAAAAATTAAAGCATAACCGGAGGAGGTTTGCCTTGCTCACCAGACCAATATGGTTAGGTTAGGGCTCAATATAGTTCGAGGAATTTACTAAACAGCTCATTTAATTCCAACTACACCAAAACGGAAGGGAAAAATAATTGGACTCCTTTTGGTTACTTGGTCTTTACCCCCACCCATTCCCTCCTTTGGGATCCTCCTTGAAGCGAGATCACCAAGCCTTATGTCCCTCCGCACTCTCCGTAGGTAGCCGAACTGTTATTGGCTGGGGAGTGTGACGTCTTATTTTGGCGCCCTGGCACTCTTTTCCTTGAGTGCGCATTGGGATTCATCCCACCTTGGCTCTTCGCTCGGATGGCTCAGAAACCGCTGCGCCTGTGAGACACCTTGAGTCGGAAGAGGAGAGGGAGGGACGAAGGGAGGGGCGGTGGGCGTCTGTCCAGACCCGGAGGGAGAAGGAGCGGGCGGAGGGTCCATGCTCGGGGCTCGGGTCCAGTCGGCCGGCCGCGGTCAGCGTCTCCTCCGAGCGGTTTTCGCCCTCGGGAGGAGGGGGCTTCTCTAGGGACATGCGGGGAGAAATGGAAGCTCGCAGGGTCAGCCTCCTGCATCTTATCATAGGCTGGCCTAAGAAGCCATCATCTCTTCATTCCCCTCCCATCCTGCTTATTTATTAAACAAATACTTGTAGACCTTGGGTGTACTGATGGGCAGAGGCAGATAGGCCACATAGTACGCTCATCCTGGCACACTTGTGAAGTGGAGGAGCCGTGTGCTGAAAACAGGCTTCATTCAAAAAGTATATTTGAACAATTTTAGTGTGTGAGGCATGGCGCCAGGCGTTGCACAGATGGAGTTCCTGCATTAAAAGAACTTATAAATCTAGAGGGACCAGTAATCAAAAACTGCAGACACATGTTATATGAAAGTGGAAAATGTAGAGAAGAAAATGTTAAAAGTTCTGGAAGGTTGTGTAATAGTCGTATTTGGCTTAATGGGAGGAATCAGAGAAGGCTTCCTTGAGAAAGGGAGGATTTAGCTCTGGTAAATATTTTTGTCTTTTACCAAAGAAAATCATTGGAATGTTTAAGAATGCCTTGGCGTGAGAATGCTTTCGTTCTGGAAAGTGATTCTGCCTGCAAGGTTGGGGGTGGGGCTGCAAAACAGAAGACAGCTAGGATCAGGTAGAATAATGGCAGAGGGAAAGTTCAGGGAGTCTAGCTTAGTAAGCAGGTGTAATTATTAGGGCTTGTTGATAGTTTGGGTATGAGGTGCAGGGTTATAAATTTCTGTCATTTTTCAATAAGACAGCTCATGTCACATAATATATTTTGAGGTGTCTTATGATACAGAAACTTGACGGTGTACCTCTGGAACACTTTTAATGCCATTTGAATTAAATGAAGCTGCTACAATAGAAGTACAGGACTCTTTGGGATTGTTAGGAACTGGTAACTAATAGGGACTGGAAGCCATCCTAAATTCTGGGAATTTCTAAGAAGTTCCCAGGGGGAAAAAAAAAAAGTTTAATTATTCTGACAGCTTGCTCTGAAGTGCTATGTGGGTTTCTGAGATTTTGAGAAGAGTGACTTTCTGAGCCCATCGGAAGCTGTCAAAAGCTTTGTCAGGCCATGATGGATGGGAAAACCTTAGAGCAGGGTGAGGAGAGTGGGAGTATTAGGAGAGAGAACCATTCTAGAGAATGACAGAGGCAGTTTGGGGAAGTTTCAGTTAGGAAGCTACTGCAAAGAGGTCAAGAACTGTGGAAAGGTGTGTGTCTACAGCTTTCATGTTTTTGGGAAAGGAGTATTAAACTGATGGATATGGACTATGCTTTTAATCCCAACACTTGGGAGGCTGAGGTAGGAGGATCATCATGAGTTCGAGCCAAATCTGGGCTACAGAGTGAGTTCCAGGTCAGCCTGGGCTAGAGTGAGACCCTGCCTCAAGTCCTTCCTCTCCCCACCCCCCCAACCAAAAAAAATACACCCGATGGCTTCATGTTGAATGTATAGAAAGACATAAGGCATCAGGGAAAATTTTATCCAAAATCAGATGAGTTGTATTAATCTTTGATTCTGCCTCTACCTTATCACAAGACTCAGTTGCTCAGCCTTGTAATTTTTCTCCAATTTGACTTCTTGCTCATTTCTCATCCTACTCACTACTCTCAACTAGTGTTTAAATTCTTAAATTTCAGTTTCTCCTCTATTTGTTATTGCTCTTCTCGTTTATGTTTTGAGTTGGAGTTACTTGTTCTTCCAGACAATCTCATCATTTCTAAAACAGTCTATATAAAACATATAAGATCTTGTCACTATCATGCTTGGAATTATTCAGTGATATGGACAATAAAACTACTCCAGAAGAATGTACTGACAAAACAATAGGAACTATAATGTTTTTTGTTAAAATAGAGCATTGGGGACATAGCTCAGTTGATGAAATGCTTGCCTTGCATGCATAATTACCTGTACTTGATCCCCAGAACCCACAGTTAAAAAGCCAGACCTGGGGCTGGAGAGATGGCTTAGCAGTTAAGGCATTTGCCTGCAAAACCAGAGGACCCAGGTTCAATTCTCCAGGACCCACATAAGCCAGATACACAAGGTGTTACATGTGCCTGGAGTTTGTTGGCAGTGGCTGAAGGCCCTAGCGTGCCTATTCTCTCTCTCTCAAATAAATCAAACAAAAAAAAAATTTTAAAGCCAGGCATGGTGGTGTATTGTAATTCTAGTGCTAGGGAGGCAGGGATAAGCAGAGTCCTAGGGCTTGCTGGCCCCAGCCAGTCTGTCCTATTTGGCAAATTCTAAGCCAGTGAGAGATCCAGACTCAAATAAATAAATAAATAAATAAATAAATAAATAAATAAATAAATAAATGGTACCTGAGGAATGACCCACCCAAGATTGTCCTCTGGAGCTTTCTCACATGTGTGCATGCATATCTGCACACACACAAAAAGACATTAAGAAAATACAAAGTGAGAAACTGTAAATCAGAGTTTTAAAACTCAGAAATTACTTAATAAAACAAGTCTCTTCACAACTTGGCTAGTTCACCTCATCAACCTCAGCTCTTACCATTTTCTACCTACTGCTCCATAAGCTTTACATCTTCTCCTGTCATAGTCCTTTTCATAAAATGTATTCCACTTAAGTGTTGTCTTCCCTTCCCTGACTATAAACTCTTAGAGGCTTTAATTGTGTCTTTCTTTCTGTACTTGTAATATGTTCTTATAGTACTTGGCATGTTGTACTTTGCATAGTGTAATTGTCCAGTGTGTGTTTATTAAGCGAATGACTGGAACCTTGACTTAAGATACAGGTAGTGGAAACAAAAAGAGCAGAATTAGGGCTTGAGAGATGGCTCACTGGTTAAGGTGCTTGTCTGAAAAACCTAAAGACCCAGGTTCCATTACCTAGTACCCACATAAAGCCAGATGCACAAGGGGGCACATGTGTCTGGAATTCATGTGCAGTGGTTAGAAGCTTTGGTGTGCTGTTCATTCTATCTGTCTTTTTCTTATAAATAAATAAGTTAATAAATAAATAAATAAATAAATAATTTTTTAAAAGACAGAATTAGTCAGGCATGGTGGTGCACACCTTTAACCCCAGTGCTCGGGAGGCCTACGTAGGAGGATCACTGCAAAGGGCAGTCTGATACTACATAGCATATTCCAGGTCAGGCTGGCTAGAGCAAGACCCTACCCTGGAAAGCCAAAGGACTGAATTAATATGAAAAATGTTTGGAAAAGGGTCTTGAATGTATTTGATGACTACATAAGGGAATTTTTAATTTTTTTTTTCAGGTAGGGTCTCACTCTAGCACAGGAACTCACTCTGTAGCCCCAGGCTGGACTAGAACTCAAAGTGATCCCCCTAATTGCCTCCCGAGGGCTGGGATTAACAGTGTGTGCCACCATCCCCAGTTTACATAAGGGAATTTTTGACTTTTAGTGATCAAGTTGGTAATAAACCCATGTATAAAACTTGAGAGTGAGAAGAAGCTGGCTTGATTTTGGAGGAAAGAAAAAGCCAAAGTTTAGGTATGGTGAGTTGGGGTGTTTGTGATACCTTCAGTTGAAACTGCCCGTTAGCCAATAATAGGTTACATGCACCAAACCTTGCCAGGTAATTGCAGCCAGGCTGGGACATTAGTACCTGTATACCAAATGTAGCAAACCCATTTGTGTTTTCTGAATTAATATTCATGCTTATTTCTCATTTGCAGCTTGGTTTGTGGAGATGTTGAAGGAAAGTTTGATGTTTTATTCAATAGAATTCGAGCAATTCAGAAGAAAAGTGGAGATTTTGATGTAAGATGATCCTTTTTACTGCATGTTGCTATGTAGTCAAACATAGAAAAATAAAGTTGAGCTCCTTTGCTACTCCCCCTCCTTTGTTAACACACATAGCATACGTGCATGCTTAGTTTTTGTTAACTCCTTTCCTCCTCTGTCCCTTTTCACTGCCTCTCTACTCTTGTCACCCTCCCACCTCTAGCATTTCCTCTTTGACTTTCATATCACTTAGGATCTGCTACCTTCCCCACCCTTCTCCCTTGAAACCTCTTTTTTTTTCCCCTTTTCTCCCCCTCTCCTGGCTTGCTTTCTAGTTCCCTGCTATGGCTCTCTTTCTTGCTATAACACAATATTTAAAGATTCTAAGCTAGGATCCATGTATGAGAGAAAATATGTGGCGTTTATCTTTTGTCCTTACTTTATTGACTGTGTTTTGTGAAATTGAGTTTCTTTAGGAAGCATGAAGACTTAGTAGCTGTGGAGGGGAAGTTATACCTATTTACTTAGACCTCTTTATACTGCTGGCATTTGAATCTCATTACTTTATTCCTGTACAAAGACAAAACAATATAAAAAAAAACTAAAAAGCTATCAAAGCCTCCTTCCAACTCCTACATTTTGCAAGCATAGGTCTATCTCATGAGGGTGTGATATAAATTAAATCACATGACAGACATGCAAATGCTTAACAAAAGGAAGAACTCTAAAGAAATGGTATGTAGAGCTGCCATCTAGATTATAAACTTTAAGGCTACAGAAGTTGTGGGACTAATTTGTTCATTGGGTTAAAGGTCAAGTAGATACATTAGACAGGACATATTTTTTATGCCCTGTACTGCTAAAGGTTTCTAATATTTTCAGTTTTATATTTCACAGGGGGATTCTTTAAAGGTGTATTTCTCCATCTTGTATACTCCAAGGAGGGAGAAAGGTGGTGGAGATAGCCATGGGGAGTATTTGAGAAGCACTTGGATTCTGTCTTCTTCTTTTTTTTTTTTTTTTTTTTTTTTTTTTTTTTGGAGGTAGGGTTTCACTCTGGTCCAGGCTGACCTGGAATTAACTATGTAGTCTCAGGGTGGCCTCAAACTCACAGCGATCCTCCTACCTCTGCCTCCCAAGTGCTGGGATTAAAGGCATGTGCCACCATGCCCGGCTCTGCCTTCTTTTTATAGTTCATTTCCCTCATTCCCTTCCCCCTCCCAACCTTACTTTGATAACCGGTGAGCCAGAGTTTAATAATTCCTAGACTCAGTTATTCCTAAAAAATTGTGCATTGAAATTCTACAAACTCATGAAGAATAAAAACCTGATTTGAGACCATTAATTAGCTGAATGTTACAACTAATAATGTAATATTTGATTTTTGAAAATCTCATATGTCTGTTTGAAATACTCATTTTAGCTGCTGTTGTGTGTAGGAAATTTCTATGGCTCTACCCCAGATGCTGAATGGGAGGAGTATAAGACTGGCATCAAGAAAGGTATGAAAATAATAATAATTATTATTATTTTGGTTTTTCAAGGTATGGTCTCGCTCTATAGCCCAGGTTGATCTGGAATTCACTATGTAATCTCAAGGTGGCCTTGAACTCATGGCTATCCACCTACTTCTTCCTGAGTGCAGGGATTAAAGGTGTGCACCACCATGCCCAGCTGAAAATTATTTTTATTTTTATTTATTATTATAGAAAGAGGCAGGCGGGGGAGAGAATGGGTGTACCAGGGCATCTAGCTACTGCCAATGAACTCCAGATGCATGTGCAACCTTGTGCATCTGACTTTATGTGGGTCCTGGGGAATCAAACCTGGGTCCTTAGGTTTTGCAAGCAAGTGCCTTAACTGCTAAGCCATCTCTCAAACCCTGAAAATTATATATTTTTTTAATTTTAATTTTTATTTATTTGAGAGAGATTGGGCACACCAGGGCCTCTAGCTGATGCAAACAAACTCCAAACACATGCTCCTTCTTGTGCATCTGGCTTATGTGGGTCCTGGGGAATGGAACCAAGGTCCTTTGGCATTGTAGGCAAACACCTTAACCACTAGGCCATCTCTCCAGCCCCGAAAATTATTATTTTTTTTAAAGATTTTATTTTTATTTATTTATTTATTAGAGACAGAGAGAGGGAGAGAGAGAGGAAGAATGAACGCACCAGGGCCTCCAGCCACTGCAAACGAATTCCAGACTCATGCACCCCCTTGTGCATCTGGCTTACGTGGGATCTGGAGAATCGAACTAGGATCCTTAGGCTTCGCAGGCAAACACCTTAACCGCTAAACCATCTCTCCAGCCCCGAAAATTATTTTTTTAATGTATGGATTTTAACAAAATTTCAAAAGCTAATTTCTTTTTTTTTTTTTTTTTTTTTTTTTTTTTGGTTTTTCGAGGTAGGGTCTCACTCTGGCTCAGGCTGACCTGGAATTAACTATGTAGTCTAAGGGTGGCCTTGAACTCATGGTGATCCTCCTTCCTCTGCCTCCCAAGTGCTGGGATTAAAGGCATGCACCACCACGCCCGTTCAAAAGCTAATTTCTTGCTGAGTTCTTTTTCACACATAATTGTTTAAGAATCTCCCCTTGGTGATGCCTGTAATCCCAGCACTTGGGAGGCTGAGGCAGGAGAATAGCAGATTCAAGGCCAGCCTGGGCTGTATGGCGAGATCCTGTCTAACAACAAAAACAAAAAAATAACCAAGAATTTTCCTCTTGAGGTCTGCATTGAGCTAGAAAGAATGCATATGAATAATTCACATGTTCACATTTTGAATTCAGTTCAATTTCACTCTAGAAAAAGGTATTGAATAGGTAAAACAAATGTGTCCTTTCCTGTTTCCATTTTTAGTGTTTTTAAGCACTCTAACTGTAGGGCTCATGTTTTCCTCATTGCATATACATTGTCCATCTACTTTAAGATGTCACTTCACTGCCTTAGTTGCATCATGTAATAGTGAAGCCACAGGGTTGCGAGAGTAGCCTTAGTGGTTAGCATGTTTCATAGTTAGGATTGCTATGAGGGAATGCACATGCTCTTAGTTTTCTGAATATGTTTTCCCTGTAAGAAGCATTTCTCAAATTCCAGAGCCGGTCTGGTAACTATATGTTGTCATGTTTGTTTCCCTCACAAGCGCCTATTCAGACATATGTGCTTGGTGCCAACAACCAGGAAACAGTAAAATACTTCCAAGAAGCTGATGGGTGTGAATTAGCTGAAAACATTACTTATCTTGGTAAGTTGAGATTTGTTGTTTGTAATGAATATAATGAAGGGTTTTCAGGAATTAATCTTCCAGGAAAGTTTTGAGTGGATTCTGGATTCTTCTGACATTACTGCTTGAGAGAATAAGAATTTTTTTGCCTTTTTGGAGGGAAAGGGGTAAGGGATTATTTTCAAAGTCTTTGTCTATTCCCTTAGGACAATAGTGCTTTTCTCTTTTTGTTTCCTGATTCCCCTCAAGTCTTCCTGTGCTCCCATATCAGTACATTTCAGCCAACTAGAGGGATAAATTCCTTGCTCACAGAGTATGGAGTACCTAAGATATAAACTATAGTCAAATAAAGGAAATTCCCATCTATATGGTAAGACCATAGATGTTGTTGGCTATATGTAGCTCACTTGTTGGGCTTCTAACTAGCTTAGCTCTAGCTTTCAAACTAAGCTTTTTGATAACAGAGAGGTTTTAGTGACTCATATTTAGTACACATCCTAGGGTTTTTATTGCTTGTATCCTTTTTCCAGTTTTATGTTCACTCTTCCACTCCAGGTTAAAGCTGTTCACAACCTCTTGATTGCTGTTAGTGGCTCTTAAGTATCAGCTAGTTTATACAGCACTATAAAATTTTGCTTTTGTTCTCTGCCCCCATCTGCTGTCGCTTAATGTCTCTTGGATCATTCAAGTTGGTTTTTGTTTTTTTGGTTTTCCGAGGTAGGGTCTCACTCTCGCTCAGGCTGACCTGGAATTCACTATTCAGGGTGGCTTTGAACTCACAGTGATCCTCCTACCTCTGCCCCCCGAGTGCTTGGATTAAAGGTGTGCACCACCACACCCGGCTTTCAAGTTAGTTTTTTTAAAGTGGTTCTTTCACATTTCCTCTTTCTTGTCTCCTTTCTTTAGAAAGTTTCCATATTTCTTTTGTTATAAATGCCTCCCTTCACCCTCTGCACTGTAGTCTACCTTAGCCTTTAATCTTTATATCTGGTCTTCATATAAGCAATCCCATCTTGCTCCAATCATGTGGCGTAGTTTAATAGTTCAAATACACAGGTGCTCTCAGTGACCTTTAAGAGAACAGTGGTGGAAAGGATTGCAGTGAGCTAAGGAACTAAGCATTAAAGTAGCCAGGTATATAACACATACCTGTAATTCTAGTGCTAGGGGCAGGAAGGCAGGAGGATCAGGAGTTGATGGCCAGCTTCAGCTATATAGTGAGTTCAAGGCCAGCCTGTACTACATGAGAACATGTCTTATAACAAATAAACAAACAAGAGTTAAAGCACAGACTACTCTTTAGAAATTTGAAACTGAAAGGTTGAAGTGTCTTAGTTAATGTATGTTCATTTGAATGGGGATGACAGAGTGTGTTCGCTATCCTTTTCTAAAGAAAAATAGAAATAGTCAATCAAGTAGAGACTCAGTAAATGAAAAGAGAGGTAAACATTGATGGAACAAAGTCTGGGAGGCAGCAGAAAGAGATGGAATCAAGGTCCAAGCAGGGAGTAACTGTAACAATAAAAAAGGTAGGCAGTCACCTTTTTAATCAGTGCTTCTCAACTTCTTTTGGTAATATTTGTTAGACATCTGGTGTAAGTAGACTGGCCCATGGGCACCAGCAGCCTTCTTATAAGGGCTGTCTAGAATTATTGAATAGGAATATTCTTAGAGCCAGACACCTAGCAGCTAGAGTGGGGCCTATGAGTTTACACTCCTTTAAGGTATGTGGAATTGCAGAGATACAAGAGTTGTGGCATGGAAAAAAAGATTAAATGCCATGCTAATGGTATTTTGTTCTGCTGTTTTGACTAAAACTTGTCAATTTTTCTTTGAATGCAGGTCGTAAAGGTGTCTTCACTGGAAGCTCGGGGCTACAGATTGTATACCTCAGTGGGACAGAGTCTTTAAATGAACCAGTCCCAGGTTACAGTTTTAGTCCCAAGGATGTGTCTTCCCTGAAAACAATGCTGTGTTCAACATCCCAATTTAAGGGTATTGATATCTTGCTCACATCCCCATGGCCCAAGTATGTGGGAAACTTTGGGAATTCTTCTGTGAGTAGTGCTTGTTCAGTTGGGATTTCTAAAAGCAAATTACATTGGCTTAAGTTGGACTTTTAAATTTTCTCTCTCTCATTTTTTAACTTTCTGCTTGTGTTTGTGTGGGGGGTAGTCTGTGGTATGGTATGGTGTGGTGCCCACCTCATACACTCACTGGAGGGGGTGTCTCACCTGTGGTGGCCAGAAGTTGGAACTTCTTTGGTTATCCTGATCCCTAGTTCCCCTGCCCAGTCTTTGTTGTGAGCCTGAACCCTTTACTGATTCCAGAGCTTGCGGGATCTGCTTCCCCATGGATCTGAGGTTACAGGTGCACATAGCTATGCCCAGCTGTTCATGTGGGATCTGGAGATTGGAACTCTGGCAATCTCATGCCCTCATGCTTGAGCAAGAAGCACATTTAACCATTAAATCATCTCTCCAGCCAGATATTTTCTCTATTTTGAATATTTTAGCTCTTAGTATCTTTCACTATAAATGTTTGGTGAAAGTTTCAGGATTTTAAAAAGTTTTATCATTACAGACCAAAATAAGAGTTGTAAATAGGATTTACAGATGAGACTGCTGAAATCTTAATTATAAATAGATGGTCCTTTGAATTATACTTATGCAGTAATGATCCAGAAGTGGGCCCTTTGTCAGACCATTCCTTGTCAACATCCAGCACCAAGTGTCTGTGTCATAAAAGAGCCAGCAAGATACCAGACATATCAGCAAGGGTGTTGAAAGGAAAAGGGACAAAGCTCTCCCTGCCAACTCACCATTTTGACACAAAGATACATCAAAGCTAGGGAAGATCCAGGGAAGGACTGTTAACATGGAGATAGAAGGAAGAAAGTCACATAGGATGCTCTGCAAACAAGATTGAGAAATGAAGCCCCTTTGTTTTGGTACCCCCCCGAAAAGCTAAAAGTTTATACCTAACCATACGAGATATTTATGGAGGAGAAAATGAAATAGTTTATCAGTCCTTATGATACTGCAAAAACTTAATTCATGGCCAGTTCCTTGCCCCTTAGCAAAAACCTAAAGGAAGAAAGCATAAAACAAAAGGAATCCCCAAAGTAGTTAGTGGGAAATAAAGTTTGCTAATTTGTTTCCATCTAAAACCTTCTCTTTGAATAAATCCTGTTATGGATAAGACATCAGGTGATTGTTGGCTGTTAACAGAAGCTAGGAGCATTCTGAGAACAAGCTTAAGTTGATACCTATTTTACTTGCAAGCTGATAAACCAAGGTGTGGTTTTGCCTTTCTACACACCACTATTTCCTTGACTGACACGAAGTAAAGATTAGATGCATTGTCCTTGAATATTTTATGGATGTTCGGGGCTCTCAGGGCTGGCTTTTTTTTTTTTTTTTTTTTTTTGAGGTAGGGTCTTGCTCTAGCCCAGGCTGTCCTGGAATAATTCACTATGTAGTCTCAGGCTGGCCTCGAACTCACAGGTTCTTCCTGCCTCTGCTTCCTGAGTGCTGGGATTAAAGGCAATGCGCCACTATGCCTGGATTGAAGGCTGCTTTTAAGTTAAATTTTCTGTATTGGCTATGACTATTTGTACTCTCAAATTTGCAGTTGTACTATAAAGCACATTTTAAAGGCATAGTTTGTGGGCTCCAGAGAAAGACCTAACTTTGCAAAAAAGATTTTATTTTTATTTATTTATTTTTTTATTGACAAATTCCATAATTGTAGACACTATCCCATGATAATTCCCTCCCTCCCCCCACACAAAAAAAAGGTTTTAATAATCTTATGTTTTCGGTGTTGGTATGGTGAAATTACCTTATGTTGTTAACCTCTAGATTTTTAAATAATTTTTCTATTTCTGCAGTCATAATAGTCTAGTACCTTTATAGGTTTGATTTTTCTTTGAATGTCATAAATATAGAATACACAGTATAATTCCTTTGCCCACATTTGTATCTCTGTACAAATTTGAAAGATATTTCAAAGTGCTTCTTATTGCTATGAAATTCTTGATAATTCTTGGGTTTGTGTGAATGATTAGGTTTCTGTTTACTAGGGAGAAGTGGATACCAAAAAATGTGGCTCAGCTCTGATATCCAGTCTTGCCACAGGCTTGAAACCAAGGTATCATTTTGCTGCATTGGAAAAGTCATATTATGAGAGGCTTCCATATCGGTGAGTAACATTTCATTCTTTTTGGCTTTTTGAAGACTTTGCCTTAGATCTTCCTTATAGACCTATATTATGTTGTCTACTTTTGGCCACGTGACATCTTGGTTTCTGTTGGTTACTCACGCACTGAATGAAGTGACTTTCAAATCATTCATCTTCTCTGAGTTTGTTCCCTAACTTGAAATAGAAGATTCTATTTGGATTATATGTCCTTTTAAAAATGTAAGGGACTGAGGAGACAATGCTGAATAATCATTACAGCTCTTTGTAGTACAATAGATCCTTTTTTTTTTTTTTTTTTTTTTTTTTTTTTGAGGTAGGGTCTCACTCTGGTCCAGGCTGACCTGGAATTCACTCTGTAGTCTCAGGGTGGCCTCAAACTCACGGCGATCCTCCTACCTCTGCCTCCCAAGTGCTGGGATTAAAGGCGTGTGCCACCACGCCCGGCTAATAGATCCTATTTTATCAGGTCAAAACAGTACATACTCTATATAGTCTTGAAAACTCAGCGGTAAGGATAATCACTTTGGAAGTATTTTAAATTTAGGAATCATGAACTTATATCCAACTGTATATGGTTGGTCACACCTTTATTCTTAGCACTCATGAGGCTGAGGCAGGAGAATTGCAGTAAGTTCAAGGCAGTTTGGTCTACCTTATCTCAGTCCCCCCCCCAAAAAAATTATATTACTTCTTAACTGTTTTGCTTTTTTTTTTGAAGCAATCCCAACAGACTGGCACCCTTTTTGTTATGAGAGGGAGTAAGAGCATGAGAGAGAGAGAATTGGCCCTCCAGGGCCTCCAGCCACTGTAATCAAACTCCAGACGCATGTGACCTTGTGCACTTGCGTCACCTTGTGTGTCTGTCTTACGTGGGACCTGGAGAGATGAACATGGGTCCTCAAGCTTCACAGGCAAGCACCTTAACCACTAAGTCATCTCTCCAGCCCAACTTTTGCTTTCTTTTAGGGATAATTTTTGGTTAGTGTAGAGTAATTTTAACTTTTGGCATATATGGTTTTTATTCTTTTTTTTTCTGTAACATATAAATGGATTTTTAAATTTTTTAGCTTATTTATTTTAGAGAGGGGAGCAGATAGAGATAATGGGCACATCAGGACCTCCAGGACCACTGCAAATAAGTTCCAGATGCATGCACCACCTTGTGTATCTGGCTTACATGGGTACTAGGAAATTGAACCTGGGTCCTTAAGCTTTGCAGGCAAGTGCCTTAACCACTAAGCCATCTCTCCAGCCTGTAGCTATAGTTTTTAAGGAATCTCTCCAGCCCATAAATAAATTTTTTAAAAATAATTTTTTCCTAGAAAAAAAATACTACATATTACTATTGAAGCATATTTTTCTACCTATGTAGGATTTGTTTCTTTTTGTTTTTATTAATTTCATTTTTTAATTGCACAAAAGAAGAGAGAATAGTGAAATGAACCCTCATGTTCTTATCACCTAGCTTCAGTAATTATGAACAGGTTGATATTTTACCACTCTTCTAAAAGCAAAAACTGGAGTTCCAGTGCTTTTCTAAGACATGATCTCATGGCTTTGAAACAACAGCAGTATAAGGTAGGACTTGTTACCCTACTAGATAGGTAGCCATCTTCTCTGAGATCAGGTGACATGTGGTAAGCTCAAGACTTCTGGAACTCTTTTCATGGCCCCTTAGAATCTTCATATTTCCTAATAGCAAATCAAAAATAAAGTAGGCAGGGGTTCAGGGGTATCTTTGAACACATGGCAAGTTTAATACCAGACTTTGTCTCAAAAAAAAAAAAGTTAAGTGGTATTCTGTTACCCTCTTTCTACCCTCCACTCATTTAAGGTTCTTTCCATTTCTCTCATAATTCTGTCCAGTTTCATGACATGTGCATACATACATACATGCGCCCACACATAATTTTAAATCTAGTTTCTGCATCTGAGAAAAAGAAACATGCAGTATTTGTCTTTCATTTTTTTTAACATAATGCTTCCCACTTTCATCTATTCTCCTGCAAATGTCATGATTTCATTTTTTTTCATGGTTGCACAAAATTCCATTGTATATGTACCACATTTCCTTTTTCTTTTTAGAAAATATTTTATTCATTTATTTGCAAGGAGAGAAAGATTGAAAGAGGGATGGAGGGAGAGAGAATGAATGAGAATAATTAGGCATGCCAGGGCAATGAACTCCAGATACATGTGCCACATTGTGCATCTGGCTTTACATGGGTACTGGGGAATTGAACTCCAGCCATTAGGCTTTGCAGGCAAACCTTAACTGCAGAGCAATCTCTCCAGCCTCCTGTACCACATTTTCTTTATCCATTCATTTGTTGATGGACATCCTGAATAGTGTGAATTGTGTAGCAATAAACATACATGTGCAAATATCTCTATGATATGTTGGCTTTGGATATGTACTCAGGAGTCCTATCACTGGGTCATATGGTAGTTGTATTTTTAGTTTTTGAGAAACCTCCATGTTGATTTCTATAGTGGCTGTCTAAATTCACATTCTTACCAGTAATGTATAAGGGTTCCATCCTTTCCCACATCCTTGCAATATCCATTGTTTGTCTTCTTGATAACAGCCATTCTGACTAGGGCTACATGAAAGCGGAAGGGGTTACTGTTTTGAAGGAGGAAGGGAACCAGCCAGTGGGAAGCAAGTGATGTGGGGGAGGGCAGGGAAGGAGAGGGATGAATAAAAACAAAGTGTAATGACGCATGTATGAAAATGCTGTAATGAAACCAGTTACTTCATATGCTGATATGAAAGATTAATAATAATAAAAGTAAATGGTGGTGACATGTTATTGCATAAATATGCCCTAGAAACCATGTCGTTCTACAAGAAAATGCACAGCATGCCACCCGGTTCATAGCTCTGGCAAATGTTGGAAATCCAGAAAAAAAAAAGGTAAAAATTTGAGTATTTGGTAGTAGATTAATATTCATTACCTGCTTGATAAATGTTTCTCTTGCCTAGTTTAGTACTCAGATCTTCCTTTCTTCCCAACTGCAAGGTCCCAACAACTGTAGTGACTCCTTTGTGGAGCTAAGGTCATTAAAGGTCAGGTTTCTTTGGGTGCTTTGTCAGAAACCTTAGAGAAAGGGTTGGGAAAATGAAGTGCCAAATGGTGTTCCTTCTGTAGGTGTTTGTGAGTTTGCCCTCCGATGGATGATCTGAGTGCTTGTTTCTTCTCACAACTCCATTTAGCTGAAATTTCAGATATGTTCTGTGAGGTCTTTGTAATAAAATAGATTGATTACCTTGGGAGAATCAGTACTGCCCCTAATGTTACATTCTTTCCTCCAAAGTATCTCTATGCATTCAGTATTGTTCCCATGAAATTAATGGATGCAGCAGAACTAGTGAAACAGCCCCCAGATGTCACGGAAAACCCTTACAGAAAATCTGGCAAGGAAGCATCCGTAGGAAAAGAAATACCTGCCCCTGAGGTATGTTCTGATGGTGCGGTGGTATTTCTCAGGGCAGAATTGCCCATTATAGATATACCTCTCTTGTTTGTCATTTAGTACATGAAACAAGTTCATCCTACAGTTACAATGTTTTTCCCCCTTGGCAAATCTTGGTAATATTTAGAAAGTCTTCATAGCTTTTCACCGAGATTAGTTTTATTTTTATTTTTTTATTGTATTTTGGGATTAACAGCTAAGTCTTCCTGTATCCAAATTGAGTCATATGACTTAAGGTTACACTTTTGTATGGTGTTTTTCCTTGTCTAAAGTTGATCGATTCTTAGATTTTCTGGTAAGGACCCATTGATAGCAATGTAATTTATAATTTTACAGTGATTTCCAGTAGAAAAATAGATTCATTCTGAAGAAGTCTTACTAGCAGACTTTTTAGAAAATTATTTTTCCTCTATTAACTCAAGGACTATCAAGTTTCCATACTAGAATTCATGGTCTGTCTACTTTCGCAGACTTTCCTGTATTCCAAAGTTCTTTTCTCTCTTCCCTCTCTCTTTTTTATTTTAGAGCTTGAGAGAGACAGACAGACAGGAGAGATAGAGAATTGCCAAGCCAGGGCCTCAGACACTGCAATCGAACTCCAGACGCTTGTGCCACCTAGTGGGCATGTGTGACCTTGTGCTTGCTTCACTTTTGTGCATCTGGCTTACATGGGATCTGGAGAGTAGAACATAGGTCCTTAGGCTTCTCAGGCAAGCACCTTAACTGCTAAGCCATCTCTCCAGACCTCTATTTTCTCTTTTTACCTTCCTTCCTAAGGATTCTTTCCTATTTCTCTCTCTCTCTCTCTTTTTTTTTTTTTTTTGGTTTTTCGAGGTAGAGTTTCACTCTAGCTCAGGCTGACCTAGAATTCACTATGTAGTTTCAGGGTGGCCTCGAACTCATGGTGATCCTCCTACCTCTGCCTCCCGAGTGCTGGGGCTAAAGGTGTGTGCCACCATGCCCAGCTTTCCTATTATCTCTTTAAGTAAAGTTGGATCAGACTTGTTTACTTGTGAAATTGTCCCTATTGAGAGAGACTGTCCATCCCTATGGGGAAAGATAGGAAAAAGAGCTTAGGCGTGCTTTTGTTCTGTTTTAGACAAGAGTTGCTTTACATCTTGCATTTTAACTTATTTTTTCTTTTCTTTTTTTATTTTTTTTATTTTTATTTATTTTTTTTTTTGGAGAGAGATCTTTTCTTTTTTAAAAAATATTTTTATTTATTTGCAAGCAGAGAGGATTAGAAGAGAGACAGAGAATGGGCACACTAAAGCCTCCAGCCATTGCAAATGAACTCCAGATGCATACATCACTTTGTGCATCTGGCCCTACGTGGGTACTAGGAAATTGAACCTGGACTGTTAGGCTTTGCAGGCAAGTGCCCTAACCATTAAGACATCACTTCAGCCCAAACTGCCCAAATTTATTTTTTCAAAGAGATGAGTTTGGTAGTAACCTAAGATGTATAACTGAGGGCTGGAGAGATGGCTTAGTGGTTAAGGCCCTTGCCTGCAAAGCCTAAGGAGCCAGGTTTGATTCCCCAGTATCCATATAAGCCAGAAGCACAAGGTGGATCATACATCTGGAGTTTATTTGCAGTGGCTAGAGACCCTGGTGTGCCCATTCTCTCTCTGTCTGCCTTTTTATATCTCTCTCAAATAAATAAATAATATATATTTTTTAGAGATGTGTAGCTGAGTCCAGGAATCAGGGTTGGGAAGATGTTTTTCTTCCCAAGGAAGGAAGGGCTAAGAGGAAACACAGATGTAATGTGTCAAGATTATTCTCTTCCGTGTGAATATTGCTGCTTGTCTAATGACTTGTTAGTAATAATGCTGTTTTCCCTTTGGCCATTCTAGGAAGAATCAGCTTGTCAGTTCTTCTTTGATTTAAATGAAAAGCAGGGGAGGAAGCGTTCATCCACAGGCAGAGAGAGCAAAGCTTCTCCTCAGGCAAAGCAGCCTCGCAAACCTCGTAAGTCTCCTTTTCCACAGGGCTCTGCTGTGAACAGTGGTCATTTGGAAAGTAGCAGTGCTGAGACAGTGTCTTCTGGCAAATGACAGTTGTATGGAATCATTAGGAGCAAAAGTGAAAATGGCCTAACTTGGGGGCTGTTTGAGACTCTTCCTATAAGGACTAGAACAAGCTCCTTTCCTTTGTCTTTGTGAAACATAAAGTACATTGTACAGAACTGATGATGTAGGTTCATGAAGTAATGGAATAATCAAACTCAAAGGAAAGACTTCTCAGACCATTTCATTAAGATCATATATCTCCACCCTTTTATTTCAAAGATGAATCTCATATACAAAGGTCATGTGACTAGCCAGTGGCATACCTGGAACTAGGATTGTGCTGCCTGACACTCCAGTTCAGTGTTCTCATTGCATCCTATTGCCAGTTGCATGCTATTTTAGTCAAAATGTGATGTTTCATTTGTGGATCACCTACCTGGGAACTGATGACCAATTCAGAGTTCTTTTAATAAGGGTTCATTTCATTGAAAGTGGTGAAGTGGCAGGGGGTTGAGAGTGAGGAGCACAAGTCCAACCCATTGTGGCAGTACTGTGTGCAATCTTATCAGGGTATAAAGATCAGACAAGGGTATACTCTATAGGGTGATTATATGCTCTTGTGCTTGACCACGATAACACTTAGCTTTCTCTCATGAAGCTCAGCCTCCAGGACCCTGCTGGTTTTGCCTTGCCAGCCCTGAAGTTGAAAAGCATTTGGTGGTCAATGTTGGCACACATGTGAGTTACTTCTATGGACCTTTAACAAAAACAGAAATACCTATTTGTTGTTTTTTTTTTTTTTTTTTAGCTGTGTTGTATAATCAACACATGAGGTTTATCCGTTGACTTTTATAATGCTTTGCTTACTGATGCAACCATTACATAATAGAGTTTTAGAGCATTTTTCCATCACTACAATCAGATTTTTTACATTTACAGTTAATAACAGTTTCCACCCTTAGCCTGTTGGTTTTAAACATTTCATCTTACCTGAATCAGATAATACATGATCTTTTGTGTCTTACTTCTTTGATAGCATTATATTTCTCAAGGTTTACCCATGTTACATATCATGTATCAGTATGTCATTCCTTTCTTTAAATTTTTTTTGGTTTTTCAAGGTAGGGTCTCACTCTAGTCCAGGCTAACCTGGAATTCACTATGTAGTCTCAGGGTGGCCTTGAACTCATGGTGATCCTCCTACCTCTGCCTCCCAATTTTTTTTTTTTTTTGAAAGGGAAAGAGATAGAGAGAATGAGCACACCAGGTCCCTTTAGCTGCTGTGAATGAACTCCAGACACATGCACCCCCATTGTGGGTGTGTGCGATATTGCATGCTTGCGTCACTGTTGCATCTGGCTACATGGGATCTGGAGGATTTGAACAGGAGTCCTTAGGCTTCACAGGCAAGTGCCTTAACTGCTAAACCATCTCTCCAGCCCTGTCATTCCCTTTTTTGTTTGTTTGTTTTTTTGTTTGTTTTTCAAGGTAGGGTTTCTCTCTAGCCAAGACTAATCTGAAATTCACTATCTAGTCTCAGGGTGGCCTCGAACTCACAGTGATCCTCTTACCTCTGCCTCCCAAGTGCTGTGATCAAAGGTGTATGCCACACGCCCAGCTCTATCATTCCTTTTTATTGCCAAAGACTATTGCTTATAAAGGGTTTAGTACATTTTATCTATCCATCACTTAATGAATATTTAGTTTGTTAGCACTTTATGGCTATTAGAAATAAAGCTGCTGGGCTGAGAGATGGCTCAGCAGTTAAAGGCACTTGCTTGCAAAGCCTGAGTTTGTTTGCAGTGGTACGAGGCCCTAGCATGCCCATACTCAATTTCTCTGTCTGCTTCTTTCCCTCTCTCTCTCAAATAAGTAAATAAAAATATCTTTTTAGCTGAGTGTTGTGGCACATGCCTTTAATTCCAGCACTCAGAAAGCAGAGGAAGAGGATTGCTATGAGTTCAAGGCCAGCTTGAGATTACACCCTGGGCTACAGCGAGATCCTACCTTGAAAAAAAATTTTTTTAAAGAAGTAGGTGGCTAGAGAAATGGTTCAGTGGTTAAGGCACTTGCCTGCCAAGCCTAATGACCTGGGTTTGATTCCTTAGTACCCACATGAGACCAGATTCATAATGGTATGTGCATCTGGAGTTTGCAGTGGCTAGAGGCCCTGGCACACCCATTCTCTCTCCCTCCCTCCCTCTCTCTCTCTTGCACACTCTCTACTAAGTAAGTAAAATGTTTTTCAAAAGAAGAAATAAAGCTGTTACATAAAATTTGCATAGCTATGGCAACATGGGAAGCAGAATCAGAAGAATTTCCCAGAACCTTACAGGCCAGCTAGTTTGGCAAAAGCTCTCTGTGGCTCACACACGCACACACACACACTCACACAAGAAATAAAGTTAGGGGCCATGTGACATTTTTCCTACTCCCCCAGCTCACTCTGTGTTTGTATATAAGCTCACTGTGTATGTATAGGTTTTTCTTTTTTGAGGCTCATACTTGTAGTATTGCTGTCTTGACTCTGTGATTCTTCATCAGTGCTACCTTGCCCTGGCCAAAGGAGGCCTATCTGATGACCATGTCCTCATCCTACCCATTGGACACTACCAATCAGTTGTGGAGCTTTCGGCAGATGTGGTGGAAGAAGTAGAAAAGTATAAGGCTACCCTGAAACGCTTCTTTAAAAGTAAAGGGAAACGCTGTGTTCTCTTTGAGAGAAATTATAAGAGCCATCACCTCCAGCTTCAGGTAGGTGTTTTCTGTCCCAGAATTTGGAAGGCACCATGTGACCTTGAAATTGATAAATAAATGCTTAAGTAATGATTAACATAAATAGTTAAATTTAATTTGATAAATAAAGTATTTAATCAATATGCTTTTAGTAATGTTCATTTAAAAGGCTAAAAGTATCTGGCAGTAATCCCTGAGATCTCATAGAGAAGTGCATGGTGGATATGAATAAAGGATGGTGAGTTGATCAAAGTTCCAAGAAGATGAAGACATAGACCTTGATGGATAAGGAGTAGAGATATTTTGTGTGTGAAGGCTTAGAGATAGGAAATGGTCTTCTAACCTGCGTGGAGCTATTGATTATGTATAAAGCAGTTTGTTTGTTGTGGTAGCTTCTTCTGGCACATTTGTTAAGTTTTCATATGGGCTTGAATCTGCCACATACATTATGTCGGAGCTGGCAAAGGTTCAAAGACTGAGAGGTCTTTTGAGCTTTTTGTGCATCCGAGATCTGCTCCCATATGTGACAGGCTGTCTCATAAGTTTAAGTCCGATAGACAGGCTGATGGAGGCTGTCTGGTCTGAGGAGAGTCTATGCTGAGGGGTGTTCCCACTCCTGTGATGGATTCGCCACTCCTCAGACCATGCAAACACAACCACTCTTGGACCAGTATGAAAAATATCATCCAATTTCCCCCAACCCCACCCAGGTCATTCCTGTGCCACTCAGCTGCTGTGCTACAGATGACATTAAAGATGCCTTCATTACCCAGGCACAAGAGCAACAGATAGAGCTATTGGAAATCCCAGAGCACTCTGACATCAAGCAGGTAAACAGAAGGGGGTGGTGATATTGGGATAGGAGTAAAGATATTGTTCTGACATGTTGAGCCTGAGGTACTATCATGCTATTCCAAAAATAGTAGATAGACAATTTAGAACTAAAATACAGGATGCTGATTAGACTAGAGATGATGATGGCATCACAACAAAGCCTTAGTGCTTTGCTGGGAAAAATAAGGCAATAGACATAGTCTGAGGTAGGAACATAGAAAGTTAGGTAGTACCACTGGGAGGATATTGGCTGTTTAAACTACTCCCATCAAGTAGTTTGGTGCCCATAGCTTCTTGCACATCTTCTCTCTAGTACAGTATATGTTAAATGAAAGCTACACAAGATGTCCTAATACAATTCTTTATTTTAGATTGCTCAACCAGGAGCAGCATATTTTTATGTTGAATTTGACACAGGAGAGAAGCTTTTCCACAGAATTAAAAAGAATTTTCCTTTGCAATTTGGAAGGTTTGTATGTTTTCCTTCTATCCCATGTATTTTCACCAGACCTCCTATAAACAAAATGGTGGACTGCATAGATAGTCAATAAAAAGCCAAGTAGGGCTGGGCGTGGTGGCGCACACCTTTAATCCCAGCACTTGGGAGGCAGAGGTAGGAGGATCACCATGAGTTCAAGGCCACCCTGAGACTACAAAGTGAATTCCAGGTCAGCCTGGGCTACAGTGAAACCCTACCCTGAAACACCAAAAAAAAAAAAAAAAAAAAAAAAAAAGCCAAGTAGGAAATAGCTCTACCCCAAGGAGTTTATAGTCTTAGGGCAAATCAGATATTTACATACATGAGACAGCCATGTGATGTGAAGTTTTAAAATTAATAGTGGCAGTTTTGAAGAACAATGTACTTTAGAAACTCAGAGAAGGAAGAGCCACCAGGCATGTCCAACCACATGCAGCTGCATATTGCCTAGGCTTACCAGCACAACATTGTGAATGAGGCTCTAGGGCTGTGCCCAACAGAACTTTCCACAAAGATGAGAGTGCTCTATAAGTCAGTACTGTCCAGTATGGAAATCACTAGCTACCTGTGGTGCTGGCCACTTGAAAATGGGATAGAGAAACCAAAAAAAAAAAAAAATAGTAGAAGCCGGGCACGCCTTTAATCCCAGCACTGGGAGGCAGAGGTAGGAGGATCGCCATGAGTTCAAGGCTACCCTGAGTCTACAGAGTGAATTCCAGGTCAGCCTGGGCTACAGTGAGACCCTACCTTGAAAAACCAAAAAAGGTGATGGAGAGACTGAATGAATTTTTAATTTTATTTAATTAATTAGAATTGAAATGTAAATAGTCACATGTGGCTAGTGGCTCCTATATTGGATAGCATGGCTTAAGACGGGTTAAGGAGCATGTCCATAGCACACAATGATAGGTTCTAACATAGGTCTAGTACACCCCAGGATGGCAGGTCTTCATTTCATTATTCTGGAGTGGTATAAAAGCCTGAGTGAGGTTTTACTTGTGCCACTTCTATCAGGTAGAACATTATTGTAAGACCATACAGAGACCTTAAATTAGTGAAAGATTGAAGACAGGAGGTAGTGACAAGAAGCTAAAAAGTGGAAGGAAGTTGAAAATGTACAAAGTGGTTACCTGATTCTGGTCTCTGTTTTGCCATTGTTTTTGTCTGTGTCATGTGCCCCATGGTTAGTATTGGCTTTGAGCTTTGAATCTCTCTTGGACTAACTTGAAAAGTCTCCAAGAGACTGCCCCATTGGATAAGTCCAGCAAATGTTGCTATTGAAATTTCAAAAAGACAACTGATACATGAGAACAAGTATGTTGTATATTATGTATTTCAAATATACAACTTGATCTTTTTATTGTTTCCTTAGCAACAGATGTAGATATCCACAGTGATGACGTAGGAGTGTGGTTGCCAGTACACATGGGTGTGTAAAATCCACAGTATGGTTCTGTGTTTATGGTAGTTCATATTTTCAACATTGAATGTTTTTCAAAATGCTAATTTTATAACTAACAAAATATTTGAAAAGTAATTTTTCCAGCATAATAAGAAAGTAGCTCTATCTTCATTTTATATGTGAAGAAATAGGCTCAGGGTTTTTCCAGTGAACTAAAACTTAAGCATATGTCCATTGACTTTTAGAGGCTCATGTGGTTTATTTCCAACTCTATTTATTGTGTCTTCAAAGTCAGAATGAACCAAATAGAATTATTTCTCACATATCAAAATAAGTAAAAATATAAATATAAATCAATAGAAATTAAAAGTACCTTGTGTATGTGTATCTCTATACACAAGCTCTGAGAGCCAAAATAAGTTGTTTTCTTTACATTGAACTTCTGTTGGATGCCTGTATAGGTGTGAGTTCCTCCAGCAGGAAAGACAGGAGGGAAATTTTAAGTCAGAATGGGTGTGACACATGACTGCACATGCCCTCAGCAAACTCATAGTCTAGTTGAGATGTCAGACTGGTTTAAAGCTGGATATAATCACGTTGAGGGAAGTGGTTTGATTGTGTTACCTCTGTACTTTTCAAAACCCTGTATAGATGTTCTTAATTGCATTTCATAAGAGGAAATAAAGGCTTAGAGATGAAGTAAGCTGTTCAAGTTATAAAGTTATAGTCAGAAAGTGGTAGAACTAGGAATGGAATCCAGCCTCTGACTTTTCTGACAGCAAGGCCTTCCCTCAGTCTAGTATGCTGTGTGTTTCTTCACTAAGCACTGATAATGTGTTCCAGAAGTAAATGGGATGGGAAGATTTAGGAAAGAGGTTGGACTTACACTGGTCACTTAATATGAATATAACATTGATAGAAAGCCAGAGATGTCACTCAGGGCAGGAGAACTGTATGAGAAAAGTCAGAAATATGCATACTCTCTTTGGCTGATGTTGAAAAGAGCTTTCTGATTAGAGAGGAACAAAGGAAAGAGGGAGTTTGAGGCTAATACTCCCCATTCTGACTTTTTAAAAATATTCTTTCTACAGAGAGGTACTAGCCAGTGAAGCCATTCTCAATATTCCCAACAAGTCTGACTGGAGGCAGTGTCAGATCAGCAAGGAGGAGGAGGAGACCCTGGCTCGTCGCTTCCGGAAAGACTTTGAGCCCTTTGACTTTACTTTGGATGACTAAACAAAGAGGACATTTTATGAACTGCACAGGAAATTGCTATAGCTTGTTTTTTAAATGTTATAGCTCCAATGGGGGCTGCCTCCCTGCCTCTTTTCCATGCTTTCGTGGAACCTGCCTGCAGCAAGAGGTCTAGGATTGATTGTTTTTTTTTTTTTTGAGAAGTCATTCTGAGGTGAAAATTGTATGTTAAAAGTATTTCTAAGAACAGCTTGTGTTTGCTTACATCTTCACAAACTTAACTGTGAGCCAGATGTGTTATCTCATGCCTATAAATCTCCAAGCTTGAAAGGCTGATGCAGAAGCATTGCCTTGAGTTTAAGGCCAGTCTGGGTTACAGTGTGAGACTCTCCCAAAACAAAACCAAATACATCTTAAACTGTCAAATAAAATCCAAATGCTTTTCCGTGGTTGACAATTATCTTGTGTTATGTTGCCGATGGCCACTGAAACAAAACTGTTGAGCAGGAGAAATCAGAGCTTATCCCAGAATCAGAGCGTAGTTTCTCCCTGAGTAACCCAGGATAGAGAAAAGAACTATGGCCTTTTACTCTCTCAGAGCATCATCCGATTTTCACAAAAGGGCACATTTAGTCTTTCAAATGTTTCATCTTTTCTCTTCTTTTCCCTTTCCCTTTTCTTTTCTTTTTTTAAGCCAGGGATTCTAGTCATGTTGTTGCGCCAACAGCATTGTCAAGCCTTCCTTTGCAGCTCTGCAGCACACCTCAGAAACAATTCCCACAGCAAGAACCACTGTGCTGGCAAACCTGTAATTACAAAATTACTCATAGTAGAGCTCACAAAGTCTAGACGAACATTACATTTTTCGTTCTGACAATCACATCCTTGAATTGTTTCGAATTACAGGGAAGATTTTGAGACAGGTGAATAGGAAATCAAAGAACTTTGAGGTTCATGTATCACCAGGATTGTTTAGGTTCTGCAGTTTAAATCATGATGGTCTTTGGCAGTGTCTGCTGGAGACAATGCAGTTTAGAGAATACAAAAGCAAATGGTGGGCTGGAGAAATGGCTTAGTGGTTAAGGCGTTTGCCTGCGAAGCCAAAGGATCCCGGTTCGATTCAACCCAAGCAGATGCATGGTTTCTCTCTCTCTGTCTGCCTCTCATCTCTCTCTCTCTCTGCATGCAAATAAATAAATAAATAAAATTAAAAAAAAGTGTATTTAAACAAAAAAATTTAAAAAAAAAAAAAAAAAAAAAAAAAATGGTTTCGAATGTGATTTAAAGGGAACATAGGGTTTTCTTGTTTTTTTTTTTTTTTCAAGTCCACAAAAGCACACGGATGTCCTCTCAGCCAGGAAATCACCAAGCATGCAGCTTGACAAACCCCATTCACTAGCCTGGCTTCTGTGGTGTACAGGGGAAGAGGGTGGGGCTCTTCCTCCGGGAGGTCCCGGAAGTGACGCACATCTCGCGAGAAGAAAGACGCGCGAGCCTCGACGGACCGGAACCGGCCTTGAAACGACGGCGGAGCCTGAGGCCGCTTGCCCTCCCGCCCCATGGAGCGGCCCCCGGGGCTGCGGCCGGGCGCGGGCGGGCCGTGGGAGATGCGGGAGCGGCTCGGCACCGGCGGCTTCGGGAATGTCTGTCTGTACCAGCATCGGGTGAGGCGGGCGCGGGAGGGAGCGGCGGGGCATGCCCGGGCGTCGGGAGCCCGGCTGTCTGTCAGTGTGCGGGCGAGCGTGGTCGTGTGCTGTGAGCCTGAGGGGCTGAGGCAGGATCCGAAGTCTGGGGCAACTGCTAGAGGCAGCTTAGGCAGGCATGTCAGGACGTTAATGTTGAGTGTCAGAATGGGGGTGCATGGGTGAGCACACATGGTGAGAATAGGGCTGAAGGGGGGCTGCCTGTCATAGAGTGAGAGTGTGTGTACAAGGGTGCATGCACCCGCCCTTGAGGCCCCGTGTTCCAGTGGAGGTTAGAGTAGAAAAGGGAGGCCTCGTGCGTCCAGAGTTCGACTTCTGGAAACATTGGTAGTATTTGGAATGGGTGCATTCCTGCTTGGGAGCGATGGAGGGGTACAGTACTGAAAATGACCATTGCTTCAAAGGGAAGACGTTAGACTGGAAGTAGAGGGTCTCTGTTCTGTAGAAGACAGCTAACATCAGACTCAGGAAATTTGTTCTTGTTTAATATAAACCATGTAAATATTGTAACAGCAGTTATGCTGGAGAGATGGCTTAGTGGTTAAGGCGTTTGCCTGCAAAGCCAAGGGACCTCGGTTCGCTTCTCCAGCACCAACTTAAGCCAGATACACAAGGGGTGCATGCATCTAGAGTTCGTTTTGCAGTGGCTAGAGGCCCTGGCGCGCCCATTTCTCTCTCTCTCTCTCCCTCTCTCTCTCTCTCTCTCTCTCTCTCTCTCTCAGATAAATAAAATATATTTTAAAAAATTTTTTAAAGAATGAAGAAGGAAATCTAGGAGAAAAGCAGTAATTTGCAATTTTAAGGAACATGGGTGTGAGTAGAGAGCATGTAATTTTTAGTGGGTACGTAGAAATCTACCTTGGGTAAATGTGGGGCAATTCATATGACTAATGTCATTAATACAACTGAGGAAGTCTTATGAACCAGACTTCTAGGTAGAACATAGAAGGAAGTCTTGGAGGCAGAATGCAAAGGAAGAACCAAAGCATTAAGAACCATATTAGTAAATCAGTAAATTTAATAGTTCTCATCACCAGTGGGGACATCATTCACTCAGAGAAAAATAAAGAGGGAATCAAGTTCTTCCAGTGGAATATTGCCTGTGATATTGATGCCTGTTCATTAGTCTGCCAGTGAGAAAAGAAAAGTATCCTGACGTGTTTGTTTTTGTTAACTTTGACTGAAGATGGATATATGGATATATATATATATATATATTTTTTTTTTTCAAGGTAAGGTCTTACTCTAGTCCAGGCTAACCTAGAACTCAGAGCATTCCTCCTAACACTGGCTCCTGAGTGCTGGGATTAAAGGCATGTGCCACCATGCCCTGTTACAAATTCATTATTTATTTACTTATTTATTTATTTGAGAGAGAGAATGGATGCGCCAGGGCCTCCAGCCACTGCAAATGTACTCCAGACACATGCACCACCTTGTGCATCTGGCTTACATGGGTTCTGGGGAATCAAACCAAGATCCTTTGGCTTTGCAGACAAACGCCTTAACCACTAAGCCATCTCTCCAGCCCCAATACATTCTTTTAAAATACATTTAAAATGTTTTTATTTATTTATTTGTAAGCAGAGAGAGAAGAGATACCAACAGAGAAAATGGAAAACCCAGCCACTGGAAACAAACTCCACACATGCGCTTCTTTGTGCATCTGGCTTTATGAGGGTACTGGGGAATTCAACCCAGGTCATTAGGCTTTGTATGCAAGCACTTTAACTGCTGAGCCATCTCTTCAGTCTGTTAATACATTTTTTAACTTTGGTTTTAAAAGTAACAAAATTAATTTTTAGTGTACTGCTAGCAACATTAAGTACATTCATATTAATATACAATCAACCTTATTCCCAGAATATTTCCATTTTCCTAAACTGAAGGTCTGTCCATTAAACAGCTCTCCATTTCATTTCCTCTTTTCCCCAGCCCTTTTCAGCACCATTCTACTTTTTGTTTCTATTAAATTTATCACTTTCTATCCCATAATTGGGACAACCAAATTTGACAAACAAGTCCATGGTAAGGTGAAAAAGAATAATTTATAAATAAGACTTGGAAACAGAATCATTCTTTCTCCAAGCTTGAATTAAAGGTTGCATTTACAGCTTTCAGTATACTTACTGGTGGAAGCCATATTCCAGTATTTTGTGTATCTCTTTCAGGACAGAAGAAAGGATGTGAAGTGGTGTATTTGGTTGGTTATTATACTGGGCACAGGTGGTATTCAAAAAGAGTATTCTTTGCCCTAAAGGAGATTTTAAGTCTATTGAGAGACTTAGACTGAGAGATACAGTAACAAAGTACAGCTGGGCATCGTGCCATGCACTTACAATCCTAGTACTTGGGAGTCTGAGGAAAGAGGATCTTGAGTTTGAAGGTAGCTTGGATTACATAATGAGATCAAGGCCATCCTGGGTTATATAGGGAGACCCTGTCTCAAATACAAAAGATACAATGTGATACTCTGTATAATGAAAGCATTTTCAGTCAAATGATAGCAAGGCAGAGTAACCACCAAACTTCCTAGAGAATTAGTAGCACTTCTTGAGGGATGTTTGAAAAAACTAATTCAATGCAATTATTTATTTATTCATTTATTTTATGAGAGAGGCAGAGAGATTGGGTATGGCAGGGCCTCTAGCCAGTGCAAACCAACTCCACATGCATGCCCCATCTTGTTCATCTGGCTTTATTGTGGGTACTGGGGAATCAAACCTGGGTCCTTAGGTAGGCAAGCGCTTTAACCACTGAGCCATTTCTCCAGCCCCCTATGAAATACTTTAAAGAAAAGATATAGAGAGGCCAGGTGAGGTGGTGCACCTTTAATCCCAGCACTCGGGAGGCAGAGGTTTGCCATGAATTTGAGGCCACCCTGAGACTACGTAGTGAATTCCAGGTCAGCCTGGACTAGAGTAAGACTCTACCAAAAAAAAAAAAAAAAAGAAAGAAAGAAAAAGAAAAGAAAAAAAAACAGAGAGATAGCTTAGCAATTAAGGCACTTGCCTGCAAAGCCAAAGACCCAAGTTTGACTCCCCAGCACCCATACAAAGCCAGATGCACAAATTGGTGCATGCATCTGGAGTTCATTTGCAATGCCTAGCGGCCCTAACGTGCCCATTCTCTCTCTCTTCTCTCTCTTTCTGCTTGCAAATAAATAAATAAATAAATATTTAAATGGAAAAAAAAAAGGATATAGAAACCAGGCATGGTGGCTCATGGTTGTAATCCCATCTTTTGGGAGACCGAAGCAGGATACATGTTACAAGTCCAGTATACAAAGTGGGACCTTTACTCAGAAAAGAAAGTATAGAGGATATAGCTCAGTGGTAGAGTATGTATGGGAGGACCTGTGTTGCATTCAGTACTGCTGGTGGGGGAGGAAGAGAGAGAAAATGAACAACAAAAGGACAGCTGTCCCACAATGAATTTGGCATCCACAGATTCAACCCAATCACAGATTGAAAATGTTGAGGAAAAAAAAATGCATCCATTAAGCATGTACAGATTTTTTTTCCTTGTCATTATTCACTAACCTAAGCAATATATTTATGGCAGCTGTTTATATACCATTTACATTGTGTTAGGATTATAAGTAATCTACATGTATAGTTATGTGCAAATACTATGCTATTTGATGGAAGGGACTTGAGCTTCTAAAGATTTTCCTATCCTCTGGGGGTCCCGAAACTAATCCTCTATATACTGACAGCCAATTTCACTCTGTTCAGGTACATTGGGTAATGCGCTATATGATATTCCCATTGGAGATTCATAATTTAAATTAGAAAGTAATTTCAAAAACATCAAAACTCAATAAAAATTGAAAGAATAAAGTCAGGAAATGAGGAGTTGTTATAAATTGTAATGATCAGCATATAATGTAAATGTAAAAAAGATGTGGGCAGGTAAAGAACAAATTAATTTTGAGGCAAAATCGCTTAGAATACTTAGAATCAGTATACAAATTTATAGTTAATGCGTGTGTGTGTGTGTGTGTGTGTGTGTGTGTGTGTGTGTGTTTTTCAAGTTGGGTCTTGCTCTAGTTCAGGCTGACCTGGAATTCACTATGAAGTCTGAGGCTGGCCTTGAACTCACAGTGGTCCTCCTACCTAAGGCTCCCAAGTGCTGAGATTAAAGGTGTGCTCCATCATGCCTGGCTTAGTTAATGTTTTTAAAGGATTAACTAAGAATTAAAGGATAATGGAATCAGTGAAGTCAGGCATATGACATTTTGTAAACATATTCTAGAAGACTTGACAATTTACTGTATTTATGTTTGGGATGTAGAATTATTTATTCATTTGACAACATATGTAATCAAAGTAGATAAATAAATGTACTTAATTTTGTTTTTGTTTTTATTCTTTTTTTACATTTTATTGACAGCTTCCCTAATTATAGATAACAAACCATGATAATTTCCTTCCCATCCCCACTTTCCCCCCTCACAAATCCACCTTGCATCATATCCCCTCCACCCCCTCAATTAGTCTCTTTTATTTTGATGTTATCCTCTTTTCCTCTTATTATGAAGATCTTGTGTAGGTTGTACCAGGCACTGTGAGGTCATGTATATCCAGGTCATTTTGTGTCTGGAACATTGCGTTATAAGCAGTCCTACCCTTTCTTTTTGCTCTTACAGTCTTTCTACCACCTCTTTGACAATGGAACCTGAGCCTTGGAAGGTGTGATAGAGATGTCTCAATGCTGGACACTCCACTTTCATTTCTTCTCAGCACTATGGTGACTTTTGAGTCATCCCAGTGGTTACCACCATCTGAAAAGAGAAGCTCTGTAACCAAAAGTGAGAATAGCATTAACATATGGGTATGAATATTAAGAAAAGTGCTTACTTGGAAGTTTGGTGAGCATAATATATGCATTTAGACAGACAAGAGCAGACACTACTCTCCTAGGGCTCATGACCTCCCCCACCATAGGCTTTAGACTAGGTTTTCAGTACCAGGCATGTATTTCTGCCTATGGTGCAGGTCTCCAATCCAATTAGAGAGTGGTTGGTTTCCCTCATAACAGAAATGCCACTAATGCACCAGTGGGCACATTTGGTCTAGCTGGCCAGTCCTAAAGCTTGCAATATCCACTGCTATTTACCACCACTAATGATTTCTTTCTCCCATAGGGCTGCATGTAGTGTAGCTTTTTCCAGCTTGCCTTGCTTGCCTGCTTGCTTGCCTGCCTGCCTGCCTGCCTGCCTGCCACCTTCCTTCCTTCCTTCCTTCCTTCCTTCCTTCCTTCCTTCCTTCCTTCCTTCCTTCCTTCCTTCCTTCCTTCTTCTTTCTCTTCTTTCTTTCTTTCTTTTCTTTCTTTCTTTCTTTCTTTCTTTCTTTCTTTCTTTCTTTCTTTCTTTCTTTCTTTCTTTCTTTCTTTCTTTCTTTCTTTTGCCATTAGGGTTTCACTCTAGCCCAGGCTGACCTGGAATTTACTCTGTATTCTCAGGGTGGCCTTGAACTCAAGGTGAGCCTCCTACCTCTGCCTCCCAAGTGCTGGGATTAAAGATGTGCACCACCACACCCAGCTTCTTCTTCTTCTTTTTTTTTTTTTTTTTTATGAGAGAGAGAGAGCATTAGCACTGCATTTGAACTCCAGGCGCATGTGTCACCTTGTGCGTCTAGCTTACATGAGAGGCGCCTTAACTGCTAAGCCATCTCTCCAGCCCTTTTTTTCACCTCTCTGTCAGCTGTTCCACAGGGAGGAGATTTTCAGCTCAGCTCCAGCTTAATTTCTCAGTGACTTTGGCAGCCCATTCATGTGAAGTCTTCAGCAATAGTTTCTTGCTATATAGTTATGGTGGGAAACTGAGAGCCTTGGCAACGGGCCTTAATGTTTTGGGAACATCAAGAACTTCCTTGATCAATAACTCACTGGAAGGTATCCCATCCCTGGCACTGAAATTTGTCTAGTAACAATCTATGGTTTCTGGGTGCACTATTATCCAAAGAAGTAGGTTTCCATATGGCTTGTTCATTACATCTTAAATTTTGATTAACCTTCCTCCCACACTTCCTTTACTCAGTCCCTTCCTCTGACCTCACTTTAGGCCATTGCACACCCAGTAATCTATTCATCTATTTATATATACACAATACCCTACTCTTAAGTCCTGTTTTCTCCTCCCTCCCTTATAGTCCCTGTCTAACTTCCTGGCCTCTGCTACTAACTTTTGCTCCAACTCATACCAATCTAACCATTTGTAGCTAAGACCTACATATTAGAGAGGCATTTGGCTTTCTGGGCCTGGGTTACCTCACTTAGTATAATCTTTTCTAAATCCATCCATTTCCCTGCAAATTTCGTTTCATTTTTCTTTACTGCTGAATAGAACTCCATTATATAAATGTGCCACATCTTTATTATCCATTCATCAGTTGAGGTACATCTAGACTGGTTCTATTTCCTAGCTACTGTGAATAGAGCAGCAATAAACATGGTTGAGCAAGTATCTCTAAGGTAGTGAGAGTCCTTAGGATATATGCCTAGGAGTGGCATAGCTGGGTCATATAGTAAATGTATTTCTAGCTAAGGATTCTCCACTGATTTCCACAATGGCTATACCAGTTTACATTCTCACCAACAGTGTAAAAGGGTTCTCTTTTTCCACATCCTTGCTACCATTTATTGTCAGTTATTTTCTTGATGACAGCTGTTCTGACAAGAGTAAGATGGAATCTCAAAGTAGTTTTAATTTGCATTTTCCAATGGCAAAGGATGTATAACATGTTTTTAGATTTCTTTAGGCCAGCTGTATGTATGTATTTGTTGATTTATTTATTTATGACAGGGTGGGGAGAGAATGTGAGAATAGGCATGCTGGGGTCATCACCCACTGCAAACGAACTCTGGACGCATGTACCACCATTTGCATCTGGCTTACTTGGGACCTGGAGAATCTAACCTGGGTACTTAGGCTTCACACGCAAGCACCTTAACCATTAAGTCATCCCTCCAGCCCTTTTTAAAAAAGATTTATTTTGTTTTGTGTTTGTTTTTTTCAAGGTAGAGTCTCACTCTAGCCCAGGCTGACCTGGAATTCACTATGTAGTCTCAGGGTGTTGTTGAACTCATGGTGATCCTCCTACCTCTGCCTCTCAAGTGCTGGGATTAAAGCGGTGCACCACCACGACTGGCTAAACAAGATTTATTTTATTTATTTATTTGAGACAGAAAGAGAGGAGGGGGAGAGAAGGAAAGAAGGTGTCAGGGCCTCTAGCCACTGCAAACGAACACCAGATGTATGTGCCACCTTGTGGATCTGGCTTATGTGGGACCTAGAGAACCAAACCTGGATCCTTAGACTTCACAGTGCCTTAACCATTCAGCCATCTCTCCAGCCCTGTATTTCTTCTCTTGAGAACTCTATATTTAGTTCCATAACCCATGTTTTGATTGGGTTGTTTGATTTCTTACCATTTAGTTTTTTTAGTTCTTTTTACATCCTGTACATTGCCTCTTTGTTCTATGCACGGTGTCCTTTGCTGTAGTACTTAATTTTTATTATTATTATTATTTTATTTATTTTTGGAGAGAGACACAGAGAGAGATAGACAGAGAGGGAGAGGGAGACAGAGATGGGTGCGCCAGCAGTCTCAGCTGCTGTATATGAAATCCAGATGTGTGCGCCTCCTTGTGGCCAAGTGCGGCATTGCACCCTTGCATCACTTTGCATGTGGCTAAACGTGGGACCTGGAGATTGGAACCACTGGAGATTGGAAGTACTTAATTTTTTAAAAAGCTCCCAAAAGGGGGCTATGGGGTAATGGCTCAATGGGAAAAGCCATACAAGCATGAGGACCTGAATTTAGATACATGATTTCTATATAAAATGCCAGATGTGGTTTTATCCCTGGAATCTCAGTTGTGGGAGGCAGAGACAGGAACTACCTGGGACCCATTGGCTAGATGGTCTAGTTGAATTTGTGAGCTCTATGAGAGAGCCTGTTTTAAAGAAGGAAGAAGACACTTGATAGCTGCCTCTGGTTTCCACATGCACACACATATGAACATACACATACCAAAAAAAGCTCTGAAAAAAAGCTTAGTATTTTCTATTTTTTTATTATTTTGTTTAAATACATTGTTGTGTTAAGTACATTTGCACTATTTTACTATCATCATTGCTATCTCTAGAATGTTCTGGGATTCAGTGTGTGTGTGTGTGTGTGTGTGTGTGAGAGAGAGAGAGAGAGAGAGAGAGAGAGTGATAAAGAGAGAGACAGAGACAGTTCTAGACTGTGTTCACTGCGTTCCAGACTGGCCTTATAATCCATCCTGTCTCAGCCTCCCAAGTCACTGGGATAATAGGCACAAGTCACCACACCCAACTTACCACAGTTATTTAAACAGATAATTTGTTGTTGCTATGATTAGGCATTTATAAACTTCCCAGAGAATATATTTTATGAAAAGATTGGGCTTCACAGAATAGGTGAAGTATACACTGAGAAGTTAAAGAATCTCTTGGGATGGGATCTTTTTGTAATAGTTAACCTTCTGCTTAGGGCTTAATGTCCTAGCTGTGCTAGAGTGTCTCTACTGTGGTATATAGCTACAACCAGGTGCTTGCTCATAACAAAAATTGAAAGGAGTGAGTATTGTGTGGTTAGGCTAGTTCGTAGTCTATAGTAACTTCTCTGTGCAGTACAAACTATCTTGCCATTAGCCTCTTTCCTCTTTCTAGCCCTTAATTCAGACTGTCCTTTCTAAGCTGTTTTGCTACCTCACCTATATGTTATTTTCCCCTCTCAGCTCCTGGGTACTTTTACTGTCATACACAGCTATTGTCACACCTCAGGTTTGTCAGAGATGACACATTTTGGAAGTTCTTCTCATAATATCTGAATATAGTATAGCTTGTTCGGCCCTAATAGCATTATTAGTGTTACCAGAATATGATGAGGTCTGGTACTTCTTGTAATATGCATAGGATGAGTTTAATTTTAGTCAGAACTGGCTAAATTACTAGTCATAGGCAAGAAGTCTTAGGTTCATGCAAACAGAATGACAACTCTTTGGATTTTTCCATATCATTTGAAATGCAAAGATTATGCTAATTTTAGAGGTTATTTTGCATTAGACTTGTTAATATGAAAACTGTTTAAAGCCAGGAAGCCCTAACTTATATGGTTGGGGCCCTTGTTAGTTGTCTTGACTAAACTCATAGAAATGGCTTGGAAACATAAAATACTTGTATATTTCTAACCATATATATATATTTATTTATTATTATTATTATTATTATTATTATTATTATTATTTTGGAGAGAGACACAGAGAGAGGAGGAGAGGGGAGACAGGTAGAGGGGACATGCCAGCAGCCTCTCAGCTACTGTGAACGAAATCCAGATGTGTGTGCCCCTTTGTGGGCAAGTGCGGCATTGCGCCCTGGCATCACTTTGCATCTGGCTAAACGTGGGACCTGGAGATTGGAACCAGCGTTCTTAGGCTTAGCCGGCAGGTGCCTTAACCGCTAAGCCATCTCTCCAGCCCTCTAACAATATATTTGAGATAGTATTCTGAGACCTGTTATGATCAGCCTCAGTTTTTGCTTATGTACTGTGATATATTTGAGAGTTAAAGTATCAGTTTAATAGTATTGTAGTTAACCTAATGTTGGCTCAGGAGAGCCATGGATAATGTGTTTAATTAGAAATTAATTAATTAGCTAAAGAGAAGCTGCGTGTGGTGGCGCACGCCTTTAATCCCAGCACTTGGGAGGCAGAGGTAGGAAGATTGCCATGAGTTCGAGGCCACCCTGAGACTACATAGTGAGTTCCAGGTCAGCCTGAGCTACAGCGAGACCCTACCTTGAAAACCAAAAAAAAAAAAAAAAAAAAAAAAAAACAACTAAAGAGAATATTGTTTCCCTGACTTTTCAAATAAATCTGCACAAGAATTTAATTTGTTTATATTCTTATTGATTTTCTCTTTTGACAGGAACTTGATGTCAAAATAGCAATTAAGTCTTGTCGTCTAGAGCTAAGTACAAAAAACAGAGAACGATGGTGCCATGAAATACAGATCATGAAGAAGTAAGTGTTCTTGATGACTAATCATGTCGTGAAATGTATGTGTTCTCTTTTATATAACATCACATGATTAATAAAGTTTAAAAGCTAGATATATTATCACTCAGCTCTCTGACTCTTCTGGATATTGAGCAGCCTTATAATTAGTATATAAGTTGTTCTCATTTCTTTTGTACCTCTTTTTGTTAAATAATGTATCTGTTGATTTGGTGGCTTATACTATAAACATTCAGCATTGATAGTTTCTATGTATTAGAAATTTGGGACTGAGTTAGTTACATGATACTAGCTCAGGGCTTCTCCAGAGATGTCAAGATGTTGACTAGAGCTCAGTTATCTAAAGGCTTGACTATAGTTGATGTATTCACTTCCTGGCTCACATAATGTGCCTGCTGGCCAAAGGCATCAATTCCTCACAAAGAGCCTCTACATAGGAAGGTGCAAATGTCTTAGTGACATGGAAGCTAGCTTGTCCAGAGCAATGATGTCAGTGAGAGAAAGCAAGACGAAAGCTAATGTATCTCTAGTGAAATTTCTCCATCAGTCCTACTTCATTCTTTTCACTTCATTCTCTTGAAAGTCACTAAGTATAGATATCTACTTGAGAGTAGAATTAAACCTTAGAAGGGAAAAGTAGATATATTTTAACTTTCATAGGTGGTGTGCTTTACAGATAATTCCTGGAACTGTCATTGCAACAATGTATTTAGGTGATGGCCTGTTTTATGAGGAAATTGAAACTCATGTACTTAGTACTGGATTTGAAATGAACATTTTAATTTTGTGCTCAGTTCATTTTTTTTGGTTTGTTTCTTTGTTTCGGTTTTTCAAGGTAGGGTCTCACTCTAGCCCAGGCTGACCTGAAATTCTCTATGTAGTCTCCGGCTGGCCTTGAGCTCACAGTGATCCTCCTACCTCTGCTTCCCAAAGGTTGGGATTAAAGATGTGTGCCACCACACCTGGTTCAATTCACTTTTTTTTTTTTTTTTTTTTTTTTTGAGAGAGAGAGAGAGGGAGAGAATGGGTGCACCAGCACTGTGAATGAACTCCAGACATGTGCGCCCCCTTGTGGGCAAGTGTGGCATTGCACCCTTGTGTCACTTGCGTATGGCTAAACATGGGACCTAGAGAATTGACTGGGCATTCTTAGGTTTGGCAGGCAGGTACCTTAACTGCCAAGCCATCTCCAGCCCTTTCAATTCACTTTTATACTTCTCAAAGTTGGCTAAATGGCAGAATCACCAGGAAAACTTAATGATATATTCTCACAATGAACATGTGGAGCTTCTGTATCCTTAGACCCGAGGACTTGGGAATCTATACTAGTTTGGTGAGCTACTCGAGTCATGATGATGAGGATGATAAGGACTAAGATAATAGACTGTTGTTGTTTTGTATAGGAGCTTCTAGAAGGCAATATATAATGTAATGTTTATTGAAAAAAATGTGTTTGTGTACAGATTTAAAACTGGAAGGAACTATGCTTACATGTTATTAGTATTCCCCTCTGAGTGACATTGTGATTATGGGAAGAGTGGTATGACAGAGATTTCAGAGCCACACTATCAGATTTAAATCTTTATCAACTGCCTACTTACTGTGTGATTTCACATTACTTAACCAATTTCCTCTTGAAGATACTGTTGAATCTACTTATATTAAGATTATAATAACAAGTAGATGAGTTAATATATTTAAAGAGCTGACTTCTTGGAACATGGGACTATATTAGTAATAGTGTCAGTGGTGATAGGAACAGAAACTCAACTCCATACTGTTAACCTGCAGCAACCTAAGTAGTTCCTTAAACTTCTAGGGACCTCGACTCAGATAAAACCAGGTCCTTGACTGTGGCACATAAAAAGAGTCTCAGGACTAGCCAGTATGAAGCAGAGTTGAGGTTTATTAAAAATATTTTAAGAGCTGGAGAAATGACTTAGCATTAAGGCATTTTCTTCAAAGCCAAAGGACCCAGGCTCAATTCCCCAGGACCCACATAACCAGATGCACAAGGTAGCACATGAATCTGGAGTGAGTTTGCAGTGGCTGGAGGCCCTGGTGCACCCATTCTCTGTTTCAGTAAATAAATAAAAGTTAAAAAAAAATTAATACATATTTTAAGCATGAGAGTTAATAGAAAGAGGTGCTTAGGAAGAAAGTATGACACACTTGACAGCATGGATGTGGGCTTCTCAAAGAGTTATACTTTATTGTTTTTACAATTGTCTTATGTAGATTTTGAAGCTAGGATATTTTTACTATAAACATAGTAGTAGTTTTTGAAATTTCCAGAAATGTCTGGGAAAAGACTACCCAAGGTCATATATATTCAGGCCTTAAGACTGGTTTCTTGCTTGCTTTTTTGGGGGGAGGGGGGTGGTTCTGAAGTAGGGTGTTGCTCTAGCCAAGGCTGACCTGAAATTCACTATGTAGTCCCAGCTGGGCTCGAACTCATGGCGATCTTCCTATCTCTGCTTCCCAAGTTCAGGGATTAAAGGCATGTGCATCCACACCCAGCTTATTGCTATTTTAACATAAAGTATCTATCTATATGTGAAAGGAATATTATCTCTATGTTGGCAACTTTCACAGCAAATATTTTTTTTAAATATTTTTATTTGGGTATGAGAGATGGCTTAGTGGTTAAGGTGTTTGCCTGCAAAGCCTAAGGACCCATGTTCTACTCTCCAGATTACATGTAAGCCAGATGCACAAGGTGATGCAATCACACAAGGTCACACATGCACACAAGATGGCAAACACGTCTGAGTTAGATTACAGTGGCTGGATGCTCTGGCACACCAATTCTCTCTCTTTCATAAAATATATATATATGAGCTGGAGAGATGGCTTAGCAGTTAAGGCATTTGCCTACAAAGCCAAAGGACCTAGTTTTGATTCCCCAGGTCCCATGTAGGCCAGGAACAGAAGGTAGCACATGCATCTGGAGTTTGTTTGCAGTGGCTGGAGGCCCAGATGCATCCATTTTCTTGCTCTCACATTCTCTCTCCCCCCTTCTCTCAAATAAATAGATAAACATTTAAAAATATAAAAAGTATGTTTATTTACTTGAGAGAAAAAAAAGAGAGAGAATATGTATTCACGCATGCCACACATCAGGGCTTCTGGTTTTATACAGATACTGGGGAATCAAATCCAGGTTGGTAGGCTTTATAAGGAAGCACCTTTAACTGCTGAGTCATCTCCCCAGCCTACAATTTATTAGAAAAATTTTCAGCACCATCATTTCCAGTTGATTTTCTTTTTCTTTTTCATTTTTAATGAGAGAGAGCAAGAGAAAGAGAAAGAGAATTGGCATGACAGGGCTCCAGCTACTGCAATCAAACTCTAGAAGATTGTGCTACCTTGTGCTTATGCACAACCTTTGCACTAGTTTGTCACCTTGTACATCTGGCTTACATGGGTCCTGAGGAGTCAAACATGGGTTCTTGGGGTTCTCAGGCAAGCGCCTTAACCATTAAGCCATCTCTCCAACCCTCCAGTTGCTTTTTTGTTTTTTTTTTTTTTTTTTTTTTTTTTTTTTTTTGAGGTAGAGTATCTCTAGTCAAGGCTGACCTGGAATTCATTATGTAGTCTCAGGGTGGCCTCGAAATTCATGGTGAACCTCCTACTTCTGTTGTGCCACCATGCCTGGCCTTCCAGTTGCTTTTCTAATGAAAGTATGTTTCAAAGTACTCAAATCAGTACTCAAAATATGAGCAACAAATATACATATTTTTAATTTACAAATATATATTTTAAAGATTTTTTTATTTATTTCAAGAGAGAGAAAGAATGGGTGCACTGGGACCTTCAGCCACTGCAAATAAACTCCAGACGCATGTGCCCCCCCCATGTGCACATGTGTGACATTGTGCACTTGTGTCACTGTGCATCTGGGTACATGGGACCTGGAGATTAGAACATGCGTTCTTAGGCTTTGCAGGCAGGCACCTTAACTGCTAAGCCATCTCTCTAGCCCTACAAATGTTTTTAATTGTGCTGAAATTCTTGCTTCTCCGCTGGTGAGATATTTCAATCAAACTCCAGAGTGAGGGTCTCCTTCCTTTTCCAACTCCCCATAAATTCACTGGCTTTCTATTCTTCCTCAGTAGTATTCCTATGTGTATTTTTCTTCTAAAGTTATTAATTTTGAATCGCACAAATTAGAAATTAGAATTTTATGAATATAAACTTCCTTATCTTACTCCCAAACACCGAATAAATACCAGTCTTCTTTTCTTATCTGACTCTCCAACCCCTCATCATTTCAATCATTTCAAATCTTGTCCCTCTTCATTGGACAAAAGGGTGGTTTTTTTATTATAATGTTTTTTCTTGTTAGGTTGAACCATGCCAATGTTGTTAAGGCCTGTGATGTTCCTGAGGAATTGAATTTTTTGATTAATGATGTGCCTCTTCTAGCAATGGAATACTGTTCTGGAGGAGATCTCCGGAAGGTAGTGTGGATGTTTGGAGATGATGGGATACTAAACCACAAGTTTTATCAGTGTTTTAATCATATCTGATATGATAATCTACAATAAGAATTAAAGGACTATATAACCTGCTACCTGTTTTGTAAGCCTGTTTGGTGTTTTTATTGGAACATGGCTATAGTCCTGTTTATGGCTACTTTTTTTTTTACCACTCTAGAATGGAGTAGTTGTAAGAGATCATGTAGTTTCCAGAGTATTTAACATATTTCATATCTGGGTCTTTGCAGAAAATATCTGCTAACCTTCAGTTGAGAGCATGCATTTTTCTTTGTTTGTTAAGTGGGACCATGTTGATGGTGTTAAATCAAAGTATTGGTATTTCAGGGGCTTATTAAAAAGTCATCTTTTCTATAATAGCCATTTTCCTATTTTATTTTAAATGTGTCCATTTGGAGATAAATATACATAAGATTTGTCAGCCTTTTAAAATTCCAAATACTTCTGCCCCTTATCTTTACTATTATGAGCCTTGTCATGAAATTTACATAACCTTTGTGGATATGGTGATTATGTTTTTCCCTTCTTATATCTTTTTTTTGTTGTTGTTTTTCTTTTTTGAGGTGGGGTCTCACTCTGGCCCAGGCTGACCTGGAATTCACTATGTAGTTTCAGGGTGGCCTCGAACTCACAGTTCTCCAACCTCTGCCTCCTGAGTGCTGGGATTAAAGGCATGCGCCACCGTGCCTGGCCCTTCTTACATATTTTGTTACTGCTTTTGAGACAAGAATCTTATTATGTAGCCTATGCTAGCCTTGAACTCATGATCCTCCTATTTCAGCCTCCCAAGTGCTGAAATTTCAGGTATGCACCATCACACCTGGCTCCTTCTTATTATTTTGTCATTTGAATACTCTCTGACAGTATAGTGATTTGTATGTGTTGGTATGCTTTCTAATAGCTTTCATTATACATTTTTAGACTTCTTTTTATTTTACTTTTTTCTTTAGCTGCTCAACAAACCAGAAAATTGCTGTGGACTTAAAGAAAGCCAGATACTTTCATTACTGAGTGATATAGGTATGTAATCAGCATTAAAATACCACTGTGATTCAATGCCTGTAGCCCACAGAAGATTCTGTATACTGCTTAGAAATTAAGGACAGAGCTGGGAAGATGGCTTAGCAGTTAAAGGTGCTTACTTAGCAGAGTCTGCCAGTTCTAGTTCAATTCTCAAACCACTCACAGGTAAGCCTTACCCAAAAAGTGCTGCAAGTATCTGATGTTTGTGTGTAGCAACAAAAGGCTGTTTTGTCCCCCCCACACACATACAAGTTAATTTTTAAAAGAAGTTAAGAACAGCTGTTCATATATTATACAAAGCATGTAGTTTTTAAACATTAATTATACAAATCCATTACTAATAATGCTAAATAACTAGGATATTTTGTTGTTTTTATTTATTTGGGGGTTTTGTGTTTTTGTTTGTTGGCTATTCTTCTAATAGATGTTGACAGCCATCTGATAAAAATGGTGTGAGATAAAACCATTCATTTTCATCTTCACAGTGCCCTCTCACTGATACAGTAATTTTGTTTACAGTAGAATTGCATCTCTTTACAGGATAGGGGAACTCTTAGGATGAAATTCTCTGTTTAATCAGAATTACTACTGAAAACTTCCTAAACTAATCACTATCAAACCCTTGGAGAAAGCTCAAAAGCTAAGACTTGGTTTCCCTATATTTGGTGTTGCTTCTCTTCCTAGCTCATGGTCACCAAAGTCTAGTTGAAATCTTGATGATTGAGGTGAGAAGGAAAGGCCATAGAGGTTATAAGAGTTTTCTCAATTGATTGTTTTATTTGTTTATAATGTTAGTTCCAGTAAGTTAAATGATATTTACTGTATTTCTTTAGTATTATTTAATGTTACTGAATTTTCTGAAGGAAAAAAAAACCTGAACTACTGTAACAATATTAGTTATATAGCCGTGATGGACCATAAAAATGTGAGCATCAGAGTAGATCTGTATAAAATGTGAGACAAAAGCTGAGCATGATAAGGCATGCCTATAATCTCAGACTTGGAAGGGAGGAAAAAGAAATCAGAAATTCAAGGTCATTCCCAGGTTTAATAGTGTTTTCTGTTTCTTCTCAATACATTTTAAATGTCATTTAGGATCTGGGATTCGATATTTGCATGAAAACAAAATTATACATCGTGATCTAAAACCTGAAAACATAGTTCTTCAGGATGTTGGTGGGAAGGTAGGTGAAACCTGAGGATGTTCCATGCTTAATGCTGTAGAGTCTACATGATAGAGTCTTTGAGCTTTGGTATCTGTTGCAGTCAGGTTCACATTGCTGGCAGAAAACACCCAACCAAGAGCAACTTGTGGGGAAAAGGGTTTATTTTGGCTTACAGACTTAAGGGGAAGCTCCAAGATGGCTGGGGAAAACAATGGTGAGCAGAGACCAATATCAAGTGGACAATAGCAACAGGAGAGTATGCCAAACACTGGCATGGGAAACTGGCTATAATACCCATAAGCCAACAATATACTGCCTCCATCCAGGAGGCTTTAATTCCCAAATTTCCATCAGCTGGAGACTTAGCTTTCAGAACACCTAAGTTTATGGGGGGAAACCTGAGTCAAACCACCACATTCCACCCCAGGCCCCCATAAATAAACTCATAACCATACATGATGTAAAATACAGTGCATTCAATCCAACTTTAAAAGTCCCTATAATTTTTATCAATCCTAATTACGTTCAAACATCCCCATAATGCAGTGTCTTTTAACTGAACCATAATACCAAAAAATCCCCCCAAATACAAGTTTTAAACAGGGCAAACATCAAACTCTGTAGCTCCAAGTCCAATAATTTTAACCAATGACAAGTCTCTAGAGTTCTAATTTTGCCCCTCTAGCTAGGTTATTCACAGTCCTGGAAAACTTCAGCTGATGCCGACAGCTCTCCTTGGCAGCTATCTCATAGTCCTGGTATCTCCATTGGGTCTCTGCTGCAATCCACAGTTCATTCTCATGGCTCCCTAAGGTCTCCTAGGATCTAGGTAATCTGCTGCCAATGGCTGTTTCCAAACTACATACTGTGTTGCAAATCCAATGACCCTCTCTTTTCTGCATTTATTATTTACCAGGTGGGCTGCCAACTTGGTAATCCAGGGGGGAATCAAGCAAACTTTCAAGAACAGGACATTCCTTCAGCTTTCAGGCCCCTTCAAAGAGTCTGCATTCTTTCCATTGTCCTAATACAGGCCAACTGGCTCAATCTCAATGGTTGTAATCTCTCGAACAATTGCAGCTGAATGGGCAGCAGTTTTGGCTCAAAGATTTCATTTTTTCTGTGCCATATCCCTCAGCTCACACCATCCATTTCTATGCAATGCAGCCCTGCACAGGTTCTCAGGACATGGGCATAACAGCAAACCTCTCACACAAACTGCTTCTAGCCCAGTCCAGGCAAAGCTCTTTCTCACCATTATAAGCCAAACTTCACAGTCCATAATTCTTACTGCATTCAGGTCTTTCAACTCTGACCAGAATAGTCCATCAAGCTTTACTTAGAGCACTACAAAGTGTCTCTTAAGCCACAATTTCTAATTCTCCCACATTCCTCCTTAAAAACAGTTCCAAAGCCACAGAGTCAGCTTTCTACCAGCAATGATCCCATTTCTTGGTACCAACTTTAATGTTGCAGTCATGTTCATATTGCTGGTAGAAAACACCTAACAAAGAGCAAATGGGGGGGGGGGTTATTTTGGCTTATAGACTCGAGGGGAAGCTCCATGATGGCAGAGGAAAATGATGGCATGAGTAGAGGGTGGATATCACCTGGCCAACATCAGATGGAAAACAACAGGAGAGTGTGCTAAACACTGGCCTGGGGAAACTGGCTATAATACCCATAAGCCCTACACCAACAATACACTGCCTCCAAGAAGCTTTAATTCCCAAATTTCTATCAGCTGGGGACCTAGCATTTGGACTACCTAAGTTTATGGAAGACACCTGAATCAAACCACCACAGTATCCTTACTTTGTAGTCACAGAACTTTATTACATTTTCTATTTTAATCCTTACCACACTAAACTATAGTGTTACGGTTAGATTTTTATCGTCTCTGCCAAACAGTGACGCCTTTAGAGAAGAAACAACACCTGTCTTGTTTATCTCTATAGTAGCATGTTTAGCAAAAATAGTAGGGAATGAAAAAATCATTTGTTAGCTCTTAGTATTTTATCCTTATGCTACACATACAAAATACATTCAGGCATCCTGAGCCTTCTTTAGTTAAAAAAAAATGTTCCTTTTTTTATTTGGTGTGTGTATGTTTTTTTTAGATATCATCTCACTCTAGCCCAGGATAATTTGTAACTCACTCTAGCTCCAGAATGGCCTCAATCTCTCATTACTGATCCTCCTACCTCAGCCTCCTGAGTGCTAAGACTACATGCATCACTACTATACCCGACTATTGTTTATTTTGTTTGATTTTATTTTTTAGGGAAGCCTAACAGGGTGGCTTTTTTTCTTTAAGAGAGAAAATTGGCATGCTAGGACTTCCAGCCACTATAATTGAACTCCAGACACATGTGTCACCTTGTGTGCATTTGCCACTTTGCACACTTGTGTCACCTCATGCATCTGGTTTACATGGGACCTAGAGAATTAAACATGGGTTCTTAGGCTTTAGAGGCAAGCACCTTAACCACTAAGCCATCTCTCCAGCCCTCTCATTTTTTAAAACACATCCTGCTCTCAAATTCCAAATTTTACTATTAATTAAAACTTAAAGCCAGGTGTGGTGGCACACATGTTTAATCCCAGAACTCAGGAGGCAGAGGTAGGAAGATCACCATGAGTTTGAGGCCACCCTGAGACTACATAGTGATTTCCAGGTTAGGCTAGAGTGAGTCCCTACTTCATAAAACCAAAATTAAAAAAAAAAAAAAAAAAAAACCAAAAAACAGAAAACAATACCAAACTTAAAAATCCAGGTATAATGGCTCAGGTCTATATTTCTAGCGATTGTGTGGTATGGGGTCATACTCAGCTACATAAGGAGTGATAATTTGAGGCCAACATGGGCTATATAAGATCCTGTCTCAACAAAGCAAAACTTGATGTTGTGGTTTCCTAAATGTGTCTTCTTGAAAAGGATCCTAAATTTTGCATCACAAGTTCATTTTTATCAGAATAATTTGTACAGTTTTCTTGTTTCTAACATCCACAGTACATTCCAAAACAGATTTTAAACCAAGAGCATGAACTTTTCATTGGAATATGTGTTGACATTAGAAGATAGTGTTTGGGGGCTGTAGAGATGGTTTAGAGGTTAAGGTGCTTGCTTAAGAACTCATCTTCAACTCTCCAGGTCTCACATTAGTCAGATACACATGATACAAGCATGCAATGTCACACATGTCCACAAGGGTGTGCACATGTCTGGAGTTCAGTGGCTGGAGGCCCTGGCATGCAAGTTTTCTCCCCCACCCCTCTCTTACAGAAAAAGTAAAATAAAACTTTAGTAATAACTGTTTGGTTTTGGTTTTGGGTTTTGTTGTTTTGTTTTATTTTGTTTTGTTTTGTTTTGAGGTAGGGTCTCAGACTGACCTGGAATTCGCTAGGTAGTCTCAGGCTGGCTTCGAACTCATGTCAGTCCTCCTACCTCTGCCCCCCCCCCCAAATGGTGGGATTAAAGGCATGGGAATGATGACTCTTCTTTTAGCACCAGTACATAAAGATGCTGATCTAGCACAGGTGAATGATATAGACAGATGCTGACTCACATTAATCCATCCTATGATTAGTGTGATGCATCTTCACGTGTGGAAATCACTCTTCCCTTTTCCTTCCACTTCAATGAGTCAGATTTACTCTGATTCTAATTAAAACTAATAGCCAGTCTACTTAATTTTTGTTTTGTTTTGTTTTGTTTTTTGTTTTTCAAGGTAGGGTTTCACTCTAGTCCAGGCTGACCTAGGTTTCACTAATGTAGTCTCAGGGTGGCCTTGAACTCATGGCAATCCTCCTACCTCTGCTTCCTGAGTGCTGGGATTAAAGGCGTGTGCCACCATGTCCGGCTTAATTTTTTTTTTTCAATATTTTTGAGTTTTGTTTTGTTTTTTCCAAGATAAGGTCTTACTCTAGCCCAGGCTGATCTGGAACACTGTAGCCCCAAGCTGGCTTCAACCTCATGGTGATCGTCCTATCTCAGCCTCAGTGCTGGGACTAAAGGCAGGGACCACCATGTCCAGCTAATCTATGTAATTATCATGTGTCAGGCATTGTGTTACTTATTTTCACTATTCTTTTGAATTCTAATAAACAATACTGTGATATAGGGGCTATTGATAATCTAATTATGTGGAAACTGCCAGAGGTTAAGTAACTGGATTAAGATTTAATAGCTAGCCAGGTGAAGTGGCTCATATTTGTAATCCTAGCATTTGGGAGGCTAAGGCAGGAGGATTGCTCAAGTTTGAGGTCTGCTTGGGCTACAGTGTGACTCTGTCTCAATGCAAACAAAAAACTCAGACTTGACAGATTTTTTTTTTTAACAAATGAGAACATTTATTTATTTATTTATTTATTTATTTATTTATTTATTTATTTATTTGAGAGGAGGTAGAGAGAGAGAGAGAATGGGCACTCCAGGGCCTCCAGCCATTGCAAACGAATTCCAGATGCATATGCCTCCTTGTGTATCTGGCTTAAGTGGGTCCTGGAGAGTTGAACCCAGATCCTTTGGCTTTGCAGGCAAATGTCTTGCTCTCTAAGCCGTCTCTCCAGCCCAGATTTTTTTTTTAATGTGTGTTATTCCAGAGTGCAAATTCTTTACCACCCACTCTGGAGTTTTCAAAGAAAATTATTGCCTTTTTAAAATGTTTATTTTTTTGCTATGCTTAGGACTGAACCCAAGGCCTTCTGCTTGCAATCTGGCACTAAGCTGCATCTTTAGCCCACCTATGCTTTGCAAGTATTTTCATCACTTAGTTCATATACTGGCTTATTATTTTACAGATAATGCATAAAATAATTGATCTGGGTTATGCCAAAGATGTTGATCAAGGAAGTCTGTGTACATCCTTTGTGGGAACACTGCAGTATCTGGTGAGACGTATATCATTTCTTTGAATTTAATTATATAAGAGTGTCATTATTTCTGAAGATCATGAATATAGCAGTTCAAAAATGTAGTGGCCATTTTCTTATAGTATTGGCATTTAAAGCATTTTTTTTTTCTTTTTAAGGCTCCAGAGCTCTTTGAAAATAAGCCTTACACAGCCACTGTTGATTATTGGAGCTTTGGAACCATGGTGTTTGAATGTATTGCTGGATATAGGCCTTTTTTGCATCATCTGCAGCCATTTACCTGGTAAGAGATGGATGAGAACTTTGGTGTGTGCCTACTGGTAGTGGAAATTTTTTCAGTTGTCTGCTTTTTCTTCTTCTCTCCTTTCCTTAGTGGTATAATTGAAGGAAATTAAATGGCAAGAAGTATTGAGAATATTTGTGAGAATCTAGTTGTCATCTGAGGTATCTTGTTTTTGTAGGCATGAGAAGATAAAGAAGAAGGATCCAAAGTGTATATTTGCCTGTGAAGAGATGACAGGAGAAGTTCGATTTAGTAGCCATTTACCTCAACCAAATAGCCTTTGTAGGTAAGTATACTTAAGATGAGGAAGTTTGCCTCAGTTTCTACAGTGTTGTAAAAAGAACTATGTAGTTGTCTGTTTTCAAGTAGTATTATCTAGTAGAACATGACATGGGGATGGAAGCATTCAGTTATCTGTGTTGGTCACATGAGGCTTGTTGAATTTTTGAGCACTTGAAAGGTGACCAGAGGCTGTTGGTGTAAGTGTTACAGTCGAGGCCTAGCAAGCTTGAGGCTCTGGCTTTGATTCCCAGTAATGCAAATAATAATGATAATAATAATAATGGCTACTGTGACTGCAGAACTGAATTTTAAATAAATAGTAAATATGACTAGCACTGTGATTTAGTAATTTTCCATATTGGACAGCACAGGTCTAATGGAATTGAGAACCATTGCCTATGCTATTCTGCTGAATGCCTTAGATGCTAAGAGGACCAAAACCCAAGGGATTTAAAAAAAAAAAAAAGGATCCTCTGAAGAATAGAATTGGACTTAGTTTTTGGAATTGCCAGTAATAAACTTATATGAGTTTGGAGTGGTTTTTTTTTTTTTTTTTTTTTTTTTTTTTTTACTTTTTTGACTTTTTTATTCGAGAGAAAGAGAGAGAGAGTGGACATACCAGGACCTCTAGCCACTGCAAACAAACTCCAGACATATGTGTCACCTCGTGCATCTGGCATACATGGGTACTGGGGTATTGAACCTGGGTCCTTAGTCTTTGCAGGCAAGTGCTTTAACAGCTAAGACATCTCTCCAGACCTGTGGGTTTTTTTTATATATATATATATATATTTTTTTTTTTTTACTTCTTTACAAGCAGAGAGAAAGAGAGAGAGAAAATGGGCATGTTTGTTTTATTTTTAATGGGTGGAAGTTTATTTCATGAACTGTTTGAAAGTGGGCAAGGAAACATTTAACCTCTGAAAACGCCTTTTAAATACCACTATAGGAAAGTTGGAACATGATATTCACCCAATGTTTGTTAATTTTCCAGTTTAATTGTAGAGCCCATGGAAAACTGGTTACAGTTGATGCTGAATTGGGACCCACAACAGAGAGGGGGACCTATTGATCTTACTTTGAAGCAGCCAAGATGTTTTCTATTAATGGATCACATTCTGAATTTAAAGGTTGGTTTGAATAGTGTGTATGTTTCTTTTTCTTTTTTTTTTTTTGTGTGTATGTTTCTTGAACTGAAACATTTTTTAAGTTAAAACTTACATTTCTTAATTTTTGTGCATTACTCTGAAATTTTATCTACTGGAATTTATATCTGTTGTCTAGAAAAGTAAAATCTGGTCTTCTGTTTGTAAACTGTCATTTTATAATCATATAAGGAGAGCTCACTTTGGAGAATGAGTGCAGAAATAATGCCTTTTATTCATATTCTCCTTTTAAAAATATCTTTCACTTTATTGGTGATACAGCAAATAATCAACAGACTTACCTTTTTTCTTATTTATTCAGATAGTACACATCCTAAATATGACTTCTGCAAAAATAATTTCTTTTTTGTTACCATCTGATGAAAGTCTTCATTCACTACAATCTCGTATTGAACGTGAAACTGGAATAAGTACTTGTTCTCAAGAACTTCTATCAGAGACAGGAATTTCTCTGGATCCTCGGAAACCAGCCTCTCAATGTGTTCTAGATGGAGTTGTAAGAAAATTCTTTTTTTTATTATTATTGCTAATTATTTATTTTTAGTTTATTTATTTTCAAAGACAAACAAACAAACAATGGGGCTCTAGCAACTGCAAGTGAACTCCAAATGCATGCACCATCTTGTGGATCTGCTTTATATGAATATTGGGGAATCAAACCCAAGTCCTTTGGCTTTGTCAGCAAACACCTTAACCACTAAGCCATCTCTCCAGCCCATCCAGCCCTATTTTTTGAAACGAGTTCTCACTCTGTAGCTCATACTGGCCTCTAACTTATAATTTATCTGCCTCATCCTTTAGAGTCCTAGAATCTTAGGAATGGATTTTTTTTTTTTTTTTGTCATTGGACTTTTTTGTTTTCAGTTGACATAATTGTACATATTTAGGGAGATACAGTATAGTGGTTCAGTATATAATAAGCCAGGGAGATTTAACATTTTCATCTCTTCAAATGTTATCATTCTATGTGTTGAGAGCTTTCAAACTTCCTTTGGTTATGTTGAAGCGTATTATGATTATGTAGACTATAGTTACCCTCTGTGCTATAGAAAATGTGGATAAAATTTAAATAAATCTAGCCTACCTCAGCTGGCTGCATTTTTTTTTTTTTTTTGGTCTTTTCAAGGTAGGGTCTCACTCTAGCCCAGGCGGACCTGAAATTCACTATGTAGTCTTATGCTGGCTTCGAACTCAAGCAGTCCTCTTATCTCTGCCTCCTAGGTGCTGAAATTAAAGGCATACACCACCATGCCCTGCTGGCTGCATTTTTTGAAACATACGTAGAATCTTTGGAGGGCAGTAAATATGAGAATTTTTACATTTTTGCATTAGTGTTGACTATAGCCATTGGTTTGTAATGTGAGCAAGAAAGAAACAACACATTTGTGATTTTGAACTTTTTCTTTGATGCCTGTTCTCTCCCACTTTCTTTTCTTTCTTGTATTTGAAGCTTTGAACCTTGAAATTATACTAATGATCTCTTCTGTCATCCTAGATGATATTTGGGTGGCAAATATGTTGTGGTCATGACTTTTGTTTTCTATTTTTCTTTTTATGACATTATGGATGTATCTTTTGCATGCCATATAATTTCCAATTTTAAGCCAGGCGTGGTGGCGCACGCCTTTAATCCCAGCACTCGGGAGGCAGAGGTAGGAGGATCGCTGTGAGTTCGAGGCTATCCTGAGACTACATAGTTAATTCCAGGTCAGCCTGGAGCAGAGTGAGACCCTACCTTAAAAAAATAATAATAATAATAATGATAATTTCCAATTTCAAGGGTAATTCAGTAGTTTTTAAAAACAAATTTAAGTTAGTATAAAAATATTTCCATTCCTTCAGTCTGTTAACTAAATTTCCATTCTACCTACTCTAGATAACCATTAACCTACTCTTTGTCTATATAGATTGTCATTCCTGAACATTTGATATAATGGAACCATATAATGTGTAGTCTCTTGTTTTATTCTTCTCTCATTTAGCATTGTTTTGGAGCTTTATCCATGTTGTAGGATGTATTAGGACATTTTTTGTTTGTTTTGTTTTGTTGTTGCTACTTAGTCCAGGCTGGTCTCAAACTTATAAATGTTTCTACCTCAGCCTCCCCAGTACAGGGATTACACTTAGCTGATGTTAGTTCTTCCTCAAACCCCTTCACTGAACCTGTTCTTTCTAACCAGTCCTACTGTGATATCTCCCTTCTTCACCATCCTTGAAGGAATGTTGATAAACCCAGTAGTGTACAGGTCTTATGCAGGTAACAACAGTTGTTGTGAAGTTATGAATGCAACAGCTAGTCTCTTTTCTTCCTTGAAATAGTTCTCCTTCTGCTTTCATGTCACATGAGTTCCATTAACCTCCATTTTCCCCGTCTATATTCTTTTGAATTTGGTAACTGAATATATATATAGTCTCAACTAAAGCTTAGGTCCTATATGTAAAATATATGTCTGTGTACATTGATGACTTTGTTCATTTGTACTTTAGAAATTTAGAAAACCTAGGATTTTCTACAATCTTAGAGTAGAATTTTAATTGTTTGTTTCTTTTTTAGAGAGGCTGTGATAGCTACATGGTTTATTTATTTGATAAGAGTAAGACTGTATATGAAGGACCATTCGCATCTAGGAGTTTATCTGATTGTGTAAATTACATTGGTATGTATAGTCTGAACTTGAATCCTGAAATTATATGATTTTTGGCTCTCAACCTAATTAATAGAAATGATCTTTTGGCATTTTTGTTCTCTATCTCTCATACTTGAGGTCTCTATTTGTGGTGAAAAAAATGGATTAGTGTATTTGAAAGTTGAAAAGGACATTTTAAAATTATCACTAGATCTGTTATTTAGAAGACTTTCCTTCCTTTTAGAACAGGGCTCTCAAAGTTAGAATGAAACTCAGTTATTAACTAACCCTACTTTTTTTGTTGTTTTTGGTTTTCTTTGAGGTAGGATTTCGCTGTAGCCCAGGCTGACCTGGAATTCAGTCTCAGGGTGGTCTTGACCTTAAGGCAGTCCTCCTATCTCTGCCTCCCAAGTGCTGGGATTAAAGGCGTGTGCCACCACACTCGGCTTAACTAAACCTACTTTTTAATTGTTCCTTCATTATCTATGCATGTTCAAATATTTACACATGTACATAGCTCATTCTATATGCTTTCTTGAAGGTGAGTCCAGGAGATGATAGTTATTATTCAGAAGTAGAAAAGACTATAGTGGATTATGTGGGAGATAGACCTTGATTTAAAGTTTGAAAGAAGTAAAGAATTTGGGTTAGCAGAGAAAACAAGTATTCTAGATTAGAACGAAGCAAGAAAAAAAAAAGACAAAGGAATAACCTCAATAATCTTTGAGGGTAATGATTATGTCATTTTTATTTTCCCTTATGTCTGGAGCAGGGTTATTATATTGTAGGGAAGCTCTTTCTCCTGTCAATTTCTAGCATCTCTGGGAATGCTGTTTGGAAAGGAAATCACAGAGAATGACAAGTGAACTGTATGGTTTTGAATGTAATTCACCTCCTCTTTTTCTCACCTTGCCTACAGTACAAGATAGCAAAATACAACTTCCAATTATTCAACTGCGTAAAGTATGGGCTGAAGCTGTACACTATGTGTCTGGGCTAAAAGAAGACTATAGCAGGCTCTTTCAGGGACAAAGAGCAGCCATGTAAGTGGATTCTGTTCTTTATAAGTACAATGTCATATGTTTGAGAATTCATCATTCCAGTTTTCACTAAGAAATATTACATGCAATGCTAAAATAAGGGTCTAATTTGAAATGTCATATTCTGATTCGATTTGTAAATTTCTTTTTTTAAAATAATATTTTATTTATTAGAGAGGGAAGGAAGGGAGAAGAGGCAGATAGAGAAAGAAGGGTACACAAGGGCCTATAGTCACTGCAAAGGAACTCCAGACACATGAGCCACCTTATGCATCTGGCTTACATGGGTACTGGGGAATCGAACCTGGATTTTCAGGCTTTACAGGCAAGCATCTTAACTACTAAGCTATCTCTCTAGCCCTAGACTTGTAAATTTCTTATTAGTAGTCTGAAACCACCCAGTTGCTATGGCTTGAAAATAGTTACCAAATGGTCTTAGTATTCTGCTTGTCTCAGAATATCACAGCATGGAATCTTTAGAGACCAAATTCTGAAAGTCAAGTGTTTCTCATAAATTGATAGAAACTAGGTTTTAGAATATTGTAATTTATGTTTGTAAATCTTTATCCAGTGTCTCTAAAGGTTATAATGTTGTTTTGTTTTGGTTTGCTATGGCTTAGGTTAAGTCTTCTTAGATATAATGCCAATTTGACGAAAATGAAGAACACATTGATCTCAGCATCACAGCAACTTAAAGCTAAGTTGGAGTTTTTTCACAAAAGCATTCAGCTTGACTTGGAGAGATACAGTGAGCAGATGACTTATGGAATATGTAAGTGTTTTGCTATAGTGTATTTGTAAGGAATGTTTAGTCTCTTGAAATCATCTGCTGTTCTGACTTGTTGACTCATCTCCAATTGTAATTTAAGTTCACATTAATATGCCAGATAACTTAATTCATTAAACTTGTTTGTTTTGAGTGTTTACTTTCTGTTAAATCCCTTAGTTGAGCAATTAATTAGGGAAAAAATTACTTAGCTCTAGAAAAGCTAAATAATGCAGAAGTGATTTAACAAAATGTGTTTTTCTGTTATTAATTATTTGCTTAGTGGTTTTGTTGCTGCTGTTGTTTGTTTTTGTTTATTTGAGAGGGATAGAGAAAGAGTCAGAGAGAGAGAGAAAGAATGGGCATATCAGGACCTCCAGCCACTGCAAACAAACTCCAGAAACATACTTCACATTGTGCATCTGTTGTATTTGGATCCTAGGGATTTGAACTTGGGTCCTTGGGATTTTCAGGCAAGCACCTTAACCACTAAGCCATTTCTTTTTTTATCATTATTATTATTTATTGTTTTATTTGAGAGAACAAGAGAGGGAAAGAGGCACACACACACACACACAGAATGGGCACACCAGTGCCTCCAGCCACTACAAATGAACTCCAGATGCATGTGCCACCTTGTGCGTCTGGTTTATGTGGGTCTTGGGGAATCGAACCAAAGTCCTTTGACTTTGCAGGCAAACGCCTTGACCGCTAAGCCTTCTCTCTAGTCCCACCACGAAACCTTTGTTTTAGCCCTTATTTTTAGTTTTTGAGGCAAGGTCTTACTCTAGCCTGGGCTAACCTGAAATGACACTCATTATGGTCTTGAACTCACAGGATCACCCTACCTCAGCCACCTGAGTATTGGGATTATACGTGTGTTGCAGTCAGCTTCATGTTTCTGGGAGAAAACACTCAACCAAGAGCCGCTTGTGGGAGAATAGGGTTTAATTTGGCCTATAGACTTCAGAGGAAACTCCATAATGGCAGGGGTAACAATGGCCTGAGCAGAGAGTGGATATCACCTCCTGGCCAACATCACATGCACAATAGAACCAGGAGAGTGTGCCAAACACTGGTAAGGTGAAGTTGGCTATAACACCCATAAGCCCGCACCCAACAATACACTGCTTCCAAGAGGCTTCAGTTTCCAAATTGCCACTAGTTGGGAACCTGAGCATTCAGAACACATAAGTTTATGGAGGACACCTGAATCAAACCACCACATTCCTCCCCTGGCCCCCATAAACTGATAACCATACATGTTGTAAAACACAATGTATTCAGTCCAACTTTAAAAGTCCCCATAGTTTTTATCAATCCCAGTGATGTTCAAACACCCCCATAGTCCAAAGTCTTTTAACTAAGCTGTAATAATAATAATAATAATAATAATAATACATGTGAATAAATATTCACACTGCAAAAGATGGCATTGGGCATAGCAAAGAAATACTCAACCAATACAAGATTTAAAACAAACAGGACAAACATCAAATTCTGTAGCTCCAAGTCCGATGTTTCTAGCCAGTGACAAGTCTCAAAATCCGATAATTCTAACAAGCAACAAGTATCTGGAATTCCAATTCTATCCCTCCAGCTAGGCTACTTACAGTTTGGTGCATGACTTTGGAGTTTGTTTGCAGTGGCAAGAGGCCGTGGTGTGCCCATTCTCCTCTTTTCTTCCTCTCCCTCTCTGTCTTCCTCTCCTTGAAAAATAAAATAAATATATTCTTTTAAATTCTGAAGGGCTGGAGAGATGGGTTAGGGTTTAAGACACTTATTTACAAAGCCTAAGAATCCAGGTTTGATTCCCCAGAACCCACGTAAGTCAGATGCACATTATGGCACATGCATCTGGAGTTCATTTACAGTGGCTAGAGGCCCTGGCACACGCATTCTCATTCATTCATTCATTCATTCTCTCTCCTTCCATCCCTCCCTCCCATAGATAAATAAATTAAATATTAAAAATAAAAACAAAAAAATCTGAACTTGATATATTGAGAACCAAAACAGAAGTTTGGGGAATGTAAAAGAAGTTATCTTGGAATTAGGACATTATTAGTACATTTCATCACCCTCTAGCATTCCTTTTCAGATGATCTAAGTTTAGTAAAGAGGTTTTGTTTGATGCTTTGATGAAGCAAAACCAAGTGATAGGCTGGAGAGATGGCTTAACAATTAAGGTACTTGCCTGTGAAGTCTAAGGACCCAGGTTTCTATTCCTCAGTACCCACGTAAGCCAGATACCCAAGATGGTGCATATGTCTGGAGTTCATTTGCAGTGACTAGAAGCCCTGGCATGCCCATTCTCTCTCTTTCACTCTCTCTCTGCCTCTTTCTCTCAAATAAATAAATAAAAATGTTTTTAAAAAAAAAAAAAAACAAGTGATAACTGTTGGGAAGTGATGAAAGAACTGTTAGGTAAAGTTCTACAGATAATTCTGAAATAAATATTTCTAAGTGAAAAAAAATTCTGGGCATGATAACATGTATCTGTAATCCTAGCACTGAGAAAACAGACACAGAGGCATCCCTAGAGCATGCTTGCTAGCTAGCTAGTTTAGCCTAATTGGTGAGCTGCAGGCCAGTAAGAAACCCTGTCTCAAAAAATTTTTTAAAGGTGGGAAGCATTCTTGAGAAAAGACACGTGAAGTGGTCCTCTGGCCTCCACATACACACAAACATGCATGCACATATTCATACACATAAAAACAGATTTTTTAAAAATCTCCCCAGCTGAGAAGATGGCTCAGTAGATAAAGTGTTGGCTATGCAAATGTGAGTGCCTTAGTTCAAATCCCCAGGACCCAGCTGGTGGTAGCACAAACACCTGTAATCCCAGTGCTCCTGTGGTGAGATGGAAGCTGGGGATAGGAGAGTCTCCAGAAGCTTGTTGGCTCAAGTCTAGCTAGCCTGGTGATAGATGTTGCAGTGGACAATAGACCCTGCCCTGCCTCAAAACAAGGTGGAAGGTAAGGACGACACTTCTTCACGAGCATACTATGGCATGTGCACACCGTCACTCACATCAAAGATACATACATAATATTCAGTTAAGTGAATAAATTTACAAAGCTATTTTCTGTGATTGATGTTTTATTTGTATTTGTGTATTATAGACATTCTGGTGACAAAACATAATTATTTCATTAAAATACCTTTGGTTCGTCAAAGACATACACCACTATTTAGATAGAATGAAGTATATCTAGGTTGCTGATATTAAAATATCAAATGAATCTTCAATTTGACAGTGATACTTTAAGTTGTAGGGAAAAAGGAAGAAAATGTGAATGAACTGTATCTTGTGTGAGAATAGCTTATGAATTTATATAATAGTTATAGTGAGATTCCTTTGGGGTAGAAGCGAGGAAGAAATTTTTGTTTATGTGTCCTTTTATAGTTACTTGTTTATTTTGGCAGTGTTAGGATTCAAACCCAGAGCTTTGTTATTCTAGACAAGTGTTGTACTTTTGAGCTGCATCCTTAACCCATGTTTGATTTTTTTTTTTGAAAAATGTTCATCTGTTATTGTGTGTGTGTGTTTGATATATGCACATGATTATACGCAGGTTTGTGTGCATGTAGGTGCACTTGAGTATGCTTGTGTGTAGAAGCCAGAGGTAAACATCAAATGTCTTCTTCAGTTGTTTTCCACATTATTTTTTGACACAAGGTCTCCCATTGAGCCTAGAACTCACCAGTTCAGCTAGAATAGCCAGCCAACAAGCCCTTTGGATTCTCCTGTCTCTGCCTCTCCAGCGCTGGGATTATAGGTATGCACTGCCACTCCCGACTCTAATGAGGAGATTAGTAATTGGACTCAGCTCCTTATGCTTGTGTGGCATGCATTTTCCTGGCTGAGCCATCTCTCCACCCTCGTGTTACTTTAGATTTTTTCTCTTGTTTTAAAGAAAAAACTATATTACTTTCCTAGTACTTCCATAACAAAAATGCCATATAATTTAAAGCATAAATGTAAAGGATCTCACAGTTCACAAGGTTAAAATCCAAAATCAAGGTGTTGACAAAGTCATGATCCCTCTAAAATCCATAAAGAAAATTCCTTCCTTGTTTCTTAGTTTCCTAAGGTTCCTAACAATCCTTGGTGTTCCTTGGCTTATAGTGATTGTTACATGGCATTTTCTCCTTATGATCCTATATCCCTGTATCTGTACTTAAGGACACTAATCCTGCTGGATTAAGGGCCTAGCCTAATCCAATGTAAGTATATACATAGTTGATGACCTCTATAATGATCTTTTACTAGTGAGGTCGCATCCTGAAGTATTGGGGGTTAGGGCTATAACAAAACTCTAGCAGATTTTGGGGGGTGTTTTTTTATTTAATTTTTATTTATTTATTTGCAAGTAGAGAGAGAGAGATAGAAGAGAGGCAGACAGAGAGATAATGGGCACACCAGGGCCTCTAGTCATTACAAATGAACTCCAGATGCATGTGCCCCTCATGCATCTGGCTTACATGTGTCCTGGAGAATCGAACTGGGATCCTTTGGCTTCACAGGCAAATGCCTTAACCACTAAGCCATTTCTTCAGCCCTAGGAGATGTTTTAAACAATATTGTATCATTGAAGTTGATACAGCAAGAAAGCATTCAATCTAGTATTTAAATCTATGATTATTTCAGAGATAACCAATGTAGACCCTTTTGTTTTAGCATCAGAAAAAATGCTAAAAGCATGGAAAGAAATGGAAGAAAAGGCCATTCATTATGCTGAGGTAAAGTCACTGAACTCATTTTGTGTGCTTAACTTTTGATGTCTCCATTAGAAATTATCTTTAGTCTTAGTATGTAAATAATATTTACCATGTTATTCTGTAAATTTAGACAAATATATATGCCATATATGTATAGAAAACAAGGTACCATAGTGGGTAAAAACAAGGAATTTGAGCCAACTTTAGCCTCAGTTTAGCCTCATATTTAGCCTTATATTATTAGGAGAACAATGCCTTTTTTGTAAGGTATGAATATTAAATGGGAATCAGTATTAAGTGGTAGGTATCACTGTAATTTTTCTGATTAGTTTAGATAAGATGGCTACACATGCTGGTTTACTTGGGACAATCCTAGTTCATATCTGATGTTTTCTCAATAGCATTCTTTTTCATTCTCAAAATTATATTGGTTTGGAAAATAAATTACATAGTCTCCTTTGGTATCGATCATTTTCTATGTGGCAGATTTCCATCATGGCCTATATGGTTGTTCATGGGTCTTAGACTGTTATTTTCCTTGGTGCCAGTTCATAATTACCCCAAGGATGTGAATAGGGAATTCTGGGGTAGAGATAGAAATGTGAATGATTTGGGTGGCCTCATTTTATCTTGTTAGAGACACTTTTACTACTTTGCTTCTCAAAGAACAACGCTAGTAGTTCATTGTTGTCAGAAGAGACCAGTGAGTAGCATGGATGTTCTTATGTGAAAGATTAAAGGTCAGAAGCTGGGGTGTGGCACACTTGTAATCCAAGCACACAGCAAACTAAAGCAGGAGAATGACAGGTCCAAGGATAGCCTGAGCTATGTAATAAGATTCTGTCTCATTAGTAAATGAACAGTTAATTAGCTTTAACAATATTACCTTTTTATATTATAATATTTAGTTCACAGTTTTAAAAACTGGGTGTGATGGAATACTCCTATAATTCTAGCCCTCAGAAAGAGATAGAAGGATCATAAATTTAATATTCACTATATAGTAAGCCTGGACTACATGAAACCCTATAGAAAGAAAAGGAAAGGAGAGGAGAGGAGAGGAGGAAGGAAGGAAGGAAGGAAGGAAGGAAGGAAAGAAAGAGAGAAGAGAGGAAGACAAAGGGAAAGGAAAGAAGGAAGGAAGGAAAGAAGAAAACAGAACAAGGGAAAGGCAAAGAAAAGAAAGAGGGAGGGAGGGGAAAGTTAAAGTTTTGTATTGTATTGTATTGTATTGTATTGTATTGTATTGTATTGTATTGTATTGTATTGTATTGTATTGTATTGTATTGTATTGTATTGTGGTAAAGTCTGTCATTTCCTTTGTGCTTGCATCATATTTTAGGTTGGTGTCATTGGATACCTTGAGGATCAGATTATGTCTTTGCACACTGAAATCATGGAACTGCAGAAGAGTCCCTATGGAAGACGCCAAGGAGACCTGATGGAATCTCTGTAAGGATGTATTTTTGGGTTTGGTCTTGATTCTGTAACTTAGTAGCATTGTCCTACTCTATAGAATTCCTTTACCTAAATATCATGGTACAATATTTTTAAAGTAAGATATTTCTTAGTTGTAGTAAGTTTTGGAAATAACTCTTTGGGTTGATCTTTTCTAACTTTTTACAAAGTCTCTTTCATGAGTTAAGAAATTTCCAACTATATTGAAATTATAGACTATTTCCCTACTTCTGGCCAAAGGTATTTTATTTCATAAGTTACTTAATGGGATTAACTTCCCAAGTGTCTGGATTTAAAACTTTAGATTTTCTCTTTAATCATGAATTTTTTTTTGAGGCAAGCCCAACAGATTGATCTTTTTTTTATGCAAGAGTGAGAGAGAATTGGCATGCCAGGGCCTCTAGTCACTGCAGTTGAACTCCACATGAGCATTCCCCCTTGTGCACGTGTGCGACTTTGCATGCTTGTGTCACTTTGTGCATCTGGCTTATGTGGGACCTGGAGAGTCAAACATGAGTCCTTAGGCTTTGCTGGCAAGCACCTCAACAACTAAGCCACCTCTTCAGCCCTTGATCATGATTATTTAAATGTTTCTGGTACAAGAATATTGTATTTGTGGTGGAAGATCAGAACAGTTATATGAAGGATGATAAAACTCATTTTAAGAATTGTATTGTTCTTGTTTATTACTTAGTGTAATGCTTTGTAAAATATTTATTGGCAATTTGTACTTTTAAAATGTAATTATATTATTCATTTCAAGTTATGGATTATAGAATCATTAAATTACCTTCACATACAAGTATGTTTTCTCTTATAGGGAACAGCGTGCCATTGACTTATATAAGCAGTTAAAGCACAGACCTGTAGGTAAGACACTTCTATCATAGTACTTGAAGGCATTTTAGGAAACTATCAGTAGTTTAACAAACTTGGTGGATTTTTAATGTTTTAAAGTGTAAAATAAATTCCTGTTTTGGAGTTACTATTGAGACATTTATGGCATAATAGCTTTAATTTTATAAAATTTAAGAGAAAAAAGTAATAAGAATATTACATAGAAACATTTTTGAAGGGCTGGAGAAATGGCTCAGTGGTTAATGACACTTGCTACCATTACAGGTTTGATACTCATGTAAAGCCAGATATACAAAATGGCACATGCATCTGGAGTTTATGTGCAGTGCCAGGAGGCCCTGGTGCATCCATTCTTCTCTCCACCTCAAATAAATAAATAAAAATAGTTTAAAATTTTGTGAAAAGAACAGAGGAGAACAAAAGGAACTTAGAAAACAAGAAACAGAAAGGTGTGGAAAGATCCCCCCCCAAAAAAATTAAAAGTGCTGCTTTTAATTAAAAGTGGCAAGAATTTGATGCAGTGAGTTCAGGTGTAGAATGGTTAGAGGGAAGGTCTATATTCTAGGAAAAAGCAGTTTACCTTGAAAATGATTGCTTTGCTAGGCATAGTGGCACACACCTTTAATCCCAGCTCTTGGGAGGCAGAGGTAAGAGGATTACCCTGTGTTCAAAGCCAGCCTAGGACTATATAGTGAATTCTAGATAGGCCTAGGCTATTCCTTTGGAATCAGAGGCCTTGAATTTTAGATTGGATATTCTATTGACTGATCTCTGGCAAATCTCTCTGTATCTCATTCCCTTTTATAAAAACTGGGCTAAAACCTAATTTTCCTATTAAAGTGTTTTAAAGAGGATGTTTGTGAAAATGCTTTGAAACTATAAAGAATTAATATACATGTAAGATACTTTATTTTGTTAAAAATATTATTTTGAGGCCGGGTGTGGTGGCACATGCCTTTATTCCCAGTACTCAGGATGCAGAGGTAGGAGGATCGCCGTGAGATCAAGGCACCCTGAGACTACATAGTGAATTTCAGGTTAGCCTGGGCTAGAGTGAGACCCTACCTCGGAAAACAAAAACAAACAAACAAACAAAAAATATTTGAAGGGTTACAAAAGACATGAAAAGGTTATCTACTCTAAAATGTAATTTATGTAAATTCATCTTATTCTTGAAAATGTATAAACACATAGCTTACGAAACTTTATATTTGATTGGTAAAATATAATTTACAGGTTTTATTGCAGTGGAATTTATTCAGTTTATTTGTACAAATACTTATGGAATCATTTAAGACAGACACCTAACTTTAATGGTCAGGTTTGTTAGATATTGTTTCCCACAAGAGGTCACCTGAAATGAAAATGGTAGAAAGGAGTGCTATTTAGAGAAAAGTGGTTTCAGAGTCTAGTAAAGAAGATAATGTGTCAGTAATAAAATTGGACTATGGAAGAAGCTTCTGGAATGATTCTAAAGCACTTTAATACTCCTTGCACAATTTTACTATTGGAAACTCAGGGTAACACAGGACTGGTGTAAAGGTTCAGTGGGAAAATTGTGAGCAAGTAGTAGCAAACATGAGTCATATTTTTTAAAATCTTAGCTTATTGTCTAAGAAAATACTATCATGATGCATGAACAGCTTTTCATTCTTTTAAGTTTAATTGCCATTTTTTGAACTACAACAATTAATGATGATAGTTTGATAAAATGAGGATAACATCTCTTATATACTGTAGAACTCAGTGTAATCAACAATCATTCCATTTGAGGACATCTGTCTACTGTCAGTTAACTTTAAAATGAATTTCCAGAATGTTGACCAGTCCCTTTATTGGTGCATCAGGTTTGGTTTAAGACAGCTTTTTGAAAATGATTTTATGACCTGCAAACAGATGGATTAGCATGAAATTCTAAACATTGAATTGGAGCACAGGCCTCCTTCCTTTGAGGCAATGTAAGTCTGATGAATTGTCCTACTATTTATAAATAGGCAATATTAATCATATAAGAAAAACGAGGGGTAGAGAGATGGCTTAGCAGTTAAGGTGCTTGTCTGTGAAGCCTGTGGTCCCAGGTTTGATTCCCTAGTGCCCATGTAAGCCAGATGCACAATGTGATACATGCATCTGCATTTGTTTACCATGGCTACAGGCCCTGGCATGCCCATTGTCTCTCTTTCCCTGCTTCCACCCCCATCTCTTAGTCTCTCTCGCTCTCTCAAACAAACAAATTAATTGATTTTTTTTAAATAGTCTTTTGGCCAAAGGTAGTATAGGAGTCTGAGTTGGGATAGTATGGTGTATTACTTACTAAAGTTGCTTTGCCAAAAGCAATTTAAGGAAGAAGGGTTTATTTTGACTTGCAGCTCAACGGATACAGTCCATCATAGCAAGGTGGCAGGAGCTGAATTAGCTGTTCATATTTTAGACCACAGTCACAAAACAGAGATGAATGCTGTTGCTCAAAAGATTTTTCTTTTAACAAATACAGCTTCTTTTTCTGCACATGCCTTAGCAGTAGCATTAAACTCACTGAAGCTCTTTTCCTCAGTGAACTGTACATTTTCTTACATCTTTCTGCCCAACTTGCTGTTATTTTTCACTGTAGACATGGATAAGAGTGGTAAGCAACAATCTGAATGCTCTTCTAATTTGAAATTCTTCCACCAAATAAATAATTAGTCAATTACCTTTAAATTCAGTTTCATTTAAGTTCTTAGGACAAGGGCAGAATGCATCTAGTTTCTTTAGCAGCATGTAAACTGAACTGCTGCTAGCCTAGTTCCTTAGTCCTTGTTCTCCTCTGAAACTTTGTGAGCCAGGCCTCCACTGTCTGCATTTTTCTCAGCACTTTTTGACTTCTGAGCTCCCAATCAGAATGGCCCATTATGCCCTGCTTACTGTATTCAAAGGGTTTTCTAGCCTAAAGTTCCAAACTCTTGCATATTCCTTCTACAAACTAGTTCCAAAGGCCTATGAACCACATGGTCAGTTTATTACAGCAATGGCCGGACTGCTGGTACCACTTTTCTGTATTAGTTACTTTTCACACTGCTATGACAAAATACCTGACAAAGGAAGCTTAAAGAGGAGGGATTTATTTTTGGCTTACAGCTTGAGGATATATAGTCCATCACAGTGGAGAACATATGGCAGCAAGAGTTAGAAGCAGTTAGTCACATTCATGAAACAGGGAAATGAACACTACTACTCAACTAGCTTTCTCCTTTTATGAAATCCAGGACTGCAACCCATGGAATGGCACTTCTCACTTTTAGGTGGGTCTTCCCCACCTAAAATTTAGAAAATTCCTCAGAGACATGGCCAGAGATTTATTTCTGTGGTGATCCTAAATTCTATCAAATTAAAACTGAGATTAACCATCATAAATGGATAAATAGATAAGACTATTCTTCTGAAATTCAGACAACTAAAGTCTCTGAATATACAGTGATAAATATTAAATATACATGTACATTATATATACAACCATGTATAACTTTATTTTTGATGTGTTAATTATTATTGCATCCTTGTAATTCCCCAGTCTTTAGAATTTATTGATAGTATTAAAAATATTCATCCCATTTTTAATTTAAATTGTGTTATGTTAGCTTTTCCTGGACAGTTGAAAAAATGTTAGTGTACTCCAGATACTGTACCAGTGGCAGACTAAAGAAATGATTCCACCCAAGTCTAGCTAGCTAAACCAATGATTTCAAATTAGAGTTGCTTACAGGAGCATGAGCAACTCACATGTGGCTACAGTTCTGAAGAAAGTGTATCGGGCTGGAGAGATAGCTTAGTGATTAAGGTGCTTGCCTGAAAAGCCTGAGGACCTGGGCTTGATAACCCAGTCCATGTAAGCCAGATGCACAAGGTAGCACTGACATCTGGAGTTTGTCTGCAGTGGCTAGAGGACATAGTATGCCCATTCTGTCTCTCTAATTGCCTCTCTTTCTCTCTCAAATAAGTAAATAAATATTTTTTTAAAAAAGAATTAAAAACAAAAAGAAAGTGTATCTGTATCAGAAACCTGTATATCCTTGGGAAGTGGATGAGACCTCAAGAGCCCTTCCTTCTAGCAACCCTTAACTGCCTATATAAAGCCTATACAAATAATATATATACAAATAACTGCCTATACAAAGCATCATGAACTCCATGATAAAACATAAATGGATCCTGTGTGGTTATCCTGGAGGTGATCACATCTTCTGAGAGTTGAAGAGGTTATTGGAAATGTCTGAAAGACAGTGTTCCACAACACTGTAGATGATTTTTAAACTAGTTTTAAAAAGATCTTTTGAAGAATTTCTTGTTTGGAATCTAATATGTTCTACTAAAAAGGTCAAACCTACTTACTGTCTTTTATAGATCATTCCTACAGTGACAGCACAGAGATGGTGAAAATTATTGTACACACTGTGCAGAGTCAAGACCGTGTTCTCAAGGAGCTGTTTGGTCATCTGAGGTAGAATTGCTTTATTTATTCCTAAAAGCCAAGAGACTTATGTTCCTTTCAGAGTATCATACTTCTCTTGGGTAAATATACTGGACCCCACAAATGTTCTGGCAGTGTATTAGAACACATGGGCATAGTTGAACTCATTTATAAGTCCTGTTTTGTGTGTACATTACTTTGAAGATCAGCCATTATAAATGTCATTTTGTTTGTGGTTTATTTCCCCAGCTGGGTTTGCAAGTATGGTATACAGTCTAGAGGGATATGACAAGTATCTGACACTGATTTAATCTCTCTAGCAAGTTGTTGGGCTGTAAACAGAAGATTATTGATCTACTCCCCAAGGTGGAATTGGCCCTCAGTAACATCAAAGAAGCTGACAATACTGTCATGTTTATGCAGGGAAAGAGGCAGAAAGAAATATGGCATCTCCTTAAAATTGCCTGTGTAAGTAATTTCTAGTGACTATGACACTGAGTTGCTATTACTCCATAAAAGAATTTTTGCCATTATGTACCATGTTGTCTTCAATCTCTCTATTTTAAATTGGATTGATGCTCATGTTCCTTGTTTGGTGTCTTAATAACAGTGGAGATGTAGAACTTCTGCATTATCACTTTGCTTTCACATTCCTGGTTTGTGTGTGTGTTTGAAGACAAGGTCTTACTCTATAGTCCAGAAACTATGTAGCCCAGGTTGGCCTAGACCTTGCAGCAAATTTCATGCCTCAGCCTTGCAAGTGCTGGGATTACAGGTGTGATCCCATAACTGTGTGGTGTGAGCCACCATACCTGGCTCAGTTCCTCTCTTTTTATGGTCTTCCCAGCCCTAAATCACTGTGGTAACCCATCCCAACTTTGGGTAAGTATATCTGACTAATTGATAAACCACCCCTTTAGTCAGCTGCCCCTCTCCTCCAAACTAAAGCCAGTCATATTAAATGAGTTAGATGCATTTAGTTTTAATCAATGAAGAAAGGGGCCAATGTCAGGATTGCTAATGGTGGTAAAAAACAGTCTGTACAGAAACAGTGTGATTGTACATATAAGTAGTAAAAGAACTGTAAGTTTTATGAGTATGGTAAGAAAAAAATGTGAATCATAAAAGTGCTTGCCTGCAATTTATTATTTTTTTTCCTCCCTTCAGACACAGAGTTCTGCCCGTTCGCTTGTAGGATCCAGTCTAGAAGGTGCAGTAACCCATCAGGCTTTAGCAGAATGTGAACATCCTCTGGCATGTGTGGTAACTCCTCAAGATGGGTGGGTTCACTTTGCAACAATAGATAGTTTTATTTTCCGAGCAGTGGTACGAATGAGGCAGTATAGCATAGTGGTTATCGATGACTTCAGTCCAGGATTGAGTCTTGACTGTTTCTTTGTAATAATTAATAAAACAGAGTAATTTACTTCATCTTTTTATTTTTTTCCCCTTGAGGCAAACCCAACAGACTGGCCTTTTTTCTTTTCTTTTCTTTTCTTTTCTTTTCTTTTCTTTTCTTTTCTTTTCTTTTCTTTTCTTTTTTTTTTATTTAATGAGAGGGAGAGAGAATTGGCATACCAAGACCTCCAGCCACTGTAATCAAACTCAGATGTGTGTGCCGCCTTGGGCACATGTGCAACCTGGTACATTCATCAAGTTGTGTGTCTGGCTTACATAAGATCTGGGGAGTTGAACCTGAGTCCTTAGACTTCACAGGCAAGCACCTTAACCACAACCACTAAGCCATCTTTCCAGCTCCTACTTCACTTTTTTAATGCTCATATTTTCTTACTTTAAAATGAGACTGTGGAACTGCTAAGAGAATTTGACTAGACAATGTATGTAAAATGCTAGAGAAGTATTGCTAATAACTTACTAGCTCACTCAAAGCTCTAGGTCATTTCTCTGTTACTGGTTTATCAACTTCTTTTTCCAAAACCATATTCCTTCCTTAACCATTTATCTCAATGAAAGATTTTGCTACCTTTTTGCATTTATCATTTGTTGGTACTGTAATTCCCTTTTAATAAAGTAGTGAGAGCTATTTTAATTTATCACTTAATATTTTTAAAATCAGCACCTTAAATCGGTATTCCAAATAAGAGCTCTAGTTTGAAGTCCTGCCTTTGCCTTTATTAGTTCCTACTCTTCTGCTAAAAGCTGAATGACTATCCATCTCTGTTATTTTCTCAGCATAAGGTGTGCCGTGTCCAGAGCCAGTGGCTCTTTGCTAGCTTGTTTATTGTCACTCTTTTCACAACTCATGGAGACCTCTGCAGCACCAGCATTTCCTGGAAACTCTGCCCATAATTAGTTTTGTAGAAGTGCAGCCATGTTACATCACTGCTCAGGAAGTCATGCAGTTGCACATTCTGCATTCTGCTTTTATGAGAGAAAAAGCACATGGCAGGAAGGCAAGCTGATATCAGGTATTTTGTTGTTTTAAAGAAAGCAAGATCCAGGGTGTATCTTGGGGGTCATAGATGTGGCCTAATATCAATACATTATAAGTATAGCAATAGACTTTAGGAAATACAATATTAGAGTTGTATGAAGTAAAATTTTTTTGACTTTTGAAAGGAAAATTATTAGCTAGGTGTGGTGGTGCATGCCTTTAATCCCAGCACTTGGGAAGCAGAGGTAGGAGGATTGCCATGAATTTGAGGCCATCCTGAGAATACATAGTGAATTCCAGGTCAGCCTGAACTAAAGCAAGACCCTACCGTGAAAAAAAAAGATAAAATTTAATACATTTTCAGACATTTGCTTTCATTAAAATAATTTAGGTTTGTTAAGGGATGTTGATGGTTACAAATATCACTTCTATAGGTAATTTCCAGTTTGAGGTTGTGGTTATTTATAAAAGTATATTTGATATGTTTTTAAAATATATTTTTGGTAGGAATTCTTTATAAAGGAAAAATTGATCTTAATCGTAATGTATCCATTGTACTTAACTACCTAGGATCAAAAGATTATTAGCCTCAATTTTTCCATCGGCTGGTTAATAGCTGAATCAGCATTTAGTAGCCAGGTCCTACAACTGATTGGTGGAGAAAGGTCTGAAAGAAGAACAAAACATGACAGTAGAGGCTATCTGTTAACAGAAAAATATGAAGGTAGAAACCAGAATCAGAATCTCTTTCAAATAGAAATGTTCAGGGACACTTGTTTCTGGGTAGCTCTTCTATCACAGCTTTCTTTTGCTATCCTCTGTAATTGTAATCTGCTTGCTTGTTTTCCTTTTCATTGTTGTTATCTGTAGTTGTCAACCAAGGTTTTTATTCTTCCTTGATCTCTGCGTAACAATTGTACTTTTGAATCCTCTACCATTGTGTCTGAAGTAAGCATGCTGGTGTTTTCACTATTATAAGGAAATGAAAACATTCCAGAAACAAAAGATGGTCCCTCATTTGACTATGCCACAGGGGAATCCCCCTCCCCCCCCATAAGTTATTGTTTTCAGGGGTAAAATAAGTTACAGGTACCACTTGTTTTCAAAGAAAATCTGGTTGGAATTGTAGTGGACTTCTTACTAGCGTTAGGCAGACAGTGGCTTGGATTATGTGGCACTTTGTCTCTGGGTGGGAAGAATGAAGAAACTGGAGACAGTCAGCTTGGAGTGCTGGGTTGCAGGAAGGACACTGATCATTCTGACCTAGAAGACAGAAAGTAGATGTGACTCATCTAGCCTGATGCTGAGCTTTAAAATGTTTTGTTCTTTCATCCAACAGGGAAAGTTTGGCGCAAATGATAAAAGAAAATTTGAACTGTCTTGGCCATTTAAGTACTATTATTCATGAATCAAATGAGGAACAGAGCAGTATGATGGTAAGTGTTGTGTGGCTATGGGTGTATATTACAAATATGTTGGACATAAAAAGTTTAATTTTCCATGTTGGCTATATCTGGCATTTGGGATATGTATATATAGAGAGAAAAGAACTCAGAAAAAACTTTATATCTCTAAATTTTGTTGTTGTTGTTCAGGAATGTACTAGCATTTTCTCATCAATAAGCATTTAGTAACATTTTGGTCAAATAAGCATTCTTTACAGTGTGACTACTAAAATTGAGTGGATTGTACCTTTTTGCTCCAGTAATCAATTTTTTCCAATAGGATAGGACTTGTACTCTAATTCAGTCATACTATTTGCTGCATATAAAATGAATTATAGTTCTAATTAATATTAAGATTTATTTGCTATGAACTGCTGATTTATTAAGACTTGGAAAAACTACAAGAAAATGTTTGTTGAATTAACTTTTACTGCAACTAGTTTCAGTGTCAACTCTGTAGTTACATTTTAATTTAGAAGAAACTTGCAAAGCTTTTGGCTCATGCCTATAACCCCAGCACTCAGGAGACTGAAGCAGTTGGATCATCATGAATTCAAGCCCAGCCTGGGCTACATAGTGAGTTCAGGACAGCCTGGGCTACAAAGTGAGAACCCCAGTTCAAAAGAAAGAAAGAGAGAGAGCAAAAGAGAAAACTTACAAAAACAAATGCTCATACACTTCCATATAAAGAAAACTTCTAACTGTTCTAACTATAACTTTTGTATGTCTGGTTTTAGAATCTTGATTGGAGCTGGCTATCATGACATGCTATTTATTCACTGTCCTCAGAACTATGGAAGTTGTTGCTACACTTGCTGGAAATTCATTTTTCCTCTATGCAATATTCTTTGCACACCAGTCAGTGGAAGAAATGGCTCTGAGCAGAAACTACATGTAATTTTTCAAGCATAGTATCTTGATTTTGAATAATTTGACCTCCAAACAGATAAAATTTTATTTAAAAAAAAAAACATGGTGGCGTGGTGGCGCATGCCTTTAATCCCAGCACTTGGGAGGCAGAGGTAGGAGGACTGCTGTGAGTTCAAGGCCACCCTGAGAATACATAGTGAATTCCAGGTCAACCTGGGCTAGAGTGAGACCCTACCTTGAAAAAAAAAAAATCAACAGATTTACTTACATGGCTTTTTAAGTACTGCAACTACTTAGAAACATCATTGATGACCTCTTTATCTTCAGAATTTATAAAATATTACTTGTTTAACTGACAGGAAATATACCTTCTAAAGTTTGAACTTTTAGGCTATAGCCAAACCTAGTATTGGTATATAGAAAACATCATCTAATGTGCATTTTCGGTAAAGTTGTCTACTTGTGTTTCTGTGGAAGAGACTGCTCACAAGTGAAACTGTACTTCTTGAAGAGTAAACCCTACCTCCTTGTGTTGCATTCGGCAAGTGCTCTTCCTGGCCTCAAAAGGAGTAATTGTCCTACCGTTTTAAATTTTACTGGACATTAACTAGTACTCCCTTCTTACACAAGGGATTGTGCATGTGTGCCTTAAGCTGACTAATAAATCACCTTGTGTGCTATGTGTATATGTATTTAATGTGTACATTTAATATCAAAAAGAAGATTCCTGTTAATTTATAATGTTTCATTTGTAAAAATGGGTCATTTGTTTAAACAGTTTTCGTGTTTTGTCATACAAGTTTATAAAGGTCTGCATTCCTTTATCTGTAATTGTAATTTTAAAATCCCAAGAAGTGCTGAAAACTATTTTCATAAGCTTGGTAACAAAAATTAATTTGCTTCCAGATCTAATCTGGACATTGAATCTATTTATCCCGCTTAGTGTGAATATTCATTTATTTTGCTACATAAATATTAATGTTGATTATTGGGGGGGTCTTGCCACAGACTTTTTTGAGGGTTAATGTAATATGGTATATGCACTGAATTACTTTTTTAAAATCTGAAAATTTCATAATTCTGAAACATCTGGCCTCAGGGTTTCAGATAATGGATTGTGGATCTGTTGTTTTCTGTTAAATAATTTAGAAGGTATTATTTTTTCAGAAAATGTGAAATGCTTTTATATTCTAGATAATTTTTCACTTCAAATATTAAATGATTTTTAAATTACTGTTTGAATCTCCATTCCTTACTTTAAAAAAAAAAACAGATTGTAATACCATGGTTTAATACTGCTTGGGAAAATGGTTTAATACTGCTTGGGTAGTACAATGGAATTGGAACACAGAATAACATAATAGGCTCCTCCTTATATATTCTTTAGGAATTAAGTAGGACTTACAGGAAAGTAAATATTGAGCAACTTCCTTACTAGCATGTTTTCCCCTAAGATATTATCACTTTTTGTGTCTAAAAGCATGTTCATATCTTGCTATATAAACTTATGATAATCCCACTCTTCCTCATTTTGCCAGTGGTATCATTTTTCTATCCACTCAAATTTGGAGCTGTCTTTTTACTTTTAAGCAGTTTCCCACTGCATAGTCCAGTCTGGCCTCAAACTTGCCATCTTCCTGCCTCCAAAGTGCTGGGATTACAGGTGTGTGCAATCCTGCCTGGCTATCTTCTGTCTTTTTAAATCATCAAATATTACTGATTCTTTAAAGATGATAATTCTGTCCATGTTGTCTGTTATAATGGGCACACTCTCTCTTGCTTTGGTAGTTCTAGAAAGTTTTTTAAAACAAAAATTAAGTCTGGAGAGATGGCTCAGCAGATAAAGGTGTTTGTTTGCCAAAGCCTGGTGGCCTGGGTTCAATTCCCCATTACCAGATGCACAAAGTGGTGCCTGCATCTGGAGTTTGTTTTGCAATGGCAAGAGGCACTGGCATACCCATCCCTCCTCCATGCATATAAATAAAAATTTTTTTAATTTATTGAGACTAGTTGAAAAGGAAGGTATTTAGTGGAGAGGGGATTTAGGAGGGGGAAAGGGGAGTATTTGCAAGGGATTATGATCATGGTATATTGTCTGTATTTTAAAAAGTTGTCAAAAAGTTTAAAATATTTTATTTATTTGAGAGAGGAACTATGGGTGCACTAGGGCCTGGTGGCACTGCAAACAAACTCCAGACACATGTGCCACTTTGTGCATCTGGTTTAACATGGGTACTGGGCAATCAAACCCAGGTTCTCTGGCTTTGCAAGCAGATGTCTTTAACCACTGAGCCCTCTCTCCATCCCACATAGAAGGTTTTAATAATAAACATTTCTTGGCTTCTTGTTGCTCAGAAGATAGTGAGCTAGATGGAAAGATCAGAGAGTTTAAGGTTTATGTTGTTTTGTTTTCGGAGACAGGGTCTTTCTCTGTAAGCCTGGCTGGCTTCAAACTTGCAGCAATCCTCCTGCCTCTGCTTCCCAAGCACTGAGATTATATGCACCATGTGTCACCATGCCTGACTGATTAGAAAGTGAATACAAGCAGTTCAATAAAAGTGCTTGCCTGGGAGCCTGTACACTATAATTAGGCCAACCAAATGTAATTATTGTCCAAAGGGTTTTTTTGTGAAAAAATCATGCATATTGTAAGTATTATAATAATTGAATGGTACAAGTAAGTGCATTTGTTGAAGAGAACTGATTAAATTGGGATAAAACTTGCTTTAATGAAGACCTCAACAGATCCTACTTATCCTCACTAAACACTAAACCTTGGGCATGCAGTTTCTTTACCACGATGTTTCCACTTACCTGTTTCTACTTGCTGCTAGTTGCTGGTGGACTCTCAAGTATTGCTTTCCCATATTCTCTGTCCAAGACATTAGATGACCTTCCAACCTTAATCAACCTTGTCCATCTGTGACCCCATCGCTGCTGTTCTTTCAAAGCTAACACCATTTCTGCCCAACTTATTCTACTATGAAGGCCTTCTTTCCCTTGCATTCATCCATCTCACCCTAAACTCTACCTTTTTTAATTTCTGGTACTATATGCACATAGTGCAGAATTTTAAAAAATATATATCTAGTGGGGGGAAAAAGTTTGCGGTGTAGGTATGCAATTCTCCCGTCAGCAGAAAAATGTATTCCAGACTTCCCAACACTGGTTCTGGCCTAGCCTCCTACCATTCCACTCCTTTGCTGTGCTTGCTATTACTTTTGGTGTACTTGAAAGAGAACCCTAGTCCCTCGCTTTTCTACATGCATAGACCATTCTGCCCCTATGTTCTGTGTGAATTTCATATAAAGCCCTGTGGGTTAGCGTTCTGGCACATAACGGGTACTCAAACCCTTCAGTGATGCAGTTAGATAGAACAGCTTCCTCTTCTGAAGTGTAGGATACACTCTTGCACAAGTTTGCCACAGCAAGGCTCGGTATAAATCACAAAAGGACCAGAAAAAGGAACAGTTACCACAGTAAGGGAGTGGATTCTCTGAACAAAAACCAATTAACCAAATCCCTGCCGGGCGGTCCTCTGCTTCCCTGCTCACTCTACACTGCTTCCTTTCCGGAGTAGCTTGTCCGCAATAGCCCTGGCATCTACACACCTGTGTCAGAGATGGCGCGCCTAGGCGGCCCGGAGAATTTTGTCCTGCCCGCTCCCCGTCACGCTAGTCTAGGAGAGGGGGTGGGGCGGGGCGCTGCGTGGCTGTGCGTCCTTGCGCAGCCGCAGTGCCGGGCAGGGTGGGCGGGGCCGGCTGTTGGCAGCAGTTGGCGCGGGCGGGGAGGCGGCTGCACGTGCGGGCGGGGGCGATGCGTCACTGACCGGTGAGGCGCGGCGCAGGGGTCGAGCTCCCCCCGGAGCCTGCGGCCGGGCCCGTCCTGGGTGCCTTCCTCTCGGGAAGCGGCTGGCGGGAGAGGTGGTGTCACGACGCGCGCCGTGCGGGGGCGAGCCGCACGGGCCGCCTGGGCGGACGGGTTAGCGCGGGCAGCGCTGACTCTAGGAATGAATAATGCCGGGGCAGGGGTGCTGGACTTGCCCGCTCAGCCTGCGAAAGGGCGCCGGCTCTCTGGAGGGTGAGGGTGAGGGCGGGAACGGGGAAGGGACGGGCCTGCAACTCCCGGGGCTGAGGGTCCTCTCGTCCCTCACCCAGGAGGAGCAAGGATGAATATGACTCAAGCCCGGGTTCTGGTGGCTGCAGTGGTGGGGCTGGTGGTTATCTTCCTCTACGCCTCCATCCACAAGATCGAGGAAGGACACCTGGCTGTCTACTACAGGTGAGCTCCTTGTGCAAGCGGCCAAGTTGTAGAGCAGATGGGAAGGGGACTTCGGTCGAGTGGAGTCTGGGAAGTTGTTTCCTCCAGCAGCGTGTGGGGTGCGCTCCAGTTCAGGAACGTGGTTCTGTCCCAGCCGTCAGGGAAGTGTGGGGACAGAGCGCAGGCTTTCTGGAGCCACCGTCCCGGTGTGGAGCAGGTTAGTGCCGAGGGTGAGACTCCCTCGAGTAGGAAGCAGTCATTGTAACCGAGGAGATGGAGAACTCATGTATAGTCCTTGCAGCTGTACAGGCTTTTAGTTTGTCGGTGTACGTGCTGATTAGGAAATCGGTGACCGTATTTATGACACTTTCTTTCGGGGGTTCTTATTCTCCATTAAAAACCTCCTAGCATCTGGTTATGTCTTATAAGATCTTAATGAGTATGACAGTGTTATATCCCTAGAGCTCAAGAAACAGAAGTACAACATTGGCAGGGCACTCTTCACCCTTCTTACCGGTTTTTTTCAAGTTAAGGTGAGGAAGAGTGTAGGTGGGATATGTTGCTGCTGTCTACTTGAGCTGGCATACCTTTTCCTTCAATATAATTACCACCAGTTCCTTTTGCTATCAGCTAAGATAAACCAATTTGTAGAGAAATTGGGATAGTGGCTTATTAAAAATAAAGATAAAGAGCTTCTCTTGTTTTTCCATCACCCTTCCCCAAACTGGTATTTCTACTCTTAGATCCATCCTGAATCCTAGAAAAATAATTTTAGTTGTATTTTAGCAGATGGAATTCTAGCATAAGAAATGACAGCTTATTCCAGGTTTCCATCGAGCTTAGCATTAATAATTACAGAAAGATTATTCCAAGATAGGACTCTCAAAGAATTGCTGGTGAACCTTGAACGGTTCAACTCTTTTTAATTATTATAATTTCTTTGCAAGACTACTTGTATTTTTAGGGCAAGAATCCAGGTTCTATGAATCTCCTGTTCAGTTTGTTTTATTTGCTCCCTAAATACTTACTTTTCATAATCTCCAGAGTGGTGTTTTCAAAGTTCTCACATTCTAGAATTTGTTGAGCAAGTCCTTGTCTTATCTGTAGCCTGAATCCTCTCACTCGTCATCTTTCCTTACTAAATTTTTTTTGCAGTTATAAGAAAGCACTTACATTCTGAGGATTTTAATGAAGATAGATTAAAAGAACCATTAGACTCGGAAATTTCCTCCTTCTGTGAAAGTGTATCTTTTTTTTTTCAACCTAGTGATGAAATATACTATGTTTTGATTTGCCTCTAATACACAGTTAAAGTACTTTAGCTGAGAACCATTAACATTTTTTCACAATTATTTGTCAGAAACCTAAAGACCAGAGAGAAGCCTTTGAGCTTGTGATCAGTGCTGGAGACCCAGAGGTATAGTTGATGGAGCTTATGAAACAAGGTGTGACACTGGCAGTTCAATTTGATCATTTCACCTTTTTAGGTGTGATGGATATTTTAAGCTGCAGTTGTTCATCATGAATATTCCTATTAGGGAAACTTTAGTAGGTTAGATGTATGAGCAAGATTGAATCTTTATTATAGCATTTTAAATTTGTAAAGAATTTTGCTTTTTATAATTTTGTCAAACTCTTTTTTGCAGGGGAGGAGCTTTACTAACTAGCCCCAGTGGACCAGGCTACCATATCATGCTGCCTTTCATTACAACCTTCAGATCTGTGCAGGTGAGTGATTCCTAAGGATACCAGATAGACAGGTGTGACAGGAGTGACCATGCTTGTAGGTGGAGATGGATTTCCTTATTGCATAAGCAGTTGCTGGTATTTACTTAAATGAAGGGGTTAAAGTTCAGAGTACAGTTGTCAAAGCACAAGCTTTGGTTTCAAACTCCCTCTTATGAAGTGAATTAAAAGTGTGAGCAAGACAGCTGGGAAAGGCTGACTTTTACAATCTGTTTGATAGATTAGCAGGTTTTCTGTTGTTACAGTCAAAATAAAAGCAAGAATTAGGAACTAGAAATACAAACCAGTGATTACTTGGTTTAGAACAGTGTTTGGTTTCCATACAGGCAGGCTCCTAGGCTATTGTTAACATGGAGATTTGAGTTTTTATTCACAGTTTTTCTGCTTCACATGTTTCTGCTGGTGGAACCTTTGTGGATGTGGTATTTTGATAGCATCTCAGAATATTTAAATAAGTATCTGATTATTGAAAAGAGTGTCTTGACCATGGGAGACAACATCGATCTTTTGTTGTAACAAGATAACAAAACAGGATTGGGCTGTGAGTACTTTCACAAACTCAGTATGATGATAAATCTTTATATTCAGAAATTTTATCTGCTGTCCATTGTTTCAGGAATTGAGAAAATTAAGTTATTTAACCTTGTAATTTTAATTTTAGGTTCTCTGTTAAGTGAAAGCTTAAGTATGAATAACTAAATCCTTCCAGTCCCCTTTTAAATGGTTTAGGGAAAGATTTTATCTGTTGAAGTAAAATATGGTGGTCTTCTCCTCATAGTCACACTGATTTCCATATTCTTTCCCCATCTTTTCGTCATTCTGGCTTTTGTTACTGTTCTCTCTTCACTCATGTCTAAATCTTGCCAGCCTTTTTTTTTTTTTTTAACTTATTTCATTTTTTTCTCTTCCGATCTATGGCTCTTAAAATCTGCATTATAAATTTTGGTCTTGAGTAGTACTTCTTTTAATAAAGTTCCCTTGTATTGTTCTCTTAAGTTTCTCTTAAATTTGTGTTTTCTTCCCAGAAGACCTTTAAGGTTCTTAAGGGCAGAAGTTGTAACTTACTTGCATTTCTGATCTTTTTACTACTTTTGGCAGAATTTGTTAAATTAAGCTTATTTCTCAGTAATAAATATTGTGGTATAGTGGCTGACTTGTCTCTGCCACCAGTTTATTGCATAACTTTGATTAAATTATTTGTTAACATTAGTTTATTCTTTTATGAAAGAATTTTAATTACATGATCTCACCAATAGCTTCAATAGTGAGCTTAGCAATGGCACCATCAGATCCTTAGAGATCAGGGGTTTTTTAAGATCTTGTTCAAAACCAACTAAATCTGTCTCTGTATTCTTGAACTTAGTGTGCTAGATAATACTGATGTGCCAGGTGTAGTGGCGCACGCCTTTAATCCCAGCATTCAGGAGGCAAACGTAGGAGGATCGCCAGGAGTTCGAGGCCACCCTGAGATTACATAGTGAATTCCAGGTCAGCCTGGGCTAGAGTGAGATCCTACCTTGAAAGACCGAAAAATGAAAAAAACAAAACAACAACAAAAAAATAATGATGTAATGATACATGAAGGTAGTAACATATTCTAGAGTATAATTAAATATAACAGGCTTGTGATGTATATAGTAATAAACTTAGAAATACAGTGAAATTAGTAAAAAGACCTCAATATAAACTACTATACTTTACATCTACAAAAAATTTTAATACTGGAGCACTGTGGCTAAATAGGAATGTTCTTTATATGTGAAACAGTAATAATCTAAAAAATTACACTGATCAAACCCTTTTAAGAAACTGTTTCTACACTTGGGAGGCAGAGGTAGGAGGATCACCGAGATTTGAGGTCACCCTAAGACTACATAGTGAATTCCAGGTCAGCCTGAGCCAGAGTGAGACCCTACCTCAAAAAAAAAAAAAAAAAAAAACTGTTTCTAGACATAAAATTGTTTTGGAATTTTGAAAACACATTAGAAAACAGCTCTATTTAAACAAAAGTTTTCACAGAGTAGACAATTCAAAGGACTAATGTATATGAATGTAAGCTCCTAATATGAGGTACAGACAAAACATTGCTTAGGAAAATTATATGAAAATATTCAGCCTTTATATACTTTGTGTGTGTAAAGTAAACTTAGGCTCACTTTTTCCCCCATTATTACTAAGCCATCTCTCCAGCCTCCACCCATTCATTTTTTTAAAACAGGGTCTACTATGTAACCCAGACTTGCCTACAACTTGCTGTATAGCTGAGGCTAGCCTTATCCTAGTGCCTTAGCCTCTTGATTCTGGGATTTCAGGCATGTGCCTCTGCAATATTCTCTCATATTTGGAATTTTTTTCTTTTTTTAAATTGGGGGGGTGTGTACACACATACAGTTTATGCACACATGTGGTATATATGCATATACATGTATAGATACACGTGTGGAGGTCAGAGGAGGGTGTCGAGTATCCTCCTCTATCATTCTTCTATCATATTTCCTTGAAACCAGTTTTCTCTCTATTTTTCTGCTAGACTGACTGACCTGCAAGCCCCAGAAAACTTAAGTCTGCCCTCCTCAGCATTCATTGAGGTTACAAGGGTGCACAGACATGGCCAGCTTTAAAAAAAAAAAAAAAAAGTTATCTGTTTGGGAGCAGAGAAAGAGAGACAGAGAGAATGGGTGCACTAGGGTTTCTAGTCACTGCAAACAAACTCCAGATGCATGTTCCATTTTGTGCATCTGGCTATACATGGGTACTGGGGAATCAAACCCAGGTCATTAGGCTTTGCAGGCAAGCTCCTTAATCGCTGAACTATCTCTCCAGCCTCCATGCCCAGCTTTTTATGTGTGTATTGGGAATAGAATTTACACCCTCATGTTTACACAGCAAGCCCTCTTGCCCACTAACCATTTCCCTAGCCCCCAAAATATATTTTTAAAAGCATACAAAATTTTTAAGAGCATCCAAGTATATAAAGATAATATAAATAATATAAAGATAATTGAGCCAAAGATTTAATGTTTAACTCCTTGTTCTTAGTTTAAAAAATGGCTAGGCTGGGCATGGTGGTGCACACCTTTAATCCCAACATTCGGGAGACTGAGGCAAGAGGATTGCTGTGAGTTTGAGGCTAGCCTGAGACACTATGGTGAATTCCAGGTCAGCTTGACTAGAGTGAAACCTTAAAAAACAAACAAACAAAAAACAAAACAAAACAAAACAAAAAGGCTAGAAAGGATCCTTAAATAGGAATACATACTTTATTGAAAGTTGTTACAGGATTTTGAAAATTGAATTAGCTTAATATTTTGAAAGAAATAAAAAAAATATTGAACTTGTCTCTTCATCAACATTCCCCCTCACTTTGCCTAGAACTGTCACTAATGTTTACTATCACTCTAATCTATCAACCCAAGAATACATACTGTATTCTTTTCTGTCCTGGTATTTTATATTCATCTGAGTTTTTCATCCTTCCTTTATTATGTGTCTCCAGGATTTATAGCTTTCATGGCCTTTACTGAATTAATGTAAATAAATTAATTCTTCAGCTTTTCATCTGTGTGTTTGTTTGTATGTTTGTGTTTGCTTGCTTGCCTCTGGGTAAGATGAATAGTGAGAATCACAGGAGCAAAGGAATTAAGTCTTTTTCCCCAGTAGTAGGGATCAAACCTAGGGCTCAACACATACTAAATAATCACTCTACCCAGGAGCTACCTCCCCAGAACTACTTTGTCCTTCCTTAACCCTTAATTTTCTAGTCCTGGGACTGAACTCAGGGCTTTGTGCATGCTAGACAAGGGCTATACCACTGGACTGTACTTGTTCCTGCCCCCACCCCTCCATTGGATCTCACTGTTTCCCAGGCCAGTCAAATGTTTTGATCCTCCCACCTTAGCCTCCCAAGCAGCTGGGCTCATAGGCATGTGTAACCACTACAGACTGACTTATTTTAAGGCTCAGTGATGATTTACATAGCATGGATTAGGGATAGCCTGAACTCCCCATGCAATAGTCAGTGCCCTCTACCTAAAATCACCATGTTCTCTGCTCAGAATTCACACTCATCTGACCTGTGCCTTCTACTTCAGGTATATACTTAGTCTTGAACTTGCTGTGTTTGAATGAGACATTTGTTGAACTTAACGTGTTTTTCTGCCTCTTCTGTTCTTATTTCTTCCCCTATAGATTGATTGATTAATATTTCAACTCAAAGGGCTTTTAAGATTAGTATTTTATTACATGTAACATTAACACCTAACAACTCAATGGATATTCTGATTTTGTACATGCTAATGAATTGCTTTTTTATTTATTTATTTATTTTTTGGGTTTTCGAGGTAGGGTTTCACTCTGGTCCAGGCTGACCTGGAATTAACTATGTAGTCTCAGGGTAGCCTCGAACTCATGGTGATCCTCCTACTTCTGCCTCCCAGGTGCTGGGATTAAAGGCGTGCGCCACCACGCCTGGCGAATTGCTTTTTAAGAATTTTATCTCTTGTGCTAGATTGTGACTTTGGGAACAGGGACTGTATTCCATAAAATGGCATGTTGCTGTGTGCTTGCTAAGATGTAGTGTGTCCAGAACATACTCTTTAGGAAGTTATTCTAATACAAAGGTGTGACATGGCAAAGTGATTAAGAATCAGATTATTGGTTCACTAGAAGGAAGCAGTACTGGTGTTGGCACTTATGTGAAAAGGAAACTGGACAGAGCCGGGTGTGGTGGTACACACCTTTAATCCCAGCACTTGGGAGGCAGAGGTAGGAGGATCATCGTGAGTTCATGGCCACTGTTGCAGTTAGGCTCACATTGCTGACAGAAATCACCCAACCTAGAGCAGCTTGTGGGAAAAAAAGGTTTATTTTGGCTTATAGTCTCAAGGAGAAGCTCCATGATGTCAGGGGGAAATGATGGCATGAGCAGAGGGTGGACATCAACCTCCTGGCCAACAACAGGTGCAACAGATGGACCACAGCAACATGAGACTGTGCCAAACACTGGCAAGGAGAAACTGGCAATAATACCCATAAGCCCGCCCCCAACAATACACTGCCTCCAGGAGGCGTTAGTTCCCAAATCTCCCAAATGCTACCTGGGAACTTAGTATTCAGAACACTTAAGTTTATGGGGGACATTTAAATCAAACCACCACAGCCATGCTGAGACTGCTGAGTGAATTCAGTTCAGTTCAAGGTCAGTTTGGGCTAGAGGGAGACCCTGTGGCGAAAAACAAAACAAAAGAAAGAAAGTTTTCTTCTTAGTAGTGGATTGAAAGTTGAATGTTTCCTAGATTCTAACCTGAGTAATAAAATATGTATTATCAAGCCTTTTATTACTACTAGATATAAAAATAAATGACGACTCTGATAGCAAACTTTGGGGGGTTGCAATTAGGATGGAGCTCTCGTGTACTTAGTGTCAGCAACTCCAGAGGTGTACCTCTAGGACCAGCAGTTTTTAGAAGACGCAGGTCTTGTTTTGATGAGCTATTTTCTTCCTCCCCAGACAACACTACAAACTGATGAAGTTAAAAATGTGCCTTGTGGAACAAGGTAAGTCTTCTCTTCCTGAACAGCCCCCTTTAGTTCAGTTTAAGTTCCTAGATATATGTCTCTTTAAAGCATTTTCTTTTTCTCTTTAGTTTTGTTTATGAGAAAATCCCACAGCATATCCCTCGCTGGCCTGTAATTTGCTATGTAAACCTGGCTGGCCTTAAATTTGCAGTAACTCTCCTGCCTCTGACTTCTGAGGGCCAGGATTACAGGTATATGCCTCCATGCCTGAAGAAGACACTCACATAGGAATGACAACAGGGATTTCTGCTCTGTGCATTATTTAAACGAAGCTCTAAATAGGGGTTTTCTATCTTAGGAACAATAGGATATTATTGAAAAAAGTGGAGTTTTAGAGCCATAAGGCCTCATTTTGCATGCCAAATCTTTACTCTTTTTTGTTTAGTATTTTTGTTGTTGTTTGGTTTTGTTTATTTGTTTGTTTTGTTTTTCGAGGTAAGGTCTCATTGTAGCCCAGGCTGACCTGGAACTCACTATGTAGTCTCAGGGTGGCCTTGAACTCTGGCGATCTTCCTACCTCTGCCTCCCAAGTGCTGATATTAAAAGCATGCACCACCACGTCCAGCTGAAATCTTTACTCTTTTAGTTGAATTTTTAAAATCTATTTTATTTATTTATTTTCAAGCAGAGAGAAAGAATAAGAATGGATGTGCCAGTGCCTAGTGCCACTGCAAACAAACTCTAGAAACATGTGCCACTTTGTACAACAGGCTTTATGTAGATACTGGGGAATTGAACCCAGGCCATCTGGCTTTGTAAGCAAATGCCTCTAACCACTGAGCAATCTCCCCAGCCCCAACTTAATTTTGTTAGAGATTTAGAGTTACAGGAAAACAGATCTTCCCTGTACTCTTTGTCTCCCTATCAAACCTTTATTGACTTCTCTAAGCTTATTTCCCTTAATCAGGTAATAAGACATACATTGTAATTATTGTAAGGACTGGAATTAGTGTGTGTGAAATATGTAGTGTAAACTTGGCTCAGAGTAGATGTTCAAGGAAAGATAGCTTTTTAACTTTTTATTGACAACCTCCATTCATAAACACCATATACCCTGACCATATTCCTCTCCCACAAACCTTTAAAAGATGTTTTAAAATGAGCTCATTCTGCTGTCTCTCTCTCATTAAATGCCATCTAATTTAGAGTTTCTGATTCAGGAGGTCTCTAACAAGACCTGAGAGATCCTTTATTTCTATCATACTACCTAATTGGTACCTTATGTTGCTGGTCTGAAGGCTTCCCTTTGAAATTTGCTACCTTAAAAAGGCTTAGGAAAAGAAAGGTACATAAGGCCTAGGTTATTTCTAAAGTATACTCACTACATTGAATTGTTTCAAACAAAGAATGTGAAATATAACGTTTTTTAAAATTATTTATTTATTTATTTATTCATTCATTCATTCATTCATTCATTTCAAGGTAGGGTTTCACTCTAGCTCATGCTGACCTGGAATTCACTATGTAGTCTCAGAGGGGCCTCAAACTCAAGGTGATCCTCCTACATCTGCCTCCCAAGTGCTGGGATTAAAGGTGTGCACCACCACACCCAGCTGTATTTTTTTTTAATTACCTGTTTCAAATGACTTAACATCTTAACTATTACAAACTTACAAAGGTACTATTCATATGACATGTATTGATGGACAGTTCTCCCTAGACCTGCCTATAGTTTTTCTTTTTATGGATTCTTCTGTTATGACTCACATTTTTCCTCCCCCCCCCCTTTTTTTTAGTGGTGGGGTCATGATCTACATTGACCGAATAGAAGTAGTTAATATGTTGGCTCCTTATGCAGGTATGTTACCTACCTATTCTATTCTAGTGGGGTTTTTCTTTTTTTTTTCTTGGTTTTTCAAGGTAGGGTCTCACTCTGGTCCAGGCTGACCTGGAATTTACTATATAGTTTCAGGGTAGCCTCGAATTCACGGTGATCCTCCTACTTCTGCCTCCCGAGTGCTGGGATTAAAGGCGTGTGCCACCACACCTGGCCCTCTAGTGCTGTTTTTCTTGTATATAATTACAACCAGAGTGTTTATAACTGAGGAAGGAATATTAAGGGACTTTTAAAGTTTTACAATCTCAGTGATTACTGATTAATATAAAAATAATGGGTTTTGCTGGGCATGGTGGCACACACCTTTAATCCCAGCCCTCGGAGGCAGAGGTAGGAGGATCACTGTGAGTTCGAGGCCACCCTGAAAATACAGAGTGAATTTCAGGTCAGTCTGGACCAGAGTGAGACCCTACCTCAAAAAAAAAAAAAAATGGGGCTGGAGAGATGGCTTAGCAGGTAAGGTGTTTGCCTGTGATGCCAAAGGACCCAGGTTCGATTCCCCAGGACCCATGTAAGCCAGATGCACAAGGTGCACATGCGTCTGGAGTTCATTTGCAGTGGCTAGAGGCCCTAGCATGCCCATTCTCTCTCTGTGTCTTCTATCTCTCTCTCTGCTTGTAAATAAATAAATAAATAAAATTTTCAAAATAATAATGATTGGGAGCTGGAGAGATGGCTCAGTGGTTAAAGGACTTGCCTGCAAAGCCTAACAACCTTGGTTCCTTTCCCCAGTAGCCACATAAAGCCAGATGCACAAGATGGCACAGGCATCTAGGGTTCGATTGCAGTGACTAAAGGTCCTGGTACACTCACTCATAGTCTCACTCTGTGTCTTTACTTCTTTCTCTCTCTGCCTCTTTCTCAAATAAATAAAACATTTTTTTAAAATAATGATTGGAATATATCCCATTTCTATGCAATAGAGTATAGAAATGAGTCATAAAATTCATTAATCTTATGAGTTATTTTTTGCTGAAATTAGTGTTTCTAAGAGCAAGTGTTTCTGGAATGGAAAAGTAGCATTTTATCCACTTAAGATGAGATAACTTCCTTGTATGCTAAAAATCTGCAACTGGTCAATTCCCTAGGTCACACTGATTTGTTACCATAGAAAAATCTTTTCTTTTACTTTTGCAATAATGTGCAAAGCAATCTAAAAATCCTAAGTGTGAGGAAAGCATTTTGGGGGGGAGGGTAAAAGATGAAAACTAGGGCTGGAGAGATGGCTCGGCGGTTAAAGCGCTTGCCTGTAAAACCAAAGGACCTGGTTTCAGTTCCCCAGTACCCACATAAAGCAGGATGCATAAGGTGGCATGTATGCCTGTGTTGCAGTCAGGTTCACATTGCTGGCAGAAGTCACCCAACCAAGAGCAGCTTGTAGGGGAAAAAAAAAAAAAAAGTTTATTTTGGCTTATGGACTCGAGGGAAAAAAGATGGCATGAGCAGAGGGTGGACAATAACAACAGGAGAGTGTGTCGAACACTGGTAAGGGGAAACTGGCTATAATACCCATAAGCCCACCCCCAACAATACACCGCCTCCAGGAGGCGTTAGTTCCCAAATCTCCATCAGCTGGGAACCTAGCAGTCAGCACACCTAAGTTTATGGGGCACACCTGAATCAAACCACCACAGCCTGGGAGTTCATTTGTAGTGGCTGGAGGCCCTTGTATACCCATTCTATCAGCTTTCCCCCTCCCTCCCTTCCTCTCTCTCATCCCTCTCCCCTCCCCCTCTGTCTCTCTTTCAAATAAATAAGTAAAATTTAAAAATTAAAAAAAAAAACCTTAATTTCAAGTTCTACAAACAAAATATACTATTTGGCATGCCTAATATGTCAAGGATGCTATGTTTGGCAAGAATAATTTTGAAAGGTAAAATTATAGCATTTTCTTATAAGGACTTTTAAAAAAAGCTTCTCTAACCAGAAGTGAGAGTAGTATTAATATATTGGTATGAACATTAAGAGAAGTGCTAACCAGGCAGTTTGGTGAGAATAATATATACATTTAGCCAGACAAAAATAAATATTACACCCCTAGGGCTCATGACTTCCCCCATCATAGGTTTTTACTATCAGGCATGTATTCCCTCCTGTGAAGCAAGCATCCAGTCCAATTAGAGAGCCATTGGTTTCCCCATAACAGACATGCCACTATTGTACCCATTGGCTCACTTGGCCTGGCTAGCCAAATTTAAGGCTTGCAGTGTCCACTGTTGTTTATCTCCACTTGTGGCTTCTCTCTCTCTCCCATGGAGCTGCATGCAGCATAGTTTTTTCTAGTTTTCTGCCAGCTGATCCACACAGGAAGAGGGTTTCTGCTCAGTTCCAGCAGGGTTTCTCAGTGACCTTGCAGCCCAAATATGTGGAGTCTTCAGCAATAGGGTCTTACCATCTATTCCTGGTGGGAAACCAAGAGCTTTGGAAATGGCCTGTAATGTTTTAGGAGTCATCAGGGACCTCCCTGGCCAACAGCTCACTGGAAGGTATCCCATCCCTGGCTCTGAAAATTTTCTAGTAACGATCTATGGCTTCTGAATGCGCCATTGTCGAAAAAAGTAGATTTTCATATGATTTATTCATACTCTCTTAGATTTTGATTTACCCTCCCCTCACCTTTTCTTTACTCAATCTCTTCTCCTGACCTCAGTTAGGCCTTCCCACCCCAGTAACCTCTTTTTCTACTTACATATATACAATACCATCCTCTTTGTATCTATGCCCCTTCTGGATGGTTCCTTTTCTTCCCCCAATAGACCCTCCTTTTGTTTTCATGTCACATATATTTCATTATCCTCTTTCTTTTTTTCTTTTTCTTTCCCTTTTTTTTTTTTTTTTTTGGTTGGTTAGTTGATTGGTTTTTTGAGGTAGGGTCTCGCTGACCTGGAATTCACTGTGTAGCCTCAGAGTGCCCTCAAACTCAAGGCAATCCTCCTACCACTGCCTCCCAAGTGCCGGGATTAAAGGCATGTGTCAGCACACCTGGCTTCCACTTTGTTAAGGTGTCTCCCTCCTCTCTATGGTCCCCTTTCTCACTTCATGACCTACACTTACATGCAATTTTAAATCTAATCTCCACATGTGAGAGAAAGCATGCAGTATATGTTTTTTTTTTTTAATCTGGCTTTCTTATGCTTATTTACATCTATTTTCCTGAAAATGTCATGGTTTCACTTTTCTTTATAGCTGCATAAAATTCCATTGTGTGTATATGCCACATTTTCATTATATATACATCTGTTGATGGACAGCTAGGTTAGTCCTGTTTCCTGGCTAATTGTGAATAGTGTGGGAATAAACATGGATGTTCAAGTATTTATGAGGTATGTTCATTTAGATTTGGATTTATACTTAAGAATGGTCCTATGGTAGTTCTACTTTCAGTTTTTTGAGAAACCGCTATACTAATTTCCATAGTGACTGCACAAGTAAAAGCTACCTTTTAAAAAAATTCTTTTTTATTTTTTATTTGCAAGGAGAGAGAGAGAAAAGGAAGGACCTAGGGAGAGGGAAAGAGAGAATGGGTACTCCAGGGACTGTAGCCACTGTAAATGAACTCCAGATGCACGCACCACAAGGGGACGGGGCTTTTTTTTGTTTGGTTTTTCTAGGTAGGGTCTCACTATAGCCCAGGCTGACCTGGAATTCACTATGTAGTCTCAGGGTGGCCTTGATTGAACTCAGGGCGATCCTCCTACCTCTGCCTCCAAAGTTCTGGGATTAAAGGCGTGCGCCACCATGCCTGGCCCAAAGCTACCTTTTTGGAAATTATTTTTTTTATCTTCTATATTCATGGTTCCTCAATTCAGTCCCTCTTGGCTAATGTTTTTCTTTTCTAGTAATTGCCTTATACTTTCCTGCCTCTCCATTCATCTTCATCTGCTGCTAGGGTACAAAGCTGTTTTGTGCCCTTTCTTGAAAATTACCTCTAAAATAGTATGTGCCTTCCTTGGTATGGAATTGAGTCTCCCTATTACTATTGTGAATGCAGGAAAATCTGGAAAATTGAGCCCAAGAAAGGCTTCAGAGTTTGTGAGTTGTAATTTGTGTTTTTACTACTATTTTGTTGATAATCTCTCCCATGATAAAATAGCACTCTAACTTTTACTCTGGCTGAATTTGAAGATACCTGGGTCATTGTTTGGTGAAAAAACAAGGTTTGTACCTCTCCTTCAGTGTTTGATATCGTGAGGAACTACACTGCAGATTATGACAAGACTTTAATTTTCAATAAAATTCACCATGAGCTGAACCAGTTTTGCAGTGCCCACACGCTTCAAGAAGTTTACATTGAATTGTTTGGTGAGTGTCTTACTTATTTAAAATATGTAAACAGCCAATTAGAAATCTTGTTTGACTTTTTATCTTGATGCTTTAATGTTAATAACTTGTGCTATTTGAATATTTCTAATGAATTTGTAGTAGATAGCAGTTGTCTTTTTAAAATCCTGTTTGTTTGTTTTTTTCCAGTTTTTCCAGGTAGGGTCTTGCTGTAGCCCAGGCTGACCTGGAATTCACTATGTAGTCTCAGGCTGGCCTCAAATTCACAGTGATCCTCCTACCTCTGCCTCCTGAGTGCTGGGATTAAAGGCATGTGCCACCACACGGGCACACCAAGGATTCCAGCCATTGCAAACAAACTCCAGATGCATGCGCCACCTTGTTCATCTGGTTTACATGGTTCCTGGACAATTGAACCTGGATCCTTTGGCTTTGCAGGCAAGCACCTTAACTGCTAAGCCATCTCCAGCCCACTTTTTTTCTTAAAAACTTTATTTGCTTACTGTATTGTTTTTACTGTGTTAACTTACTAACAATTAGTTGTAGTAGTCGGGAAGTACTATTAGCTGTACTACTCAGGAAGGTGAAGCAGGAGGACTGTGAATTTTAGGCCAGCCTGGGCTTCATAGCAAAATCCAGGCCAGTGAGCTACATAGTAGACCTTGTATCCAAAAAATTTTTTTTAATAAAAAGGATATTATAAGGCCCGAAATAAGGTATTAGAGACCCAGATATGTTTAAGCTCTAAAACAGAGTAAGACTATGTCAACTAAGTTTGATACTGACTGGTTTTGTTGCTAATAACATAAAAATAATAATAAATTGAGTACCACAAGATCTATTGTTCTTGGTTTACAAAACAGATCAAATAGATGAAAACCTAAAGCAAGCGCTGCAGAAAGACTTAAACATCATGGCCCCAGGTCTAACTATACAGGTAAGCTCTTTTCCTATGGAAGTTCTCTGAGAGTCTTGAGAACTTCCATTTTAGTCTTCTTTTTATGTGATTATTTAGCAATCAGTTAAATGAATTATAACAGTAATTTACAAAATACCTTTCTCATTTTAACTTTAGGTTTCTGACAAAATGTAAAACTTTCTCTTATAGTTTACCATAGATGGCATGTCCTTGTGAACCCTTTTTTTTTTTAACTAAATGAAGCACTTTATTAACCCAGTATCATTTGTCTTAATGCCTTTTGTTGCACCTGCAACCAGCAAGTCTGTTCAGATCTCGCTGCCCTGAGGTGCCAGCTTGTGGCCCCTGTCTTGGTCCTTTTCTTCCATATTCAGCCCTTCAAGGCCTTGGTGTGCCATACTCTTAAAGCCTGAACTTCAGTGACTGAGCATGACTGCCATATCACTGACATCCTCCACAGATCTTGGTCATGGAGCCAACCCTATCACTGTCCTGGAGGTACAGGTGTTCTGCTGTGAAAGCAGCACCTATGTAGAGTCAGTTCTCATTGTAGGAGGCAAGCTATTTATTTTTTCCAGCTTGATTGTGTCTACACATTTCGGGTACTTTGAGCTTCCTGGACTTCTTGATGAAGGCTGCTGGAGCTCTGACTACCTCCTGCTGGTTTCCATCGTTTTAGTAACTCAAGGCATTGTATGTCCTCCATGCTGCCAGCCAGGGGAAAGGGAACAACCCGGTGTCCTGGGCATACAAGTCGGGCCGCTTGTGACAACTCTTAGAACTGATAAGCTAAGCCTCTTACAAGGAAACAAAATTCATATTGCTCCCATGTGTGAGACATTTAGCACAATATGGTTATTATCAGTGTAAGTGTATCTTGCCCTCAGTAAGATCCTGAAAAGGAGTTCATATATAAGAATTGAACAATAGTTGTAGACAAAATAGATGTCATAGAGCATTAATTGACATATTCATTAGACAGTAGTTATGTAAATGTGATGAGAGTAAAAGAATATTTTTAATGAAGGTTATGAATTTAAATGGGCCAAAAAGAATGAGAAAAGTATTTGAAACCAGGCTGTGCATGCCTAAAATCCCAGCACTCAGGAAGCAGAGGAAGTAGAATCACAAGTTCAGCCTCACTGCATAGTGTGAGACCCCATCTCAGAAAACCCAAAAGGAGAGGAGGATTCAGTTGCACTCCTGCCAAGAGTGTGCATTCACTGGTGATTGTACGTGTGCTTATAAAGAAAACTTTAAAGATGGGTGGGGTTTTTCCTGTGGCCTCATTTTTTGCCATTCTCTCAGTTGCCTGTGGGTAAGCCATAAAAGTCAAGGGGTAATTTGAAATGTCCAAAAGTTACTTTGTAAAATCTCCTGATTATTCACCCACTTGTGGCTAGAGTAGCTTTTAAATTTTAAAGATAGCATAAGTGTGAATATCAGTGATTCTATGATTTTTGCCCAGTTAAGATCTAGCTAAAATCTTTTAACAGCTACTTAGAATTCCTTGCTTAATATTATTACTTAGCAATTTTTCTGTTTCAAATTTTTTCCTACTAATAAATAGTGGTGCTAATGAGCCTTCATGACACTTTCCTTCTATGTACAAATTGTTTGCCAGAGAGACTATACAAATGTATATTCTTATCAGCAATGCATGTAAATATTTGTCTGCCTATGTATGACCTCACCAACTTTGGAAGCAATGAGATATGCTGGGTTTTCCCATATAGATAGGTGTGGAAGTTATTTCTCTCTTTGATTTGCATTTCTTTGGCTATTAATGAAGTTGGGTGCCTTTTGAAATTTTTTTTAATTTTTATTTTTTATTGACAACTTCTATACTTACAGAAAATAAATCATGATATTTCCCTCCCCTCCCTCCATTCCCCTTCAGAACTATACTCTCCATCATATCCCCTCCCCTCCATTAGTCTCTCTTTTAATTTGATGTCATCTTTTTCTCCTATTATGAGGGTCTTGTGAAGGTATTGCTAGGCACTGCAAGTTCATGGATATTGAGGCCAATTTCTGTCTGGACAGTTGCATTGTAAGGAGTCCTATCCTTCCTTTGGCTCTTATATTCTTTCTGCCACCTCTTCTGCAGTGGACCCTGAGCCTTGGCTTAGAAATGTTTGATATATAATATATTATATATATATATAGATATATATATATATATATTTGTTGTGCTTTGCTTTGTTTTTCAAGTCGGGTCTCACCCTAGTTAGGGCTGACCTGGAACTCACTGTGCAGTCTCAGAGTGGCCTTGAACTCATGGCAGTCCTCCTACCTCTATCCGGCTCCTTTTGATATTTTTATTGGCTATTTTACTCTCTCCTGTCAGTGATCTCTTCATATCCTTTGCCCATTTTTATGTTAAATTTTCTTTTTCTTACTGATGTGTAGTGGTTGAATATGTACTCTGCATTTTTCTGAGGCCTGTAATGAATTTTGTAGGTTCTACATGCTACTCAGAAGAATGTGTATTCCCTGTTGGGTGAAATGGTTTTTAGTTATCTATTAAATCCAGTTGATCTATAATTCAGCTCTGAAGTTTCTTTGCTGATTTTTAATTTGTAAGTCTTAGATCAAGATGATGAAAGTATGAGGTCTTGCAGTGTCTCACTAGTACTGGGTCAGGATCTATGCAGCCTTTTTTGCCTTTTTTTTTTTTTTTTTTGAGTTTTTGTTTTGTTATTAAGAAATCAGGGGCCCCAAGATTAATTGAATAAACATGTACAACATTAATATGCTCTTGATAAATTGTTCCCTTTATTGATACATAGCAGTCCTTTTAATTTCCTTTGGGGGGGGCATAGTTTCGAGGTAGGGTCTCACTCTAGCTCAGGCTGACCTGAAATTCACTATGTAGTCTCAGGGTGGCTTCAAACTCACAGTGATCCTCCTGCCTCTGCCTCTTGAGTGCTAGGATTAAAGGTATGTGCCACCATGCCCAATTCTTTTTATTTCTTTGAAGTTTATCAGATATCAAAAGCACTACTCCAACTTATTTATGACATCCATTTCCTTGGTAGGTTGGTTTCCAACCTTGACTCTCAGTTTTTGGATGTCATTTCTAGTTACATGAGTTCTTGGAGACAACAGATGGTTTGATCTTGTTTTTTCATCCAGTCAGTCTGCATCTTTTAATCGAAAAGGCCACCTGCATTCAAGGGTATTGCTGTTCTGGTAGTTCTTTTCTTCCTCTGCTGGTAGTATTAGATATTCATTGGTTTGCTATTTAGATATTATTCATACCTCCATGATGCACTTGTGGTCATGAAATGTTTTCTCATGTATAAAACTGTCTTTCTTATTCCTCTGATATAGTATTTCTTTTAAGAATTTTCTGCAGTGCTGGCTTAGCTGTCATGAATTGTCTTGTTCTTGTCTTGAAATATTCTTATTCCTTCATTCATTTTAATAGATGATTTGCTGGGAATGGCAATGTTAGCTAGTTCATTTACTTTCATGGCTTGAAATAGATCATCCCAAACTTTCGTGGTTTTTAGGGTTGCTGATGACAGATCTGATGTTTCTACCTCTGTTTGTAAGTTGGCTCTTATCCTCCTACCTCTGCCTCCCGAGTGCTGGGATTAAAGGCGTGCGCCACCACGCCCGGCTATTATAGATTCGAATATTGTTTCTTTGCTTTGTATTTTTAACATCTTGACTATGATATGCCCTGGAGAGGTTCTCTGGTCCTGTCTTCTTGGAGTTCTAAATGCTTCCTTTGTTTTGATATCTATTTTTTCCTCTGGGCTTGGGAAGCTCTCGGCTGTGGTTTCATTGACTAGATTGTCAGAGCCATTTCATTTTATCTCAGCTCCTTCTGTCTTGTGAATTTTTAGGTTTAGCTTCTTGAATGTTGTATCTCAGACTTCTTACAAGTTTTTCTCATTTTTCAGGTTATTTTTTCTTTATATGTGTCTGTATGCATTATTGTTTCTACCTTGTCCTCCACCCCTGAATTTGTTCTGCTTGGTTTTGTCTTTTGATGATGCTTTCTGCATGTTTTTAAATTTGATGAATTGGTTTTTTTTTCACTTACAGAATTTCAGTTTTATTTTTTTTCAGTGTCTCAATTTCATTGCTGAATATTTCCTCCATGTTTGATTTATCTATCTATTTGCAAATACAGAGACTGCACATGTGAGGGCCTCTAGCTGCTGCATAAAAACTAGACACATGCACCAGTTTGTGCATCTGACTTTACATGGGTACTAGGGAATCAAACTTCCTATATCTGTATATCTCCTCCCTGCTATGGCCAGGGAAGGGGTGTTATGAATCTCTGAGCTTCAGATTCCTTTACCATACTTCCACTGCTGTTTCTCAGTTTGTGCAACTTGGGGTCTGTTGCTCCCATTCTTCTGTATCATGTCTCACTTTCCTCCTACTCTTTCCAGGGTCCTGATGGATCCTGTGCTCTTACAGGGCAATAGTGAGTGAAGGAATAATGATCATTTCTAGGGCTAGAGAGATGGCACCTGGAAGCCTAATGATCTGGGTTTGATTCCCTGGTACCCACATAAAACCAGATGCACAAAGTGGTGCATGCATCTGGAGTTTGTTCGCAGTGGCTAGAGGTCTTGGCATATCCATTCATTCTTATCCCCCCCTTCTTTTTCTCTCCCCTCCCCCTCCCCACCTGCTTGGAAATAAATAAAAATATTTTTTTAAAGAAAGAAAAATTTTCCTTTTTTAATAGTTAACTTTATTATATGAAAAATTCTCTTAATTGTAAAATTTCATACTTGAACATAATATAATTTTATCATAATCCCCTCCCAGTACTTTTTTTTGGACACTCCCTTCCACTGAGCTTCTTTCCAACTTGTCCCTCTTCAATTTTGATGATTTTTTTTTTGTTTGTTTGTTTGTTTGATGATTTTTTTTTTTTTGTCAAAATGTTGATGAACTCAATTTTGTGGCAGTAATGACAGCTGCTGTGAGGTTTTGAAATAACAGACAGGAAACCAGAAAACAGTGTTTCAAAGTCTTCCTCCCTATTCTCTATACTTTTAAGTTCTTCCTACCCTCTCTTCCACAATATTCCTTGAGATAAAGATGTCTCATTTAGCACTGAGCACTCATATGTCACTTTTACTTCAGAAAAGACTTGTCTGTGCTCTTTAGTATTTTCACCTGTGCTCTAGCAGCTGCCATCCTTATTGTCCATGCCACAGATGAAAAGGGGCAAGATAATCCCAAACATCAGACGTTTGGGTTGGATCTTTGGCAAACAGCTTTAGCTCTTCATGGCTGAGTGATACTGGTCAGGTTCCCAATTGGAGTGCTTAGACTTATCTATTAGAGATATTCCTTCATGTTCACCTAGTAAGTGGCTCAACTAGCAGAATCAGCTTATTTATGTATACAGCCAAATTATAGCAGCTCACAGTCTCTCCACTATGTTGGTGAACTATAGTTTATACATTTGAACATGTGATTATACTAAAGTAATTAGGAGATGTTAGCTCTTTCTTTGTACTTTTGCAGATTAATGTGATATTTTGTATTATTGAGGTTAAATGCTATAGAATATTTATTGGCCACTTTCATTAGAGCATTCTTTTTTCATTTTTTAAATTGGTATATATTCATTGTACATAGTAAAAACGTTCATAAAAATTCTTTCATAAGTGGTGGCGCACGCCTTTAATCCCAGCACTCGGGAGGCAGAGGTAGGAGGATTGCCGTGAGTTCAAGGCCACCCTGAGACTAATTTCAGGTCAGCCTGGGCCAGAGTGAGACCCTACCTTGAAAAACCAAAAAAAAAAAAAAAAAATGCTTTCATAAAAGCCAGGCGTGGTGGCACACACCTTTAATCCCAGCACTCGGGAGGCAGAGGTAGGAGGATTGCCAAGAGTTTGAAGCCACCATGAGACTACATAGTTAATTCCAGGTCAGTCTGGACTAGAGTGAGACCCTACCTTGCAAAACCAAAAAAAAAAAAAAAAAAATGCTTTCATACATGTATATCATGAACTTTGATCATATTTCCTCTCACACCCATTTTCTTCTCACTCCCCCTCCCAGTAGTCAACCCTCTTCATTACCCCACCTTTGACAGTGTGTGTGTGTGTGTGTGTGTGTGTGTGTATATATATATATATATATATATATATATATATATATATATATATATATATATATATATATATATATATATGGTGCTATGTCTATAAAGTGTTAAGATTCACAAATGAAAGAAAACATGGGATATTCATCTTCCTGAGCCTGTGACTTATATCACTTAGTATGCCAATCTCTAGTTGCATCCATTTTCTTACAACATAATTTCCATTTTCTTTATGGCTGAATAAAACTCCGTTGTGTATATATGTCACATTTTCTTTATTCATTTGTAAGTATCACCCTGGCTTATTACATAACTTGGTTTATTGTCAGTAGTGATGAAACAAACATAGATGTGCAGGGATCTCTGTGGTATGTTGACTTAGAGAACTAGAGATATACACCCAAGAGTGGTATAACTGGCTTTATACTTTTTTTGAAAACCCTCCATAATGGCTGCGCAATTTTACATTCTCAGTAGCAATGAATGAGGGTTCCTCTTTACCCAGGTCCTCATCAACATTTATCATTTGTTTTCTTGATGATAGCCATTCTGACTGGCATAAGATGGTATCTTAAGCAGTTTTACTTTGTATTTTCTTTTTGTGTCTGTGTGTTTTTTATTAAGTAGAAACTTTGTATGGGCACATCATGTATCAATACCATCATTTCCCTCTTCCCTGCCCCCATTCCACTGAGGACCCTCCTCAGTAGGATTGCTGGTATTCACCGTGGGATTATGGGTTATGAGTTGTAAGAGCAACAATCAGTCATTGCATGGGATTGTGTATTTTCTTGATGACTAAAGATAGTGAACACATATTAACCATCATATTCTATTGAGAACACTCCAGTTCCTTAACCCATTTATTAATTGGGTGATTGGGCTTTTTGTTGTTTAATTTTGGCAGTTCTTTATGTATATTAGGTAGTAAACCCTGACTGGTGGATGTGTAGTTGGAAGAGATTTTATTCTCATTCATAGCTGTCTCTCCACTATGGAGGTTGTTTCCTTGGCTGTGCAGAGGCCTTTTTTAATTTCATGTAATCCTATTAGTAAACTCTTGGAATTATTTTCTTTACTATTGGAGTTCTTTTCAGAAAATCCTTGCCTAGGCCTAGATCTTAAAGTGTTTTTATTCTGTTTTCCTCTAGTACTTTCAGAGTTTCAGATATATGGATCTAGTTTTCTTGTACATTTGGAAATTCAGTTCTCTCAGCACCATTTTTTAAAGAGGATGTTTTTGCAACTTTGTCAAAACTCAGGTGGCAATAATTATAGTAGTTTTATTTCTGGGGCCTCTATTCCTTTGGTCTACATGTCTGCTTATATGCCAATGCCATTCTATGTTTGTTACTATGGCTCTGTAGAATTTGAAGTTGGATACTATGATACATCCAGCATTGCTCTTTCTGTTAAGAATTATTGGGCTGGGGAGATTGCTCAGTGGTTAAAGGTACTTGCAAAGCCTGATGGCCTGGGTTTGATTCTCTAGTACCCACATATAGCAGACAGCTTTAGGTTCACTGAGATGAACTTCCAGACCAGGCGTAGTTATGGAGGAAGGGATTTTTTGAAGCTTACAGATCTAGGGGAAGTTCCATAATGGCAGAAGAAGCTGGCCTGCTTTCACAGGACCAAACACAGAGAGCAAAAGCCACAAGCCAAAAGCCACAAGCCAAAAGCCACACAGTATAGCACACCTCAGGAACTCCAGCTAGACGCACTTTGCATATCTTTAGATTGAAATCCTAAACCCACCACCACACCTTAAGATCCGTCCAGTGATACTGCCTCCAGCCAAGTGGCTACAGATGCAAACTATAAACTAATAAAACACTGAATATATTGGGGCCATCTATTCAAACTACCACACCACATAAAGCCAGATACATGAAGTGACGCATGTGTCTGGAATTTGTCTACAGTGGCAGGGGACCCTGGCATGTCTGTATTCATTCTCTTTGTCTTTCTGTCTCTCCTGCTCCCAAATAAATACATATGTTAAAAAAAAAAATTACTTTGGCTCCTCAAGGCCAGTGTTTCTTCCATATGGATTTTAGGATTGTTTTTCTATTCCTGATAATGTCATTGGGATTTTGATGGGGATTATATTGAATCTTTAGATTATTTCAGAAATATAGTCATGTTCACAATATTAAGCTTGCTAGTTTGTGAGCATGGGAGGTCTTTCAATCTTCTAGTCTCTTTTCCAGTTTTTTCATGTCTGAAATTTTTCATTGTAGAAGTTTTTGTGTTCTTGGTTATGTTTTTCTGTTGAGTTTTTTGTTTGCTTTATATTATTATGAATGGAAACCTCTCCCCCCAATTTTTTTCTCAGTTCATTATTGATATATAGAGAAGCTACTGATTTTTGTATATTGATTTTCTTTCCTTTTTTTTTTTTTTTTTTTTTTTTTTTTTTTTTTTTTTTTTTTGTATCCTGCTACTTAGCTGAAGTGCTTATCAAGGTCGAAGAGTTTTCTGGTGGTGTCTCAAGGGGATTTTAAGTATAGGATATTGAAATCTGCAAATGGGAATAATTTAACTCTTTGTCTCTTTTTTCTTTCTTTCTGTTATAGTGTTGCTCCAGCTAAGACTTGATTGTGTAAGTGTGAAGAGAGTGGACACCCTTCTCTTGTTCCTTATTTTAGAGGAAATGCTCTCAATGAGTATACTGTATCTTTTGAATGGAATATTCTGTATATATGTATTAATTCCATGGTGTAGTTTAACTCAGATTTCTGCACTGAATTTTATTCCAGATAACTTATCTAGAAATGAGAGTGGAGTTTTGAAAGTATCCACTATTATTGTTTGAGAATTTATCTGACCTTTTATGTCAGAGTTTGTTTTACTAAATTGGTAGCCTTAATGTTTGGTACATATATATACCTTCTTGATGAATTGTTCCTTGTATAATTATGTGGGCCTTCTTTATCTTTGGTTTAAAATCTACTTTACCAGATATCAGAATAGCAATGCCAGTTTGCTTTCTGTTTTTTTTTTTTTTTTTTTTTTTTTTTTGTTTTTTTGAGATAGGGTCTCATTCTAGTCCAGGCTGACCTGGAATTTACTGTGTAGTCTCAGGGTGGCCTTGAACTCACAGTGATCCTCTTACCTCTGTTTTCCAAGTGCTGGGATGTTTGCATTTTCTTAATAGATTGCTTCCCATCGTTTGGTTCTTCATTTTTACCTGGTGCCTGGCTCAACTAGCAGAACTGGCTTTTTGGTAACATATTGACAAATCCCATTAGCAGCTCACACCCTCATCAGCAGTGTTGGTGAGCTGTAATCTGTTCATTTTACTGTTTGCAGTTGTCTTTACCAGTTAGGTGTGTTCTGGTGAGACAATAGCTACATATTTGAATATAGTTGTTTTTAATCCAGTCAGCCAGTCTCGTTTGTTGGATTATTGCTTGTTCCTTACTTTCTCCCTTATTAGTATCAGGAGTTTGCTGGTTTACTGTGCTGGACATGATGGATTCCTTCCTATCTCCCTGTGTTCATCTGTTCCTCTGATGAAATTTATCCTTTTCTGTGCTCTCATGATTATAATTGTCTTTCTCTTGGTGTGGTATTCCTTCAAGTATCTTCTTATCTTCTGCATGGCTAGCTCTGTGGTCATGAACTTTCTTAGTTTGTCTTTTTTTTTTTTTTTTTTTTTTAGTTTTTCAAGGTAGGGTCTCACTCTGGTCCAGGCTGACCTGGAATGTCTTGATCTTAATGTGTCCTTATTTCTCCATTAATTCTTTTTTAATATTTTATTTATTTATTCATTCATTCGAGAGAGAGAAAAAAAGGCAAGTAGGGGTAATGAATGGGCACACCAGGGCCTCCAGCCACTGCAAATGAACTCCAGATGCATATGCTACTTTGTGCATCTGGCTTATGTGGGTTTTGGGGAGTCAAACCTGGGTCCTTTGGCTTTGCAGGGAAGCACTTAACTGCTAAGCCATCTCTCCAGCTCTCTCCATTAATTCTTAAAGCTAGCTTTGCTGTCTTCAGGGCTTGAAATAGATCATCCTATCCATTCCATGTTTGCCTGGCTTTGAGAGTTGCTGATGAGATAGCGAATGTTACTGTGATGCTTCTGCCTTTGTAGATGAGTTGTTCTTTTCCCTTTATAGTTTTTAATATAGTTTCTTTGTATTATAATTTGGTATATTGACTATAATATGTCATAGAGGGGTTCTTCTGTAGTGATGTCTGTCTGTGATTAAAATGCCTTTTGTGTCTTTCTCTTGTCAATTTTATTGACTAGACTTTGTGCCTGTAATATTTATCTCAGCTCCTTCTATCCCATGGGTTCTTAGATCTTTTGGTCATATCCCAGGATTCTTTTTTTTAATATTTTATTTTTATTCATTTATTTGAGAGAGAGATACAGAAATAGGCAGGGAAAAGAAGAGGGAATGGGCACACCAGGGCCTCCAGTCACTGCAAATGAACTTCTGATGCATGTGCCCCCTTGTGCATCTGGCTTACGTGGGTCCTGGGGAATCAAACCTGGGTCCTTTGGCTTTGTAGGCAAATGCCTTAATTGCTAAGCCATTTCCCCGGCCCCCAGGATTCTTGATATAATGGTTATGCTCATTTTTTTTTCCTTACTGTAATACACACACACATATTTGGTTTTTCAAGGTAGAGTCTCACTGTAGCTCAGGCTGGCCTCAAAATCTCAAAACAGTTCTCCTACCTCTGACTCCTGAGTGCTAGGATTAAAGGCATGCTCATTATTGATATTTAAAAGTAGAATTTCGGGCTGGAGAGATGGCTTAGCAGTTAAGGTACCTGCCTGCTAAGCCTAAGAACACCCATTCAATTCACTTCCAAAATTTTTTTATTCTTATTATTTCAAAGTATTATTTTATTTGCTAAATTTTTCTGTCATGTTGCTAATTTTCTCATCCATTTTGCTGACTTTTTCCTCAATTTTGCTTACTTTCCTCCTCATGTTCTGGATTAAATTCATCTGCTTGTTTGTATCCTCTTCTGGGTCACTGAGTGTTTTGTGTTGTTTAGTTTTAATATTTTTCTTTTTTTTTTTTTTTTTTTTTTGAGAGAGAGAGAGAGGAAGAGGCAGAGAGAACGGGCACGCTAGCGGCCTCTCAGCCACTGTGAACAAACTCCAGACACGTGCGCCCCCTTGTGGGCAAGCACGGCATTGCACCCTTGCATCACTTTTTGTGTCTGGCTAAATGTGGATCCTGGAGAATAGAACAGGTGTTCTTAGGCTTGGCAGGCAGGCTCCTTAACTGCTAAGCCATCTCTCCAGCCCTCTGTTCTGTTTTTTTTTTTTTGAGGTAGGATATCACTCTATCCCAGGCTGATGTGGAATTCACTACTCAGGGTGGCCTCAAGCTCACAGGGATCCTCCTACCTCTACCTCCCAAGTGCTGGGTTTCAGGGTATGTACTTGCAAGCAAAGAGAGAAAATGGGCACACCATGGCCTTATTCTGCTGCAAATGAACTTCAGACACATGTACCACTTGGTGCATCTGGCTTTACATGAATACTAAGGAATTGAATCCAGGCCATCAGGCTTTGCAAGCAAGCACCTTTAACCACTCAGCCATCTCTCCACACCCCCACTGATCATTTTTAGCAGAAAACTTTTGAAATATTTATCTGCCATTTTACCAATTTCAGTATCTTTGAGTTTAGTGTTGAAAAATTATGACCTTTGGAGAGGTCGTCTTTTGCCATATTTTGGATTTGGGTTACCTATGGGCACCTCACATACAGGGACTGTGCAGTTTGTAACCCACCTCAGAAACAATTCCTTGCTAAATCCCAAGCATCCATAGGAACAAGACCACTGTGGGCATTGTACCGTGGCCTTGGTAAAAGCTGGAAGAAGCCCCTCAGCAGAGACTTCTGCCAACCATTGTTGCAAAAGAAAAAACCTTGCCCTGTTTTAGACCACTCTGTACCAAGTCTTCTCATGGACCCACATGTATAAGATGTCAAGGTTGTCAGCTTATGACAATGTCCCTACCCTGGACTTGGTCAAACCTAATAGATTCTGCTTTAGCATCCAGTTTCACCTCCACACAGTTTGAAAACATTTATCAATAACTATTTATGGACAAATGACTTGATCTTCTTGGCCATGGTGATTTGTCAGGGTGAACCAAGCAAGGCGTCCTTCTCTCTCACCTGGTCACACACTGTGGGCCCATCCAGACAATTCCCAGAAGGAGAAGGGTTGGAAGTAATTTGCTGTGCATTATTTCCTGGCTGTCTTAGAACCTGAATGACCTTGCTCTGGGGCAATGCCATTAAAGTGCACACGGCTCATCCCTGCTGGTTTGTGCTATACAGAAAACCCTTTGTATGTGGACCTTTTTCTAAAGCCAGTGAGCTGCTGCAGAAGTCTAGCAAGAAGCCCATCTGATCTCTGCACTGAGGGGTATTGAGGTGCCACTATTAAAAGTATTTGACAATTCTGAAGTCTGAAAATTTCCCTGTTCTTATGTACCTTGCATGAGTAGAATGCTTCAGTAAAGCAGCCAAGCACCAAGCTGCCTGAGGATGGCAGCTCTGGGCAGCCAAAAGTTGCAGATTCCCTTTGATCTTTTGTTTGAGTTCTGCCTTCCCCCTTCCCCTCCACAAGATAAAGTAAAGGCCCCAACCAAGGCGAAGTGACTTGACCCAAAACTGACACTCTTCTTACAAGACAAATGTTTGGTTCTTCCACCTTTACCTTTCAGTTAGAGGGAGTGAGTAGACACCTTTTAGGGGCAGCCAATAGTTTGAGTACCTGCTGCTCATTTTTACTTACTAGGTTAGACTTACAGGTTATGATGAGTGAGCTGTTTGGATTTTTATTGTTGTTTTTGTTGTTGTTGTTTTGTTTAATTTAATTTTATTTATGTGAGAGAAAGAGGCAGAGAGAGAGAGAGAAAATGGGTGTACCAGGCAACCAGCCACTGTAAACGAACTCCACATGCATGCACCCCTTGTGTATCTGGCTTATGTGGGTCCTGGAGAATCAAACCCAGGGTCTTTGGCTTTGTAGCGCCTTAACCACTAAGCCATCTCTCCAGCCCTGTTTTGTTTTTAATATTTTATTTATTTATTTAAGAGAGAGAGAAAGAAGTTCAGAGAGAGAGGATGGCATGCCAGGCCCTCTAGCCACTGCAAATGAAACTCCAGACACATGTGCCACTTTATGTGTCTGGCTTACATGGGCACTGGACAATCAAACCTGAGTCCTTAGGCTTCGCAGGCAGGCAAGCACCTTAACCGCTTCACCATCTCTCGGTCCACATGTTTGTGTTTTGAAAGGCCCCTCCATCCTTCAAGAGACACTTGGGTCCTCCCTGATGAAAGTTTGAGGATGTTTTGCAAGTTTCTGAAAATCTAAGCCAGAAACTTGGAGATCCATGTTCTCCAACTGTACTAGAGGAAAGCTGGTATAAGTCTTCGCAGACAGGCAGGAAAAGAGCTTGTCCTCAACCTGTTCTCTGTGTGTCTCCTCCAATAAAGAGTGCACAATGAGCAAAGAAAAGAGGACTTCTTTTGTTTTGTTTTTATTTATTTATTTTTTGAGAGAGAGAAAATAGAAACACACAGAACTCCAGCCACTGTAAATGAGTTGCAGACGCATGTGCCACCTTGTACATCCGGCATTACATGGGTACTGGGGAATTGAAGCTGGGTCTTTATGCTTAATGAAGGGGGAGATTTTTTTCTTCTTCTTTTATGGACTATAACCACCCTCAGATACTTTATTCTGTAACACTGGGTAATTTCTCAGGTTTTTTTTAATACCTAGATAAATCCATATAGTTCTGCTAGTTCTTTTAAAGACATAGTCTTTACTGTCTATATGTACAACCTGGATCTCTGGAAATGCTTTTTTTTTCTCCCCACCCCAAGGTAGGGTCTCACTCTAACTCAGGCTGACCTGTAATTCACTATGTAGGTGGCCTCAAACTCACAGAAATCCTCCTACCTCTGCCTCCCGAGTGCTGTGATTAAAGGCGTGTGCCACCACGACTGACTGGAGATGCTCTTTTGCTCCATATTTATTTAAAGGGAAAAAGAGAGTATGGGCATTCCAGGACCGCTTGTAACTGTAAATGAAGTCCAGATGCATATGTAGCATTGTGAATCTGGTTTTAAGTGGGTATTGGGGAATCGATCCCAAGCCAGTAGGCTTGCAAGCAAGAGCCTTTAACCACTAAGCCATCTTTCCTACCCCCCCCTTTTTTTTTTTTGTTCCTTTTAATCCCAATTTTGATCATTTAAAAAATTGGTTTCACATAGTGAATTCCAGGTCAGCTTGGGCTAGGGTGAGACTCTATCTCAAAAAACAAAAACAAAACTAAAAAAATTGGTTCAAGTTATAAAATAAAATCTTTGTCCTTACAGACTTTGTTACTTAACACATTTAACCAGTTTTTAGAGGGAAATTAAATCAGTATAGTATTTTAAGTATGTTTGCAGTGAGAAGGTGCAGGATGTTTAATTAATAAAAGCTTTTGAGAGATTACATTCTTGGTGTAAAGTCAGCTTTCAAAATCAATCTCTCCAAGTACATTATCTTTCAATTATGCCAAAGTACACTGTGATTAGAAAAACAAAGTGTCAATAAAAAATGTCCATAAAGCCAGGTAAACTGTGTTCAAGAGAGACTACAAGAAAGATTGTAAGCTTTTTCTTGGTATAATTATCCTCTAGCCATTGACCTGTGGGTTTATATCTAGTATTAAGTGGTTGCACTTTTAGCAAGTGATAAATTAATTTGTTAGACTTAGTATTCATTTGCACATACTGACCTGAATTGTTTTCATTAGCTTTTTAACTCTGAATTTTCAATTTCAGTCTTCTACCTTTGCCACTTTCATTTACCAGTTGAAAAGGGGAAACAAAACTATCAACAAAAGAGCTTCATAAAGTATCTTTTAAGGAAATCGTTTTCCCTAAGGAGTTTTATTTCCTCGTTGGGTATAGTGGGTTTTTTTCTGTAGTCTTTTTTTTTTTTGGGGGGGGGTTCAAGGTAGGGTCTCACTTTAGCTCAGGCTGACCTGGAATTCACTATGTAGTCTCAGGGTGGCTTCGAACTCACGGTGATTCTCCTACCTCTGCCTCCCGAGTGCTGGGATTAAAGGCGTGAGCCACCATGCCCGACTCCCTGTAGTTTTTTAAGGAAACAATTAATTCATCTTTGATTCTTGATGTGATAGTGTCATTGGTTTTGAGAGCACAGATCCTTTCTCAGCTCTCGCAGGAGTTAGAGAGCTAGACAGTCTAGTCACTAAAACTCCCCAAGCTCGTAGCTCTTGAGTTGATTGTCTTGTGACCTGCAAAGAAAGTGAAAGTAAAACAGAAAAGCTCCCGATTTGGAGGGGTCCTGAACAAGTAGATAAGGGTATAGCAGCTTGGAAACTTGGAATGTGGGAGGTGGGGCTGGAGAGATGGCTCAGCAGTTACACTTGAATGTATGCGGGGGGCTGATTAGAGGAAGACAAGGACCGGTTACTTTGTATGTATTGGCCAGCTGTCCTTCCAGTGAGTAGGCATGAGTCAGGGCTTCTGACCTTCCATAGGTCAACATGAGTCAGGCTTTTTGGATTTTGGTTCCCAAACTCTGTTCTCTTTTTCTTTTTTTTCTTTTTTTTTAACTTTATTCTCTCAAAACCTCCATGTTCATCAACTCTGTCAGGACAAACATTATCTGTTTATTCCCTTCCAGCCTGTGACTAGCTGCTTGCAAAACAGGGGACTGCTTTACTCCCAATCAGTAGCATGCAAAGTAGACTTTGTAGTCTACTACACATAATAGAGTTGCTGTTTTAAATTAGAATCATCTGGGCGCTGTTCTGTAAAAGCCATAGTTAACAGACTTATTCTTTTCTTTTTGTTGTTATTTCTAGGGTTTAGGTTTTTTGATACAGGGTCTGACTACACAGCCCAGTCTAGCATTAAAGTCCTAACCCTCCTGCATCTATTTTCTGAGTGATGGGATTATAGATGTGTGCCTCCATGCCTAATTTGAAGACTTACTTTTCAACTATATTTTGGCTTTTTCACTTTTATTTCTTAGGCTGTGCGTGTTACAAAGCCTAAAATCCCAGAAGCCATAAGAAGAAATTTTGAGTTAATGTGAGTAACATGCATGGAATCCTAATATTTCTATTTAGAGCTATCTATATACTAATATATCCAGTGTAGGAAACATGAGAGGGATATAATACACTCTAGGGTTGGGTGAGTATCCATCTTCTATACTTTAGTAATATTGTCTGGTCTCATATCTTAATTCTTATGAGACTCCTATTGGTTTTCTCTTTATGTATAGACATCTCAGGAACAGTATCACTGACCAAACATGAAGTTTGCTGTGAAATTATTGCTGGAGCCCAAGACCTGTAATCTATATATGAATAGAGCCTTGAATTAAATGCTAATTAAGGAGGGAAACCTACTAAGGTTGAAAAGAATGCCCATATTTTGTTACCTTATTATAATGGTAAAAATAGATACCTGCTTTGTATAAAGTTTGGTTTTCCTATTATATGTGAGAATTACACATGGATTTTTATAATTTCCCTCAAACTGTGGCTTTAGATTGAGTTGACTCCTGGAAGTCTTTATGTGTCTAGAAGTGGCTATAAATAAGGTATAAAATTAGTTTCTAAGTGTTTTAGAGGATATCTTTTATAAGTACTTATTGTATTTGAAGTGGCAGTATTGTCATATAGCAAGTACTGAAAAAAAAAATCTTAGAAAAATTGGCTGTTAGGAGGGAACATAAATAATGCTAGGAAGAAAGATGACAGCAAAAATCAAGAATACAACAGGTGAAGGGCTTGGAATATTACTCAGTGCATAGTGCTTACCTGGATACACAAGACCCTGGTTCCGTCCCAAGCACTGATACACTTTATAAGTTTAGGGGTTTATGCTTTGCTGAAGTCTTTTTGGTTTCCAATTCTGTCTCCCATGCAGAGTTTTATTTTTCCTATTCTGTTGTATAACAGGAATTCTTCTTTTAAGATTAAAGTATAAGGTATGAAGCTGGCTAGATCATGAAACTGAACCACTTACAGGAAAAGTGGTTATTCAAGGCTCAAAGTATCTTTGACTAAGATATGATTGCTTCTAGTGATAGATGAATTCTATGTTCTTTCTTTTTCCCCCAATTGCCATCCCCTTACTGCCATTTATGGAACACAAGGCCTTACATATGTTAAGCACTAAGCTACACCCTCATACCTGAATACTACTGTTTGATCCCTAGTACCACAAATTATGGAGGGAAAGAGGGATGGAGGAAGGGAAAGAAGTAATCATTTCTAATTTTTATAATGTTTTGCTTCACAGGGAGGCTGAGAAGACAAAACTTCTTATAGCTGCACAGAAACAGAAGGTAGTGGAGAAAGAAGCTGAGACAGAGAGGAAAAAGGCTGTTATAGGTACTTGGATTTACTTGTGAAATAAATGTCTCCTAAGTATGTGTATCAAGACCTTGTCCTCTTCTTTGTCAGTCTCATGTTGAATATTAAGGAGAGTCAAATAAGATAGTGTCATGGATAGTGGAGAATTCTAGAAACTTCATTGCACATCCAGATGTCCTAAAGCCATTAAAAGTAAATGAAACCGTGAGCTAAAGGGATGGCTTAGTGGTTAAGGCACTTGCCTACGAAGCCCAAGGACCCAGGTTTGATTCTCCAGGTCCCACATAAGCCAGATTCACAACTTGGCGCATGCATCTGTAGTTCCTTTGCAGTGGCTAGAGGCCCTGGAATCCCCATTCTCCCCAGCCCCTTCTGTCTCAAATAAATAAAAATAAAAGTAGATGAAACCAGTAGGTAATAAAGTATATTCTACTTTATTTTCAGCTGCAACTCTCTGTTTATTTCAGTGAATTACTGCTAAAGAATTAGTTTCTGGTTTATTCTTATTATAAACACTGCTGCAATGAATATCCTTTTCTGTGTTAACATAGACAAGTGTGCAAGTTTTGTAGAGCAGCATATTTAGCATGTGGTATGAGACAGTGCCCTCTCACCAGCTTTTTTTCTCAACCACAGTGAGACAGAGGACAAATACTGAGAGAATTTATATGTTCTTAAAACATTTTAAGATGGTACTTTTTTTGTGTATTGAATCTACTTTTTAAAATTATAAAATAATTTTTTTAATTTTACTTTTCTAATAATGTATTTTGTTATAGTTTATAATTCATTGGTTCTTAACATATTAAAGTTCAAGGGAAAGGGGGCACTTAGCTGCTTTTAGTTTGAGAAGCACTTCTCTAGAAAATATACTTCAAAGTAGAATTGCTGATTCATAAAGGTGTGCACGTCTTCAGATATAGCACACTGTCAAATATCTCTTGAAAGTGAATCTTCCATTTTACCTTCTGTGTTTGAGTTCCAGTGTTTATGCTGCCATATTTCAGTCTTCTTGTTGTATAACTTCCTCAGCCTGTGGAGTTATCAGACTTCTAACATTTATGCCAGTTCCTTGATTATTGGTTAAGTTCTTTATTTTTCTTTTGGGCCTCTTTTTTTTTCTCCCCTAGAGTAAATTGCCTTTTAATATCCCTAGCTGGTTATTTGACTGTTCTTTGAACTGATTTATAGGAGTTCTTTATATTTCTTGGATACTGTCCTTTCTCAGATTTGTGCATTACAAATATCTTCCCTTGTTTAGTGACTTGTGCTTAAACTGTATATCTTTGACATGATTATTTAATTTTCATATAGTCACTTCTTTTCCTTTGTGGCTTGTGTTTCCTGTCTTGTTTAAGAACTCTATACCTACCACAAGTGACAATTTTATTCTAAAATTGTTTGTTTTGCTTTTCGTATTTATATCAGTAATCCATGAGAAATTTAGTGTTTAATGTGACATTGAGATTCAGTTTTATTTTTTCCATATGGAAAGCCAATTGTCTTATTGAATAGTTCAGTATTGCCTCTGTTTCTAATGTCATTTATGCTATGTAATATGACATTAATTTGTTCTGATGTTAGGTTCTATGTTTCGTTTCATTTTTTTTCTTTTTTTGCTCTCTCCTTTCCTAGTATTACTTTGTTTTAATTACTGTAGCTTTTTGTTGAGTTTTGACTATATGGGAGAATGAATTTCTTATTAACTGTTCCTAGTTTACTATTTCTAGCTCTTCCTAAAATTGTCATGGAATGTTAGAACCTGTATTCATCCATATAAGTATAAGAACCAGCTCCAGTTCTGTAAAATACTATATTGGGAGTTTTATCGCATTGAATGCAGAGAAAATTATAATATTTGTGATACCGAGTCTTATAAATCTGTTCTGTTTCTCCGTTTATGAGAAATGTCTTTTTTAAGAAATATTTTAATTACTGAAAGTCCTTGATTTTTGTTAGAAATTTATTCATGTGTATCCTTTTTAAGTTTTTGCTATCAAAGTATCTTTTTTGTTTGTTTGTTTGTTTGTGTTTTGTTTTTTGAGGTAGGGTCCAGCTTTAGCTCAGGCTGACCTGGAATTCACTATGTAGTCTCAGGCTGGTCTCAAACTCACGGCAATCCTCCTCCCTCTACCTCCTGAGTGTTCTGGGATTAAAGGCATGTGCCACCACACCCGGCTACTATCCTTTTTTATAAAGGGCACATTTTTCTAACTGTTGTTGCTACTATTAGTTTTTTCTTTAGCAATCTTGCTAGTGTTCCTAATAGTCTCTTGGACTTCTGTGTGAGCAATCACATTGTCTTTGGATAAGGATAATTCTATTTTTTTTCTTTATAGCTTCATACCTTTTATTTCTTCTTCTGATCTCACCTCTTTAGGCTGACTTCCTGTTCACTGTAGGAAGTGTACAGCATAGAAGCAGACATTCTTATCCTGGCCTTAACTTTAAATAGTCCCACTAACATTTGCTGATTTAACATTTTTGGGTTAATGACATTTCTTTCAGTTCTTTGCTTGCCGAGAGCTTTTATTATAAATAGCTCTTAAAACTAAATTTTGGCAGGGGGTGGGGATGGACAGATGGCTCTGCTGTTAAGACACTTGCCTGCAAGGCCTAAAGACCCAGGTTCGATTCCCAAGTACCCAAAGAAAGCCAGAGGCACAGTGGCACATGCATCTGGGTTCGTTTGCAGTGGATGGAGACCCTAGTGTGCCCATTATCTATCTATCTCTCTCTCTCTCTCTCTCTCTCTCTCTCTCTGACTCTCTTCTCACTGTCTGTCTGCTAACAAATAAATAAAAATATTTTTTAAACTAAATTTTTTCTATATATGTTGAATTGAACATATAATTTTTCTTTTTAAAGCTGTTAATTAGTGGATTTTATTAGTAGATATATTATTGAATTTGCTTTTGTGTTCCTTGGCTATATGCATGTGCTCATGATTTAGGAAATTTTTGTAAGGTTTGTTTATAATTTTTTTACAATGTTTACTTTTATTTATTTTTTTTGGTTTTGTCAAAGCAGGGTCTCACTCTAGCCCAGACTGACCTGGAACTCACTCTGTAGATCCAGGCTGGCGTCAAACTTAAGGTGATCTTCCTACCTCTGCCTCTAGAGTGCTGGGATTAAAGGTGTGTGCCACCGTGTCTGGCTACTTTTTTTTGTGGGATTTTTATTTATTCGTGTGTGTGTGTGTGTGTGTGTGTGTGTGTGTGTGTGTGTGTGGTTTTTTTGAGATACAGTCCCACTGTAGCTCATACTGACCTGGAATTCACTATGTCTCAGAGTAGCCTCGATCTCACAGGGAACCTCCTACCTCAGCCTCCCAAGTGCTAGGATTAAAGGCATGTGCCACCTCACTTGGCTTTAATTTTTCATAAATGAGCTTTTCATAAATTGGATCAGCTTATAATTTTCTTTGCTTACAGACTCTAATTAGGTTTTGCTTGTTTATTTTGTATCATGTTTCTTGTACCCTTGAAATGGCTTAAAGCATTTTTGTAAGATACATATTATCTCCTCTTTGTAGGTTTGATGGAGCTCATTTGTAAAACCATTTGTGTCTAATACGGTTTGTGCTTTCTGTGCTTTTGCTTGTATTTTGTGATAACCTTTAACCTACTGATTTAATTTCTGTATTGAGATAGGTTTATTCCTTTATTCATTTCTTTTTAAGTTTTGGCAATTATAATTTTATAGACAATTATATGACAATTTCATGTCATTTCAAATTTAAGGATATGACTTTGTTTACAGCAGTTTTTATAATTTTTTTAAACACCTACCAAATCTGTATGCTATTTTTCCTTAAGTTGTTCATTTGTACCTTTTATTTTGCTGGATCAGTTTTGCCAGCAATCTTATTTTATTCTTTTTTTTTTTTTTTTTTCAGATAACTTGTTTTTGGTTTTGGTTTGTTTGATTGTTGCTTTCTTGACAGTGTTATTTATACTCATTTTTATTTTTTCTTTATTTTGACAGTCTTTGAATTTATTCATTGGTTCTTTCTTAACTTCTAGAATTAGATGACTTATTAACTTGCAGTTTTTTCCAAACTGGAAGCAATATAGGATTAAAGATTTTCTTCCAAGTGCTGCTTTAATTATATCTTGAAAGACTGATTTTTTTTGTTGTTGTTTACTGGTGTCCAGTTTTAATTCTTTTAAATCATTTTCATTATAATTTCATCTTTGAGTCATGAGCTATTAGAAGTGTTTTTTCCAATTTTTGATTGAATGGGTTTTGAGGGTCTACCTTTTTATTGTTGGTTTTCAGTTTCAAATATAGTTAGAAAACAAATCTGTTATCTAGATTCATAAGTTGCTTGTTGATATTTCCTTTGTGGCTTATGTATACGTGTTCTCTATTTGTGTTTTAAAAGACTGAATATATATTCTGTATATATTGGATACAGGTTTCACTATATAGATCCATTGGGTCAAGCTTATGAATGATGACATCTTGTATATTCTTTGAATTTTTGTTCTTCTTGAGCTGTCAGTTACTAATGTTCCTATGTTAAAATTTTCTGCTATAATTATGTATTTAGTGACTTGTAATGTTTTTGTATTTGGGGGCCTATATCATTGAGCATTTAGGTTCAAGATTATTATATCTCCCTGGAGAATTGCTCCTATTTCATAACAATATTCTTTATCCCTAAACATATGTTGTGCCCTAAGATCTATTTTGTCCAGTGATAATATAGGCATACCAGGTTTCTCTTGGTTATTTTCTTGGTGTATCTTCTCATCCTTTTACTTTCAACTTTTCTGTGTCATTATGTTTTAGGTGTGTCTCTTATAAACAGCATATAGCTGGATTTTGTTATCTTATCCAATGTGAGAATCTGTCTTTTAACTGGTGAGTTTTAGTCTTTTTATATTTATTGTGGTAACTGCTGTATTTGGTTTTGTTTGTTACCTCTTGATTATGTGCTATTTCCCATGCATTTTTCCAGCACTTCATTTCTGATTGGTATTAAATTGAGTTGCTTTTATTCATTTCTTTTACATGACTGGAAGTTTTGCATTCTGTTTCTGGAATGTACAAACTAGTCATCACTTGTGAAATGGAAAAAGTATATCTGATTTGATTAAGTCTTAAAATCATTTTATCTGTTCTCTTCTTGAGCAACACTTTGAGTGCTTTAACTCCCATCCCTGATCTCCAGTCTTACATATTACTTTGCCTTGTATTCTGTCTTCATGTTGTTTTATCCCCTCATTGATACCATCATTACTGTTGGTTCTTACAGTAAATTCTTATTTTGATTTAGGGATGTTGAGTAATTTTTTCCTCTACATTGCTTCTGGCAATTCATCCTTTTTCCCCTACTAGTTTTTTTGGTTTCTTTGAGGTGTTTTTTTTTTTTTACTTTTCTCTCTTCTCTCTCTCTCTCTCTCTCTCTCTCAGTGAAAAGTAAGGATTGGAAAACATGTTCAGTGTGCTTTAGGTTAAAAGTACTTTTATTTCATTCTTGGATGGTAATTTAGTTTACACTTTTGCACCAAACTCAATTTATTCTTATCCCTTTGGAAATATTACTTCATTTTTGTTTGGCCTCATGTACCTGATCACACATATGCGCCAGTCTAACTGTTGTTGAATAGTCAATCTTCCTTGACCTTTTGCTTTTAAAATAACTCCGTATTTGGATATTCTCCCTTTTTGCTGTGATCTGTTTAGGTAGAGGAAAGCCCTCACTGGGCTGGTGGGTAGAGTTCTTTCACTAGAGGGTTCAGTTTTATTCAGACATCTCAGTTCTGTAGTTGCAAGGCCTTAACAGGCCCTGTTTGAACTGTTACCCAAGTCTTTTCTCCCTTCTTGAGTAATAACTGCCCCCAGAGCTTCCACCATACAGGTCTCAGCCCTCCTTTTGCTCTGCCACTTGAGGAGCTGTCATTCTTTCATATGAACCTGTCGTGCATTTCAAAACAAAATTGTTTTATTTGTGTAACATTTTAAAATGATAGCCAAAGGATTTTTTTCTCAGAAGTTTCTCTCCCCCATTTTTCTAGAATTACAAGCCTAATCATGCTTTTTGCTGGGTTTATTCTCATGTGATGGAGATCAGGGCATCTTCAATTTCTGTGTATAACCAAATGTCTAGCCCACTAATTTATTTTTAGGATAGCAAGGAATGGCTTGATTTTACTCTGATGGCATGGGGTCTGGGGAGTTATACCCAGGAGTAGTTGCTAAAGAATACTACCTTCTGGAAAGAAGAAAGTACTTGGTAATTTTCTCTGTTACCTGTTTTCCCGAGAGGACAAGAAATAAGACATGTTAAAATATTGGGAGGGGGCCATCAGAGAATTGGTTTCAACCCCACTTCCTCATATTCCATGACAATTCCAGCTGCTTAAGTGTCTTATGATATATGTTTTATGTAACATATATAGTCTCACATATATCTTGTCATCACTAGACAGTTACTTACAATATCTGTTATAATGTAAATGCTGTATAAGTCGTTGTTACACTTAGCAAGTGATGACAGGAAAAAGTGTATGCTCAGTACACACACAGTTGTTTAATTTCAAAGTATTTTCAACCTGCATTTGCTTTCATCTCAAATGAGAAACATGTGACTATAGAGGGCCAAGTGTCCTCACCTTCTTTGGCTGAAAAGAAAAACTGAGAATATTTTTTAAGAATTGTAGTGATCGAATTTAATATGAAGTCAGAGTCTTTCTTCCTTGGTCCTGGGTGCTTTGGTTTGGACAGAGGTTTACTAAAGGTGTTCAGTTTCTCCTGTGTGTATGGAACTTGCTGAAGCTAGTGTGCTTGCTCTCAACACTTGTTTTTCACCTCCTCAGATGAATTTCCCTAATATCTGTTTTATCTTCTATAGCAGTTGCAATATTCCTCTAATATTCTTTTCTTCATTTTATATCCCTGAAGGTAACTTAGTATCAGGTCCTGAGTACTAAACTTAGCCTGCCACTCAAGACAGGGGTCTTTTAGCCCTCTTTCTGGACTTATGTTTCATTCTTCTCTCGTCAGTTCTATATCCCCTTTCTCTTATGACTTTTTCATTCATACCTACTTGTCTTCCGTTATGGTTCCTGGCATGTCTCCCTAGTTTATGTCCATTATTTCCTGTAAAATTCCTTCCAAAAATGTGTTCCTTTATTTAATTAATCTCCCTTTTTCTTTTCTCTGCCTCATTATACAGTTGTCCTATGTTGCCATACGTTTGTATTGCTCTGTTCTATAGCACTTTCATAAAATACTGGGGAGGAGGTACCATTATCTTGTATACTTTTGCTATATAGTCTCACAAAGCACTGGAACATATAGTCCCACTTCCCACAAGACTTGCACTGTCAAAGTAGAACAGTGAAAGGAATTCCCTTTCTCTCTTTGAGTTGCTAGTAGTCTAGACAGATAAAACTTCAGGAAGCAGTTAGTCATAAAACCTTATGAAATTAATGCTAAACTGCATGCTGCTGATTCTCAGTGCCTCACAAACTAGAGATGGTTCTGAGTGTGTATTCTGTTGTATAATTATAGAAGCAGAGAAGATTGCACAAGTGGCAAAAATTCGGTTTCAACAGAAGGTGATGGAGAAAGAAACTGAAAAGCGCATTTCTGAAATTGAAGGTACATTGAGGGAAGTGTGGGACTCTGAATCCTTGTATGACCTTTCTGCCTCCGGGATCAACCCTTGATTTTGTTGAGGGTGAAGGCTATAGACTATTGTAGCCTGGGGGAAGTGACTGGCCTGATATTCTAGACAAAATCTTTTACCTGTTGTCATATATCTGGCTCTTATTCTGGTATCAGCTATCACTGTGTTCTTAGATAAAGTGTAAGATTTCCTCATGATCAAAATGTCAGTGTGATGGCACATTCCTTTAATCTAGCACTGGGGAGGCAGAGACAGGAGTTATCCCTAGGGTTTACAGGCTGACTGCTATAGCCAAATTGAGGCAAGACCCTGCCTCAAAAATTAGGTGAAGAGCAATTAAGGAAAATAACCAACATCAACCTCTAGCCTCCACATTGCATTTGCACACACATATGCACACACAAACATACAAAAAAGAAAAGGCTTATATCTTTAAAAAAATCATAATCAGTTGTTAAGAATATACAAAATCAGGCTGGAGAGATGGCTTAGCAGTTAAGGCGCCTGTCTCCTAAGCCTAAGAACGCTGGTTCCAATCTCCAGGTCCTACATTTAGCCAGATGCAAAGTGACGTGAGGGCGCAATGCCGCACTTGACCACAAGGGGGCACACGCATCTGGATTTTGTTTGCAGCAGCTGAGAGGCTGCTAGTGCGCCCATCTCTATCTGTCTTCCTCTTCCTCTCTCTCACACACAAAAAAAAAAAGAATATACAAAATCATAAGCTACCACTACTGTTTTGTCACTTGTTACCAATAGCAATAACAGCAAATTACTTTGGTTGCGGAGGCCTAATTTTGATTGAGAACCTGAAACTCTAATATCACATAGCAATATTTTGATGCTCTTTTTGTTGTTTCATAGAATGCTAGGGGTTCAGCTCAAGGCCTTGTACATGTACTAATGTTGATGTTCTTAGATCATTGTCTTGAGGACACTTTTGCTTATATACAGCTGTTTCTTATCTTTCTGTGTTAACTAATTCTGTATCATTTTTGATGAGGATGGGATAAGGCAGTAAATAGAATTGAGCACTTACTTTGCCTGAAGCCTAGATGGGGTGTGAGGCTTTGGATGATGGGAAGTGGAGGAAGAAGGAGCCACTTAAGGTTGCAAATGAGTGGACTGAGATGAGTTGTTATTGAACACTGACAAGAGTGTTCTCCCTTGAGAAGAAGCTGTCTGGGTATTGGGATGTGAAAATGTTAATGTTACAAACTTAGAGTGATAGATTAAGCAGTGGAAAAAGGGACTCTTACCCAGCTGAGAGAATGGATTGGCAACTTTCCCTTGTTTCATACATGCTGTGACTCTGTTTTGCTTGGTAGATGCTGCATTCCTGGCCCGGGAGAAGGCGAAAGCAGACGCTGAGTATTATGCTGCACACAAGTATGCCACATCAAACAAGGTAACTGGCTCTCCTTCCCTACTGAATTTCTGGATTTGTGTTCCCTTTCCAAGGGTCCTAATACTTTAGAAGTGATTTTATCCAGTGTCAGGAAAGGGTAATAAGCAACCTATCACCAGCCAGTCACTTAGCAAGGCATATTTGGTTAGATGGGAAACTGTGTCGTTCTTTATGAAAGTAGGGAGCTAGGGTAAAGACAGATAACCAAGCACAGATCAAAGCCATTCATTTATACGGTAATATAGGAGCTCAGCAAAGTTAAAGATGTCTGAAAGAGTGACAGGAAAAGAATATTAAGGTTCCTGTAGAATAGCATTCCAGATGAAGTAGCTTTTCAGGATAGATTCTTACCATTTTGGGATGCTCATATTATTTTTTGAAGACTATTTCCCATATTATGGGACATTTTGCATCAGTGGCCCTTGTCTATTATAGTATAGCACTCACCAATAATTTTTACACCCCCTACATATGTATTTCCAAATGTATGTATGATATAGAGATTGCTAAGATCGATCATGCAATTTGGAGAATTAAAGTCAAGATTAAGTTTAAAATATCAATTTCAAAACCAACATAAAATAGAAGAAATAGTAAGATATAACAGGTTGACAGAATGTGAATTGTCAGTACTTTAGAAACCAATATGAATTTAGAAATAAATTTATCATCAAAGAACACAGCTCTGTAGAAAAAGAATGGAAATTGGTCAGGATGTATTGCAGTCAGCTTCTCATTGCTGGTTAAAAAAAACACCTGACCAAGAGCAGCTTGTGGGAGGAAAAGGGTTTATGAAAGCTGAAGGGGAAGCTCCATGATGGCAGTGGAAAACAATGGCATGAACAGAGGGTGGATATCATCTCCTGGTCAACATCAGGTGGACAACAACAACAGGAGAGTGTGCCAAACACTGGTAAGGGGAAGCTGGCTATAATACCCATAAGCCCACCCCCAACCATACATCACCTCCAGGAGAATCCAATTCCCAAATTGCCACCAGCTTGGGACCTAGCACTCAGAATACATAAGTTTACGGGGGTCACCTGAATCAAACCACCACAGAATGAAAGTAAGATGGGAAACTACACAGCCAGTAATCAGAATTGATCATGGAAGGCATCAAGACTTTACTATTGAGATCAGCCATGTCATGAAAGGGCAGGAATACTATGCTGTTTTGACAAGTGCTGCTCAGATATCAATCTATATGAAAAAGACCTTAAGAAGTAACTTAGTTGTACAGCATAACCAGATTTGATTGCAGTGTTTGGACAAGAATTAACTAGAAAGGATAGCAATCTAGAGAGGGAAAGATGTTGAAATGCTATGAGACTGTGAAGGTCAAGTAGGACTTTTGCTTAGAAAATAGGCTGAAACTCCATATGAAAGGATTACTAGGTTCTGAAAGGCTTTGGAAACATATATTCTGGGGAATAATGGAAGTGAGTTTTAGTTGAACCAAGAATGAATTTGGTTGTATATTTCTTGGCATGTGGTTTAAACAAAATATTGATATGAATACTGGGGATGTAGCTCAGTTGATAAAATGCCTTGGGTTTAATCCCTAGCACCACAGAAACTGTGTGGTGTCACATGCCTTTAATTAACACCATTCAAAAAGTAGAAGAAAATCAGAGGTTCATGGCCATCCTTAGCTACCTAGCAAGTCCAGTCCCAACCTGGAATACATGAGATCTTGTCTCAGTAAGTAAACAACAAATAAGCAAACAAATATTTTTTTTAAATACTGTCAGTGAAGATCTGGTGGTTGGCAAATATGTGTCTGCAACAAACAATTTAAACAACTAGCTTCTGGATAAAAACAAGATGCCAAATCAGGTGACTTCTTATATATCCCAGTTCTAGAATTTAATCAAGAAAGTAGGGTTGGGCTGGAGAGATGGCTTAGCATTTGCCTGCAAAGCCTAAGGATCCAGGTTCAATAAGCGATATGCTCAAGGTGGCGCATGCCTCTGGAGTTCATTTGCAGTGGCTAGAAGCCGTGGCACATCCATTCTCTCTCTCTCATAAATAAAAATAAATATATTTTTAAAACAAAGTAGGGTCACATACACAGCTGGTTGTAGAGTTGTCAGCCCATTGACTGTGTACTTCTCTTAAGAGAATCAATAAAAATTACATGTCAGCTCCAGGATGAGCAATTTTCACATAGAACATGCATTGAAAGTATTTTATGTGCTCTAAATCAGTATGGAAGTATGAGTTATTATCACTGGTTACCATTAATTATTCCTCATCCCATCTGGTAAAAAGTAAAAAAGTTTACCCTACATTAAGATGCAAATTGTTGAAGGAATTTTAGTCAAGAGCTTAGATGTCAGTATGACAACCACATTCCAAAGTGAAAGAGAGTCATTGGCAAACATTTAGAGTTGAGTCATGTTACTCATGAGAGCAACAGGGACATTGCAGGAGAGTTTGCAGGGTAATGAGATGACTGTTGCACCAAACTGTCCTGATGCCTTTGCTCTTGTTTGTCCCCACACAGCACAAGTTGACCCCAGAATATCTGGAGCTCAAAAAGTACCAGGCTATTGCTTCTAACAGTAAGATCTACTTTGGCAGCAACATCCCCAGCATGTTCGTGGACTCCTCTTGTGCTTTGAAATATTCTGATGTTAGGACTGGAAGAGAAAACTCTCCCTCCCCTGAGGAGGCTCTTGAACCCTCTGGAGAGAGCCCCATCCAAAACAAGGAGAGCACAGGTTGATGCAAGAGGTGGAAATGTTCTCCCATATCAAGATGTGGCCCAAGGGGCTAAGTGGGAACAACGGTTTTATGGACTCTTCAGATTTACAGAGAATTTGTGCTCTATTCTGGCTTTCTTGTGAGCCCTGATTTGCCAGATGACTGCAAGATAGAGCCAGTTAACCTGGCACTGAAATGGTTTTTTCAGCCAGTTTTATCAGGTAGCTTTGTATGTGTTTCTTTCTAAACCGGTACTTATGAGTGAGGGGAAGTCCACACTAAGATACTGCCTGCACTGGAATGTCAAACACTAAAGAACAAGCTGTGTTTTTCTAAGCTGAGATCTATTGAATAATGTTTACATTGGTCTCTGGGTGCATGTGTGCTCAGCCATTCAAGAGTTGGGGGCCAGAGAGAAGACCACCAGGGTATGGTAAGTTAAGACTGATTGCACTGGGACCTAACTCTTTGAAGTCCAGTCCCAGCCTTCATGTAATTAATATCCAGGCCTCTGAGCATCCCCAGGAAATGATCTTCCAGTTGAGCAACTATTTACTTGATAAATGGCACCTTTCTGTTTTCCTACAGTCAGATTGGCAGCCTGCAGGGACATGCACTTTGCACCCAACCAGAGATTCCTCACCGATATTCCTAATCACTAGTTTTTTGTATTAATAGGCTGAGAGAAACAGAGCTTGGTTTAAAGTTTTGAGAGAGATGAAACTTTTGCTCTGCACCAAAGTTCTGGTGCCTGGCATTTCCTCCATTGGGTGATGACTGTTGTTGCCACTGCACAGCCCATGTGTGGCTAAGGTGCCTGGGTTTTAGCCACAGTCAACTCCTTAGATGTCACCTCTCAGTTCTGGCTCTCCAAGAGTGAGACAGGGTTTTAACCAGGCAGAGGAGCAGTGTGTGATTGCTGATTCACTGCGCAGTATTGTATTGTAATTGCAGAACATTTTTACTTTTAAAACTGGATTTGGGGTATATTCATTTGCTACAGAACTCCTGATGGAAGGCTAAGTTCTAGGCCTGCCATGGTTACTAGTCAGCACACTGATGCTCAAAGTTGTTCATAGTGTGGAACAGAGTAACTAGAAAGCATCATTGTGTCTATGTCCCTTTTGACCCTGGAATGCTGAAATTGAAGTTGCTTTTCCAACTGTCACCTTTCCTGAAAGATCAGAATTCCATTGACTTCCTGGGCAGCCAGTGAATTTATTTTCCATGAGGAGATGACAGAGTTAACTGTGGCTATAGAATAAGCCACTTCATGTGGGCCTTTTTTTTCTTCAAATTAACTTTCCTGGAACATTGTTCTGCATAGTTAGGCCTGAGTTTGTGCTGCTTGTTGACAGCTCTTGGGTATACTGTGTTGAAACCAGACAGAAGTCATGGGACCACTTCCAGAAACCTCTCAGCTGTCAGTCTCACAATAGCTGATAGGTTGTGCCAAACTTTTATCTGGGAAAGAAAAGCCCAGATTTGAATAGGTCTGTCCCTAGTCCTTAGAGTACAGAGGCATTTGTAATAAAGAGAAAATCATTTCCTCATTTCATTATATAAATTCTCTTTATGAATGAATTTTGTGTTCTTTAGCCCTGCTTATAAGAATTTTTGAATTCTAAAAATAAACTTTTGTCATATTGTTGCTGCAGATAAATAATGATTGTTGTGGGAAATCTGGATCATTGAGCTTGTGCTTTCATTACTAGAGATGTTTTCTATTCCCAAGAGTGGAATGCTATTGCCCCAAAGTGATGGCTGTGGATTTTCTTAACCAGCCACAAACCTTGGTGGCAGGATTAAGGAACAAGGAAGTGCCGTTGTAGAGTTTTAAAGAAAGCACTTCTACCCTAAACTCCCCACGGAGCGAGCTTCCCTTTGCCTACTCAGAGAGCGAAGTCTAGCCATCCTTCAGGGATGTTCCTTTTGGAAAATAACACACTGTAATCTTTTAAGTCTAAATTTATATGTGAAATGCTACTTTTTTTAAAATAAGAAACTAAATAAAATTATTTTACTATCAGTTGTTGTGTATGTTGTTTGTTCCATATATCTTCATTATTTTCAGTCAACATGCTTCTAAGAAAGCTGTCTTGCCCATTTCAACTAGATAGCTCATTTGTTTTCTAGTTAAGTTTAACTGTAAAAACTTGTACTTTGGGGCTGGAGAGATGGCTCTGCAGTTAAGACACTTGCCTGCAAAACCAAAGGGTCCATATTTGATTCCCCAGGACCCACGTAAAGCCAAATGCACAAGGTGGGCACATGCATCTGGAGTTCATTTGCAGTACATAGAGGCTTTGGCTCACCCATTCATATTCATTTCCTCTCTCTCTCTCTCTCAAAGTAAATAATTTTTAAAAAACTTGTACTTGTTCCAGAATAATTTCTACTTGGCATAAGAATTTTTTTATTATTTAGTTAAACAGTATTTCATTCTTTGTTGACTCCTAGAATTTAACAGGTTTTGTTCTGTTTGTGGGGTAAAGTCAGGAGCAGAGAAAGGGCAAAAACATTGTGCCCCTTAGAACCTTTTCTGAGAGCTAAAGTACTTTTACACTAAAGAAAGGAAGAGGCAGTTATACTAAGTTATAACCGGCAGAGTTATGATGTAACTGACTTTACTAATTCAGATGTTATCAGCCCATGAGCCAGGATCGGACCTAGATTTCCTCCTGGGTAGTTACAATAGTGCTGTTGGGCCAGCCGGGAATAGTAATTGGAAGTTCAGGGGAAAGCATCCCTTTACTCAGGTTCTGGTATCCACCCCAGTACTATTCATCCCATTATTAGCTGCTGTAGACCAGGGAGCTTTAATTTGAACTCTACCGATAGGCTTTTGGTAAATACTAAAATAAGTGGTTTCTGTCCATTGTTATGAGAAAGAAGTTTTGTACATTAGAAGTTGTATCTACTTGCTTTAGGACTGAGCCCAAATGTGTGTGTGTAGGCAAGAGTCTTTATGGTTTAGCCCCTGCTGGCCTCTGCAGTTACTCTCCTCTAAGGTCTATAAATGTACCTTCCCTCTCTTGCTCTTTGTGTATATTGTTCTATCTGCTTGGCTCACTTTCTTTCCTCTGTTAACTCCTAATGAGTCTTTATCACTAATTCAGAGAGGTCATTCTGAGCTGTGCACTCCAAGTTAGCATTTTGTATTTCCCCCTCTGTAAACATTCTTCATGCCTCATCACCTGCCTAATGTATGTTGTTACATGAAAACCTATGAGGACAGGGACAGTGGTTGTTCCCTGGAGATTGTATCTGTTGTTAAACCATAAAATGGTGCTTGGTTCTTAGGACCTGATAATTTTGTTGCATGGCAGAAACAAAGGATGAAAGTGAGTGCCAGGCGCCTTTAATCCCAGCACTCGGGAGGCAGAGGTAGGAGGATCGCCATGAGTTGGAGGCCACCCTGAGACGACATAGTGAATTCCAGGTCAGCCTGAGCTAGAGACCCTACCTCGGAAAAAAAATAATAAAAGTAAAAGTGAGATGCAAGCAATAGAGTCAGGCAAGTAGTAGGATAAAAGGACTTGGAGGTTAGGCTAAGTCCTTGTCAAGATTGCAAGTATAAACTGGGCGTGGTGGTGCACGCCTTTAATCCCAGCACTTGGGAGGCAGAGGTAGGAGGATTGCCATGAGTTCGAGGCCACCCTGAGACTACATAGTGAATTCTAGGTCAGCCTGGACCAGAGTGAAACCCTACCTCAAGAAAAAAAAAAAAAAAAAGATTGCAAGTATAACCATGGGACGTTATCAAGCATTTCTGAACTTGTATTTATTCTGCAAATAAGTTAGTGTACCTTGCGTAGTGATTGTATATGGTAATTTCTAGACTATGTTAGTTCACCTAATCTAGGAGTCAGTTGTGTTTCTGAGTAGACTGTAAGTTCCCACAGTGGAGAGCAAGCACAGTGCCTAATGAGAATAAGTGTGCAATAAAAGTGATTCCTGTCTTCAAAAGTTAAGGTAAGGGGCTGGATAGATTGCTTAGCGGTTAAGGTGCTTGCCTGGGAAGCCTAAGAAGGCATGTTCGGATCTCCAGGTACCATGTAGCCAGATGCAAAGTGACACAAGCATGCAATATCAGACATGCACAAAGTGCACATGACTGGAGTTTTTCACAGTGGCTAAAAGGCCCTAGTATGTCCATTCTCTCCTTCTCTCCCTCCCTCCCTCTCTCTCTCCTTCTTTCTCTGTCTCTCAAAAATAAAAAAAAATAAAAAGCTGAGGTAAGCTAGCAGGATTTAAACCTCATTTAAAACTCATTGGGAACATCCCACTAATCAAGGCCAGCTTCTCAGCTTTCTCGAGAGCTCTTTGCATAAGCATTTAGAACTGAGTTAATGTCTCTCTTCTAATGTCCATTATTGCATAGACCATACCTCATAATGACATGGCATCATTTTCTTCACCATGTACTGTGGTGTGAATGTGGTTCCAAAAATCATGTGTGGGTAGCTTAGTATCCAATGCAACAAACAGATGGAGAGGCAAGGCCTAATGAGAGCCTAGGCCATGAGTGGGGTGAATGGTCAGACCACTATGGAGGAAAGGCTTTCATTTGTAGAAGGGGTCGCTTGGTGTGTGTGTGTCCTTTTCCCTGACATCCTCCTGCTGTCTCTTGCCCTCTGCCTTCTGCCATGCATAGTAAGAAGGACCTTCCCTGGTTAGCACATCCTCAATCTTGGATTTTCCAGCCTCCAAAACTATAGAAAATGGCTGTTCATTATAAGTCACTCAGTCTGCAGCATTCTGTTACAGCAACTCAAATAGACTAAGGCAGAAGATAGTACCAGAGAAGTAAGGTATTGCTATAACAAATATCTGGAAATGTGGAAGTGGTTTTGGAATCAAGTAATAAGTAGAGGCAGAAGGAGTCTGGAGAAAAAGGTTTACATTGTCATGAGCAGGATGTTAAAAGCAGTTATGACAGGGTCTCAGAAGGGAGAGTTATAAAAGCTAGAGAAATGGGTCAGCGGTTAAGGTGCTTGTTTGCAAAGCCTAATGGCCTGAGTTCAATTCCCTAGTAGTCACATAAGGCTAGATGCACAAAGTGGCACATGCATCTGTAGTGTGTTTGCCATGACAGGAGGCCCTCGTGCACCCATGCACTCTCTCTTCCTGTCTTTCTGTCTGCTGCCTGTCTCTCTCAAATAAATGATAAGTATTAAAGAAAGAGAAGGGAGAGCTGTAGAGAACAACGTCAAAGATAGTAAAGTGTTCACAATATTTACAAACAATGATAAAGACAGTTTTGAGGACTCAAAAATAAGAGAAACCATGGTTTTGGGAACTATAGTAGAAGTTATCCATGTTACAAAGTAACAATTTAGCTGAATTTTGCCCATGGCTAGCTTTATGGGAAATAGCAATTTAAGAACATTCTTCTTTAGGATGTCTATACAAGAAATTATTTTCTTCCTTGTTTTGTTTCTTGTGTGGAAATTGAACCCACAGCCTCATACATGCCAAGTACATGCTCTGCAAGTGAATTATACCTCAACCCTACTGGAAGACACTTCAGAGCATAATAATGATGAGGGCGCATGGCTTTTAACTGAAGAGTAAACTGCAAGGGGAGAGAAGTAATATAAAGATGGAATGTAGCCAGGCATGGTGGTTCACACCTTTAAACCCAGCACTCAGGAGGCAGAGGTAGGAGGTTTGCTGTGAGTTCAAGGCCAGCCTGAGACTACATAGTGAATTCCAGGTCAGCCTGGGCTAGAGCAAGACCCTACCTCAGAACAACAAAAGATGGAATATTAAAAGGAAACAGGACTGAGGATTTGAAGACTCCTTAGCCTGGCTCTGGAAAGAATGAAAAAGGAGAGAAAAGCAAAAGTGTAACCAACAGTTGCTGAAGAGAATATGTCCCTTTGATCTTAATCTTCCAGTTTCCACTATAAAGAACCAATAAATTGGTGTTAATTGTAAGTTCCCTAGTGTAGGACCAGAATCAGGACTGGGACCAACTGAGGCAATGTGAAAATGAAGACAGAGAAACCAACCTCAACAGTGAAAGATTGTTCTTTCTTCAGAGCCAAGAACAACAAAGGACATCAGTTCTCCACAGGATAGAAACTGCTGTGCCCAGGTGTAGCAGGGCTGGGGTTTTAAAGGACCAGGGATGGGAAAAAGAAGCCAGGATGGGGGTAAAGGTGAAAAGAGGAACCAGGTGGTTCTGTCCATGGGGCTTGGTTGTCTTTATGGTTTGGGGGCAAGGGTCTCTGCACACCAGATGAAACATTTCAGAGAAATCAGAGAAAACATTTAAGGTATTTTGCAGCCCAGAGACTTTCCAGGAGATCTATTGTTCTGAACCTCCACCTCCGCCAGGGTCAGCTTACCCTGTCACTAACACTGCATTCCAGACCCTGAGGACAAGTGAAAGGATGAGGGTCACAGATTCAGAAATCTCCAAGTACTTCCTGCTGACAAACAGGACCATGACAACAGGGGCCTAGGGTCTGCCTGCAGAGTCTGGAAGGGCAGAAGTCCCAGCTGAGTTGGAGTGCTGACCCACTTGGTATACGTCCTCAGTGTGGCTCTATGTTTTTGCCAGTCTTGAGGTGGGGATGGGAGACATTAAAGGGGACAAGACATGAAAGGTGTGAAAGGCCTGATTCTTAGAATGCAGCCAGCAGGGAGGATCAGTGAGTTCTTAAATACATTAGTTTGACCGTGCTGATTGGTTGGTTGATGAACTCCAGTAGCCAATTGATTGGGCAGAGTCCAATCAGCAGCATTAGGAGTAAAGGAGTGGGCCTGCTAGGCCCATAAGCAGGGCGTAAGCCAGGGGCTCCAGTCAAACAGCTGTTGGATCTCTTGGCCTCTCATTCCCTCTGGTGTTTTTTATAAGTTGTTTTTTTTTTTTTTTTTTTTTTTTTTTTTTTGGTTTTTCGAGGTAGGGTCTCATTCTAGCTCAGGCTGACCTGGAATTAACTATGTTGTCTTAGGCTGGCTGCGAACTCACTGCGATCCTCCTACCTCTGCCTCCCGAGTTCTGGGATTAAAGGCGTGCATCACCACACCCGGCTCTTTTACCTTTTGTAAGGTGTTTGTGATAAGGCCTGATTTATTGGCATAAAAACAGCCAGCCTCTCCCAGGGCCACACATAGCCCTCCTAGTGACATCAACATTAGGTTAAAGTCCCTCTAGTTTGGTAATAACATTTCTGTTAGGGAGTCTACCTGACTGTTGAGTGTGCTAATGGAGTCCTGTAGGCAACCCCAATCTGTGTCAATTTGTTGTGACATTTGTGACAAGCCAATTTCACTCTTTACCAATGCCACTGTTGTCCCTAGAGCTGCTGATCCTGCTATGCTCAGTCCCACTACGGTGAGCGCCAGTAATGGAGAAGCTGTCTCAAAGTCCGGGGATAACACAAGATGTTCACCCTCGGATCTACTGTACGTGTAGACCTGGGGAAGTACGTGGACTGTGACACACAAAATGGGGGCACCGCTTAGTCCCTCAAGGGTGAGATATCTGGTAAGGTCAGACGTGCAGGCCATCCAGGTCTCTGTGGGTGAGAAGAAGGCCTCAGAGTCAGTCAAGGTTGTAGGCAGAGTTCTATTACAAGTTGTCTAGAACGGGGATCCGGAAAGGTCGTAGTTAGAGGTTATTAGGCAAGAATCACCTCCATTTATGTCTCTGAAGGTTAAGGGTCGGTTAAAGGGAGAGCAGCTACTTAGGTTGTTATTTGTAATAATAGGGTTTTTACACCAAGACCCACATAGTAAGAGGGTTTGGTTTGAAGCAGAACCCGCACTGTACTTCCAGTTCTGGTTGGATAACATTAAGCCTTCTAGCATGGGAAAGAGGCTGGAAGATAATGGGGTCCCGATGGGGTGGGACAGAGGAGGAGGGGGTGAGGAGTCAGGTACTTGTGGGTGAGGAGAATGTACTTTTGGTGGGTGAGGGGCAGAGAGAGGGTCACCCAATAGTGCTATGGGGCCGATTGGTTTTAACTCCTTTCTTTCAAGGTAGCCAGCCAAGTACCCAGCTCCCCTGGGGTTAGATAGCAGAGGCAGTCTCTGGACAGACTTCTTGGCATTCTACAGTCCAGACTCTTTTATATGAAATGTGGGAAGAACTATGTCTCAGATCTCTCAAAGGAGTACCATTGTTCCTAAAGGAGATGCAGGGGGTTAGCACGGAAGAGGCCTAACATTCAAGGGCATTTCTGAAATTATTTGGAGTAAGAGCTGTCGAAACAAACTATTTAAGTAGACAGATAAAAGATTGGCTCATGTGTTGGAAAATACATTGAAGGAAATAAACAATGTCTCATATATAGATGTATGTCTATCAGCCCAGAACACCAGAGAGACGATTTTTCTGAGTTCACAGAAAGATCATGTTCGAGCTATATACTATTTTAATCTTAGTGAGGTAGGCTCTTGACCTGTCAGATATGGTAGCTCCCAGACTGGAGCCTGGGTTTATTTTCTGGGAAGGGGTAAAAGCAACTCTGCAACCTTAATCTCCTCCTCCCAGTTTGGGAGGGAGAGCTCTAGTGACACTGTAGCATCTCTGACCATGCTCAAAAGGAGAAAATGGGAGAGACACTACCAGGAAGTCTCAAAACGCAGTGGTCCCCCGAGATGGAGCTGAGCTGGGAGAGCCTTAAAGCTGTGTCTTGTCAGAATAAAGAAATCCACATCTGGAAATACAGGCGGCTAGAGAGAGGCCTGTGAATACAGAATGGTTATCAAGGAATAACTGAATCTGTTGGACTAGAGGCAAAGAAGAGGCTGCACTGTGGGTATGGAGGAGCCCTATCATATAGGGGAATATATGTTAGAGATAGGTATAGGTTCAGCTGGAAGGGAGCAGAGCTGTGTTTTTTTTTGTTTTGTTTTGTTTTTGTTTTCATAACAACAAATATCTTAGTTGGTCACAGATGTCAGGTCATATACAAAAAAAGTTGGCTATTAAGGCTAATATAGCCCAAAATATTATTGGTTCTGGACTGGTAATATTTAACTTCTCCACAATTGTAGTCCATCATTGAAGTTCTAGTCACACAGGTATGGCTTTGGGAGCCTGAGGTTTTGCCTTTTTTTAATTTGTCAAAAATCACTTTGTGTACTTGGTAGGCTGTGGAACCAGATGGCTAAGGGACTTTCTCTTAGAGTCTTTTTTTTTTTTTTTTTTTTTGGTTTTTCAAGGTAGGGTCTCACTCTGGTCCAGGCTGACCTGGAATTAACTATGTAGTCTTAGGGTGGCCTCGAACTCTCGGCAATCCTCCTACCTCTGCCTCCCGAGTGCTGGGATTAAAGGCGTGCGCCACCACGCCCGGTTTTTCTCTTAGAGTCTTATAGGTGACACTGATCAGACATGAAGGAAGCTTCTTCAATGATACTAATCGGAGCCATTACAAAAGAAACTCCTAGAACATATTAAATTTATTAGGCATTATGATCTGGCAATTATATATCTATATGAAGTTTCTTGAATATGACATGACATTTGCCAGCAACACATGAGTATTATTTCAAAAGTTGAAAATAAAGCTGGGCATGGTGGAGCACTCCTTTAATCCTAGCATGAGTCTCTACCTTGAAAAAAAATTGAAAATAATAACATAGGTGTTAGGAAAGGAAATGAGGAATGTTGTCTGTAGAAGTAAGGAAGAAAAGGTAATTGAGGGGCTGGAGAGATGGCTTAGTGGTTAAGGCATTTGCCTGCAAAACCAAAGGATCCTGTTTCAACTCTCCAAACCCCATGAAAGCCAGATGCATAAGGGGGTACATGTATCTGGAGTTTGTTTGCAGTGGCTGAAGGTCCTGGTGTGCCCCTTCTCTCTTCAATCTCTCTCTCTCAAATTAACTTTTTTTTTTTTTTTTTTTTTTTTTTTTTGGTTTTTCAAGGTAGGGTCTCACTCTGGCCCAGGCTGACCTGGGAATTAACTATGTAGTCTCAGGGTGGCCTTGAACTCACGGTGATCCTCCTACCTCTGCCTCCCGAGTGCTGGGATTAAAGGCGTGTGCCACCGCGCCCGGCTCAAATTAACTTTTAAATAAATAAATAAATAAATAAATAAATAAATAAATAAATAAAATATTTTCTAAGTTAATTGAAATTTCTAGAAGTAAGATTTGATTTAGATGAGTTGAAGGTGGAAAGTAGAAGAAACTAGTTTAAGTAATATTTGGAATAGAGCAGTTAAACATGGTAGACATTAACTAATTTTTAAAAATATTTTATTTATTTGAGAGAAAGAGGCTGATGAGAGAGAGAGAAAAAATGGGTGCACCAAGGCCTCTAGCCAGTACAAACTCCAGACGCATGCTACACCTTGTGCATCTGGCTTACGTGGTTACTGAGAAATCGAACCTGGATCCTTAGGCTTTGCAGGCAAGTGCCTTAATCACTAAGTCATCTCTTCAGCCCAAAATTAACTAATTTTGAAGTTTAGTTGTCATGTTTAAAGGTTTTATGTGTCTTTAATATAGAAAGCTTAGTTTTTCTTGGTCCAGAGATCAAAAGGTCTTTGGCTTCAGAAGAACTAATGAAAGTATGTTAGGCTGAAAAAGTTAAAAGTTTGGTTCATCTTGATAATTTGTTATCAGTTCATTTTACAGGCACAATGAAATTTTATATAATTAGGCCCAGTTTTTAACTATTAGAATAAGTTTGTAGCAAACAAAGGTTTTACCCAATGGGAAAACACATAAGAGTAAAATATTTAAGAAACCTATTATTATAAACAAATGTTTTATCAAACAAAATAAAGGTTTATCAGATGGAAAACATAAAACTTAGCATTTGGATATTAATTATAAGTTTTAGGTATCTTCTTTAACACAAAAAGTTTTGTTTGTAAACAAACAAATGTCCATTTTATGAACATTAGTAAGAGTAGGATAATATGTATGAGGTCTATTGTGGGAGAGTGAAGCACTATACACATTTTAAGAGCAGAATTATACTTAAGAAAATTTGAATTTTGACCTTAGAACTTTAATAATATTTAATAATATACTCATGTTATCCTTTTGTTCAATTGTAAAATATATCCCAATTTAACCACATCTTTACAATCTATTTAATCTATCAGCAAGTATTATATATTCTATGTCTCTATTTAGGATCAGACATCTGGACAGAAGGCAGTGTTGTTTTCTTTTTAATTTTTTTAAAATTATTTATTGGACGGGAGAGGTTGTAGAGTGGTTAAGGTGCTTGCCTGCAAAACCAAAGAACCCAGGTTTGATTTCCCCAAGACCCACATAAACCAGATGCACAAGGTGGCTCACGCATCTGGAGTTCATTTGCAATGGCTAGATGCCCTGGCGTGCCCATTCTCTCTCTCTCTCTGTCAAATAATAAATAAATAATAAATATATATTTTTAAATATTTATTTATTTATTTATTTGAGAGACAGTCAGAGAGACAGAGACAGAATGAGCACACCAGGGCCTTTAGCCACTGCAAACAAACTCCAGACACATGCGTCCCCTTGTACATCTGGCATATGTGGGTACTGGGGGATTGAAAGTGGGTCCTTAGGCTTCGTAGGCAAGTGCCTTAACTGCTAAGGTATCTCTCCAGCCCAGTTTTTTCTTTTAATGTTACCAGAAACAAAGGAAATTGGGCCTGTATTCCAATGACCTCCAAGTCTAACATCTGTCTTTTAAAAGTGGAGAGAGGACTGAAGAGATGGATCAGTGGTTAAAGAGCTTACCTGAAAGCCTAATGACCCAAGTTCAATTCCCCATATAGCCAGATGTACAACGTGGTGCATGCATGCATCCATCCATCTATCTATCTATCTATCTATCTATCTATCTATCTATCTATCTATCTATCTATCATCATCATCTATCTATCTATAGTCTTTTTGCAGCATCTGGCGGCCCTGGTGCACCCATTCTCTTCTGTCTCTCTTCTATTTCTTCTAGCAAATAAATTAATTAATTAAAATATTTAATAAAAGACTTTAACTGGAGTGAGAGAGACCCAAGTTCTTTGGAAGATGGACACTGGGTTCAAGTCTGATTTCTACAAGCTGAAGAGGGATGAAGAAAAAAAAATGGGGGGAAATCACTGTATTTGTTGACTTTTTAGGCCTTGGAGAACAATCAAAAGGAACCCAGATAGATGGAGTTAATCTGTTATAGTACCTTCTGAGATTAATTGGTGGAACTGTAGAGGGGTCCCATTGTTTTTTGTTTTGTTTTATTTAACTTTTATGTCTGTGGTAGTTTGAATGGATATTCCCCAATAGATTCAGGAGTTTAATTCAAGCTTGTAACTTGGTTTCACTGTAGGTGGGCCCTAGGGTCTAGTGTGGGGAAGGATCTGAATTCCAATCTAAAGATATGCAAAGTGCTTGAGTTCTGCCTGGGGTTCCTGGACTGCACTTGCTTTTGGTGGTGCTTTTCTTTCTGCATGGATCTGTGAAATGGGGCTAGCTTCTTCTGCCATTTTGGAACTTCCCCTGAATCTGTAAGCATCAAATAAATTCCCTTCATCTCATAACTGTGTCTGATCTGGAGGTTCATCCCATCAAATCTGGGTCTTTCAGCTTTGCAGGCGAGTGCCTTAACTGCTAAGCCATCTCTCCATCCCCTAAGGTTAAATTTGTAATGGACTGATGTGCTTGGCTAAAGATATGGAATTGAGAATTTTAAGATCTAAAGTAGGAAAATCTCAAGCAAGTTTAAAATTACTGGCTCAAGCTGGGTGTGGTGGCACATGCCTTTAATCCCAACATTTGGGAGGCAGATGTAGGAGTATCACCGTGAGTTCAAGGCCACCCAGAGACTGCATAGTAAATTCCAGGTCAGCCTGGGCTAGAGTGAGACACTACCTTGAAAAGCTTAAAAAAAAATTTTTTAAATAAAGTTACTGGCACAGAGACTGATTGCTGAAGCTACTATTGTCATACACTACACTTGATCTTAGCCAAAAGGCCAAGAAGTGATTGCTATTGTCATATACATTAGCATTTAGAAGGAAGGTGGCCCAACTGCTTTACATTGAAACAATGGAAAGGATCCCTGAGGAAGGACTGAATGATGGAAATGCAACTCTAGGAGTTGACTAGAGAAGGAAACTACTCTTCAAGGCCATGATTTATTTCATCCCTGAATTAAGAATATGGCTGTGTCCTGCACCCCTGGTATTGTTTTTGGAAGCATGAAAAATGCATGGAGTGGATTATGAAGTGCATACAGTTTCAGGAGCCACTGCTGATCTGTGGCATATAGGCAGGGTGTGATGACCCTGTTAGGCCAGTAGAACCATTGGAAGAAAATGACCATGGTTTGCACTGAAGACCCAAGGATGTTTAGACATAGTAAGATTCTGCAAGGGCTACCATGGAGCACTATTAGCTTGGCTTAGAAGTTTTTTCTGGCCATTCATCCCAGCTGGAGGGGCAGAACTGGGAAATATGGAGAATGTCAGTCACTGGTTATGACACCAGATTTGAACTACAGATGTTTTATGTTTCCTTGATAGTTATTGAGTTTGCATTATTCCAGTCTCTTGTTATGCCTTATAACAGTTGGAAAGGCTTACCCTGTGCCATTATATGTTAAAAGTATGTAACTTGTCTTGATTATACAGGATTCACAATGAAAAGAGTCTTAACTGCCAGATGAGACTTGGGACTTGGAACTATGTTAAGTTGGTAAAGACTCTGGGACCTTTGAATTTGGACTGAAAACAAAATATACAATGTGAGATGGTTATGAATCTCTTGGGAGGCTAGGGGCAGAATGTGGTAATTTGAATGGATGTCCCCCAATAGATTCAGGAGGGTTTTTTCCCTTTTTTGATTTTTCAAGTTAGGGTCTTACTCAAGCTCTGGCTGACCTGGAATTCATCATGTAGTCGCAGGATGGCCTTAAACTCTCAGTAATAGTCCTACCTCTGCCTCCTGAGTGCTAGAGTTAAAGGCATGTGCCACCATGTCCAGCAAATTGAGGAGTTTTGTTCAATCTTGTAACTTGGTGTTAACTATGGGTGGATCCTGGGCCCAGCCCTAAGGTGTGGGGGAGGATCTGAATTCCAGTCTAAAGATATGCAAAGTGCTTGAGCTCTGCCTGGGGTGCCTGGAATGCACTTGCTTTTGGTGGTGACAGCTTTTCTTTCTGTGTGGATCTGTGAAAGGGGGCTAGCTTCTTCTGCCATTTTGAAACTTCCTCTGGATCTGCAAGCTTCAAATAAATTCCCTTCCTCTCATACTGTGACTGGTCTTGAGGGTCATCCCAGCAATGTGAAGCTGACTCTGACAGTGGCAGATTTAGATAGAGCTTAAACAAGCAGACAAAACTAATTAAAATATATCTTTTTAAAACAAATATTTATTATATATTTGAGAGAGAAAGAGGCAGATAGAAAGAAAGAAAGAAAGAAAGAAAGAAAGAAAGAAAGAAAGAAAGAAAGAAAGAAAGAAAGAGAGAGAGAAAAAAAGGAGAGGATGGGCACACCAGGGCCTCTAGCCACTGCAAATGAACTCCACACACATGTGCCACCTTGTGCACCTGGCTGGCTTACATGGGTACTGGAGAATCAAATCTGGGTTCTTAGGCTTCACAGGCAAGCACTTTAACCTCTGTGCCATCTCTCCAGCCCCCTACAATATATCTTGATTTTGTTAATAACTCAATTTCTTCAGTAGTCAAAGCTTAACATAGTAAGAAATCTATGTATACCTAAATACCCTATGTAAACCTTGATATGAGACAATAAACTTGCTGACTTATTATAAAGAGTTAAGCTTGGGCTGGAGAGATGGCTTAGCAGTTAAACACTTGCCTGTGGAGCGTAGGAACCCCAGTTTGAGGCTTGATTCTCCAGGACCCATGTAAACCAGATGCACAAGGTGGTGCATGCATCTGGAGTTCGTTTGCAGTGGCTGGAGGCCATGGCCCTCCCATTCTCTCTCTCTCCCTCTCTCTACCTGCCTATTTCTGTATCTCTCTCTCTCAAATAAATAAATAAATAATAAAATATTTTAAAGAGTTAAGCTTGGGGCTGGAGAGATAGCTTAGCAGTTAAGGCACCTGCCTCCTAAGCCTAAGAATGCTGGTTCCAATCTCCAGCGGTTCCAATCTCCAGGTCCCACATTTAGCCAGATGCAAAGTGACACAAGTGCGCAATGCAGCACTTGACCACAAGGGGGCACGCATCTGGATTTCATTTGCAGCAACTGAGAGGCTGCTGGAGCGCCCATCTCTATCTGTCTTCCTCTCCCTCTCTCTCTGTCTCTCTAAAAAAAAAAAAAAAAGAGTTAAGCTTGAATTATAGAAACAATTAAGGTGAGAGAAATACAGAGAAACATCTTTTTATGTTAACCAATTTTTTTTTTTTTATCAAGGTAAGATCTCACTCTAGCTCAGGATGACCTGGAAATCACTATGTAGTCTCAGGGTGGCCTCAAACTCATGGCAATCCTCCTACCTCTGTCTCCTGAGTGCTGGGATTAAAGGTGTGCGCCACCATGCCCGGCTTATGTTAACCAATTTTATCTTAACTGAAAACACACTTTATAATTATAATTTTGATGGTCCCTTTCTGTATTTATTATTATTATTGTTGTCATTATAAAATTTATTTATTTATTTATTTATTTATTTATTTATTTATTTATTTATGGTTTTTCAAGGTAGGGTCTCACTCTAGCTCAGGCTGACCTGGAATTCACTATGTAGTCTCAGGGTGGCCTCAAACTCACGGCGATGCTCCTACCTCTGCCTCCAGAGTGCTGGGATTAAAGGTGTGTGCCGCCATGCCTGGCTTATGTTAACCAATTTTACCTTAACTGAAAACACAGTTTATAATTATAATTTTGATGGTCCCCTTTCTGTATTTATTATTATTATTGTCATTATAAAATTTATTTATTTATTTATTTTTGGCTTTTCAAGGTAGGGTCTCACTCTAGCTCAGGCTGACCTGGAATTCACTCTGTAGTCTCAGGGTGGCCTCCAACTCACAGTGATTCTCCTACCTCTGCCTCCCAAGTGCTGGGATTAAAGGTGTGCACCACCACGCCCGGCTGTCATTATAAAATTTAGATACTAACCTTAAAACCTTGGAGGCTGTGGCTTGATAGGAAGCATGTATATTATATCTTAACAGTTATAAATATAGGCAAACACATCAATATTTTTGTATTTTGTCAGTAAACTCAAATAAATTACTTTTTAAAGATTTAAATCATAATAAATGTTCAAAGGCATTGTTAGAAGTAGGATTAAATTTTGGTATGTCTCAGGGATAAAGAGATGGCCTAAAGGTTAAGATACTTTCCTGCAAAGTTTAACAACCCAGGTTTGACTTCCTAGTACCCATGTAAAGCCAGATGCACAAAGTGGCACAAGCATCTGGAGTTGTTTGCAGTGCCTAGAGGTTCTGGTGCACCCATTTTATCAACCCCACTCCTTGAAATAAATTAATTAAAAAATTTTTAAATGGTATATCTCAAAACATATCTATGAACATCTGAATACTTCATAACCATAAGCACTGGAACAATTACTGACCATAATTTAGTTACACACAAAGACAGACTATGTGAAACAGAACACATGACATGCCATGGCTGGCCAGCATTAGACATGACAAAGACTATGAAACATGATTAGGGAGAGACATTCTTTTTCCTAAGATTTTAGTCATACTTTAAATGGGTGGGGACATAAGTTAGTTTGATATTTTTACTTTTATTTTATTTTATTTTTTGGTTTTTCGAGGTAGGGTTTCACTCTAGCCCAGGCTGACCTGGAATTCACTGTGTAGTCTCAGGGTGGCCTCGAACTCACGGCAATCCTCCTACGTCTGCCTCCCAAGTGCTGGGATTAAAGGCGTGCGCCACCATGGCCAGCTATTTTTACTTTTAGATGAGTACTTGCTTGTGAGCCAATGTCCCATATCAGTAATATAGACAATATACTCTTAAAGACAAATTTATTTTTTATTTTCTTAGAAGTATCAAGTAATCTTAAAGACAAGACAACAGCTGCTTGTACTTTGAATTTGAAACTGTCTCTCAAAAAATAAAATAAATTTAAAAGTTTTAAAATTGAATTTTGATTGACCCTTCCCCCACCCTTCTTTTTTTTGTTTGTTTGTTTGTTTGTTTCCCTCACTCTGGTCCAGGCTGACCTGGAATTAACTTATGGTCCATTCCAACTCCCTCCTCCTATCTGCCTCCCCAGTGCTGGGATTAAAGGCATGCTTACATAGATTCTTTTACTCAGTCTCTTCCCCTTGCCTCAATACCCATCCCTGTAATCTGTTCTTCTACTTAAGATCAACACCATCCCTCTCCTCCCTCCTCCCTCCCTTATAGCCTTTTTCTAGCTTACTGGCCTCTGCTACTGATTTTTGGTTCCAGCTCACACACAAATCTACACATTTGTAGCTAGGATCCATATATGAGAGAGAACATGCAATGTTTGGCTTTCTGGGCCTGGGTTACCTCACTTAGTATAATCCTTTCCAGATCCATCCATTTTGCAACAAATTTCATAATTTCATTTTTCTTTACTGCTGAACAGAACTCCATGGCTTGCACCATTTTTGTGTGTGTGTACAGTTTTATATGGTGGCTGGAGAATTGAACCCAGGCCAACAGACTTTGCAAGCAAGTACCTTTAACTATTAATGTCTCTTTTAGTCTATGTTTCCATTCTAATTTATGTATTTTTATCTTTAAAAATGTTTTTCCTATAAATATTTTCCTATAAATGGACACTTACTATGTGCTTGTTACTAAGGCAACAAAAAAGCATTTGGCCTTGTGGGTGGAATGGAGTCATACAGCAGCAGGCAAGTGTAACACTGGTAAGTGGCCCAACAGGGTGGAATGAGAAGACAAATAAAGATGAGCTGAACACGATGGTTTCTAGGAAGCAGTGTCATAAGATGGACAGGAAGGGGATTCTTAAGGATGGATAGACGGCAACCAGCCAAAATGGTACTGATAGAACGTGTTTGAGGCACACACGGGAAGAATCACATGCTATAGTATTTAAAAGGCACTTTTCTGGGTTCCTATGCTTCAGCAGTACAGAACACACGAGAGCCTTCTCATTACAAGCCCCTCTATAACAGTTTCTGTTTGCAAACTTAAGAGGTTCTATTGTTGTCTTCATTTTACAGCAGGGGTTAGGAAGATTACTGTATCTCAGATCGAATGGGTCAGTGAGTAGGAAAGTAAGAGTATGAACTATTCATATTGCAGATCCAAAGTCTACCACAGCCCTTTACCTTGCCCCTTGAGGTAGGATAATGGAACCTCTAAATTTAGGGGGAGATTTCAGAGGATGCAGAGCCTACAGAAATCAGAAAAAAAAAATGCGTGGCTATGTGTGACATGAAGTAGCGACTCTGGTTGACTCTGCCCCGAGGGCTGGGAAGAAGGGCTCTAGCAGAGTTGGTCATTACGACAGCTAATTCCAGAAAGATCAGCTTGGTGGAGTATCTCCCCTTTCCTGTTACACGAAGCAAGTGGAGTTGACCTGCATGAAGATGAGTATGGTGGTTTGATTCAGGTGTCCCCCATAAACTTAGGTATTCTGAATGCTAGTCTCCCCAGCTGATGGCAATTGGAAATTAACACCTCCAAGAGGTTGTGTATTTTGGGGGGTGGGTTTATGGGTGTCAAAGCCAGCTCCGCCTTGCTAGTGTTTGGCACACTCCTCTGCTGCTATTGTCCACCTTATGTTGGCCAGGGGGTGATGTCAACCCTCTGCTCATGCTATCGTTTTTCCCTGCCATCATGGAGCTTCCCCTCAAGTCTGTAAGCCAAAGAAAACCTTTTTTTCCCTCCCACAAGCTGCTCTTGGTTGGGTGATTTCTGCCAGAAATGAGAATCGGCCTCAACAATGAGCCATTGTGGATATTGTGGCATACCACCCAGATTCCCTGTGTTCTATGTGGAAAGCCCAAATTCTTGCAGTTCCAAGGAGTGTATGCCTTGAAGCTCTTAGCTTAGTGATAGAAAAATTCTCTTGACTTAAAAATGCTGCCTTGCCAAAGGACATTCTACATTCCCTGAGGACGTCTACATTCAATAAGTATTCCATGTAGGAGTAGAAAGTTCAGAAGAATTACTTGAGCTACTTTGACAAAAACAAATTGCATGAGTTTTTCTCCATTTGCAAGTATGAATCGTGATAAGTATATAAAGCATAATTTGAATTCAGACATATGAAGAAGGTTCTGACAAGTGGTATTTCTGATTCTGCTCAGCCTTTCCTCTTCTTCTTCTTAATATCAGCTATAGCTGTGGTGGATATCACACAGGTATCAACTCACCTTCCCCTGACTGCATCTCACCTCATACATGCACTTTGGGTGTTTTCACCCTAAGGATCTTCCAAGACCACGGAAGCTATAGTCAGTCTACACACCTTCTTAAGCCAGGTAAGTGCAAGAGTTAATAATACTGCCAGGGACAAACTTCAACCAGTGAGAAACAGTTACTGAGGAGATGTTCCTAGAATCTATGATTTTTTTTTTAAATTTCCATTTATTTATTAGAGATAAAGAGAGGGAAAGAGAGAGAGGGAGAGTGAGAATGGGCATGCCAGGGCCTCTAGCCACTGCAAACAAACTCCAGATGCACCCGGCTTACATGGGACCCAGAGAATCAAACTGGGATTCTTAGGCTTCGCAGGCAAATGCCTTAACCACTAATCCATCTCTCCAGCCCTTAACATCCTTTTAATACCTATTATCCCTCTATTAAAAATGATTAAGTATAAAAGTCTTTAAATGCTATTAAGCTACATTTAAATATATTTGCCGTTTATCAAGCTTTATTTAAAAGTTATTTTTTAATTATAGCTGACTTTCTGGGTTTCCTCTTATTGTTGCCCAAGGCTTAGCCCGTAAGAGTAAAGATTTTAGGGTTGGAGAGATAGCTTGTAGTTAAGGCACTTGCCTATAAAGCCAAAGGACCCATGTAAGACAGGTGCACAACATGGTGCATGTGTCTGGAGTTCCTTTGCAGTGGCTGGAGACCCATGCTCTCTCTCTCTTTCTCTCTCTCAAATAAGTATCAAAATATTTAAAAAAAAAAAAAGAATAAAGATTTTATAACTCCTTTCCATCTACTTTCAGTGTAAATGAGCCAGATTGAGTTAATGTCCATTTTCCAAATTATTTTGAGTACTAACTCTTTTTATTTTTTTATTTTTTTTAATTTTTGGAGAGAGACACAGAGAGAGACAGAAAGGGAGAGGGAGACAGATAGAGATGGGTGCGCCAGCAGTCTCTCAGCTGCTGTGAACGAAATCCAGATGTATGTGTCCCCTTGTGGGCAAGTGCAGCATTGCACCCTTGCATCACTTTGCATCTGGCTAAACGTGGGACCTGGAGATTGGAACCCAGTTCTTTGGCTTAGCAGGCAGGCGTCTTAACCGCTAAGCCATCTCTCCAGCCTGGTACTAACTCTTAAAAAGGGATGATATAGAGATATAATTTAGGCTCAAAGGCCAACAAAGACTGACCCAAACTTATTAACATTAAAAAGAACCATTTTGGGCTGGAGAGATGGCTTAGCAGTTAAGGCGCCTGCCTCCTAAGCCTAAGAACGTTGGTTCCAATCTCCAGGTTCCAATCTCCAGGTCCCACGTTTAGCCAGATACAAAGTGACACAAGGGCACAATGCAGCACTTTCCCACAAGGGGGCGCACACATCTGGATTTTGTTCACAGCAGCTGAGAGACTGCTGGCGCGCCTATCTCTGTCTTCCTCTCCCTCTCTCTGTGTCTCTCTTTAAAAATAAATAAATAAATAAATAAATAAATAAATAATAATAATAATAATAAAGAACCATTTTCTTCTAACTACAGGCCTGGTCCCAGATACTTCTAAGTTAAAAATGGAGCTAATTGAGAGAGGGAGGGGATGTGATGGAGAGTGGAGTTCTGAAGGGGAATGGGGGGAGGGGAGGGAAATATCATGGTTTATTGTCTATAAGTATAGAAGTTGTCAATAAAAAATTATTTAAAATGGAGCTAATTATTATTAAAGAATATCAAACTGGTTAAAATTACATTATTAGAGGGTATTGTTATTAGGAAATATAAAACTTCCATAACCAAAAGTTCAAGTCTTATCAAAACTAATTTTACTCTTAAGATACTGCTATACTTCTATTGATGTTTATAAAAGTTGTTCACAAACAGAACTTTAGACTTATGTTTTTCATTAAACTAATCCCCGATTGTATGTTCTTTTGTTCATAACAATAAGATTTCTTTCTTCTAAAATTTTTTTAATCAATTGAAGCCTTCAATAATCCCCATTTAGTGTTATACCTGAAGGTTAATCTTGCATGTCTTCCCAATGAACAAACTGGCTGTTTGATGATATAACACACAAATCTCTCTCTCTCTCTCTCTCTCTCCATATATATATATATATATGATCTCATATTATTCCTATTAGACAAATCCATTTAATAGAAAAATTCATTTCAATAGACAATCATACAAAGCTCATATTTTTATAGTTATATACAGTTGACAAAAATAATTGAAGCCTTAGCTGGGCATGGTGGCGCACACCTTTAATCCCAGCACTCAGGAGGCAGAGGTAGGAGGATCACCATGAGTTCAAGGCCACCCTGAGACTACACAGTGAATTCCAGGTCAGCCTGGGCTAGAGTGAGACCCTACCTTGAAAAACCAGCCAAACAAACAAACAAAAAAATCAAAGCCTTTTAGTGTTTTTAGTTTGACATCCTTTCAAATCTCTAAAACATTTGCCAGCACCAAGTAAGTAAAGTATTTTTATTTATTTATTAGTCTTTTAATTTTAATTTACTTTCTTTATCTAAGTTAATGTCTCTTTATTTTAGAGAGAACTTGTTTCTCTCACCTATAGTCACTTTTTAAAAAATATTTTATTTATATTTATTTATTTGAGAGAGAGGGAAGGAGAGAGAGAGAATGTGCAAGCCAGGGCATCCAGCCACTGCAAACAAACTCCAGAAACATGCACCCCCTTGTGCATCTGGCTTATGTAGGTCCTGGGGAATCAAACCTGGGTCCTTTGGCTTTGCAGGCAAGCGCCTTAACTGCTAAGCCATCTCTCCAGCCCACCTAGTCATTTTTAACCTTGAGTATAATATTTGTCTATGCCACCTGTAAATGTCATGTTACATACAGAAAGGTTGTATAAGGTAATAAGGGCTAGTAGACTGAATATAATTCAGGCAATTATTTCCTTGGTGGCTCTGATAAGCATCATTTTCCTGAAGAGTGGTCTGCATGCCTGTCCAGCATACAAAAGGGGGCTGAAAGTGAAGTTCCTATTAGAACTTCATCTGTAGCAGTTGTGGAGAACTAATTGCTGACTGTCCAGAGCCAAATATTCCTGGGCTATATTCACCCCATAGAATAGTCAATTTACTCTCTTTCTGTACATAACCTGACATCTCTTTGACCAGCGGAGACATCTGCCGTTCTGGGTTATAATTCTCTTTTTTTAATTTTTTTTTTTTTTTTTGATTTTTCAAGGTAGGCTCTCACTCTAGCTCAGGCTGACCTGGAAGAATTCTCTCTCTCTCTTTGTTTAACCTCAACAAAACCAGTTAGGATCTTTTGGTCCCTTTTAAGCAGTTCAATAGCAAACAAACAAGGAAGGGACCATACTTGGTAGATCCAAGATGACCTTTCGTTCATGTGTCTGTGTAATTAAAATAGTTTTAGGCTCTGTCAGGACAAGAGGAAAACACACTAAAAGGAAAGAGTCTCTTAAGCACATATTTCCCATTTGTAAATTTTGTAACAATTTCCCTTTTTTAATCAACCCTAGTGTGGCTGATGTTCCATAGCATTTTAGTTTTCTCTCAAGTCTTTTTAAAAAAAATTTTTTTATTGATGACTTCTATACTTACATACAAAAAAAGCATGATATTTCCCTCCCCTCACCCCATTCCCCTTTGGAACTCCAATCTCCATCATATGCCCTCCCTCTCTCCATTAGTCTTTCTTTTAATTTGATGTTATCATCTTTTTCTTCTATTATGAGGGTCTTGCGAAGGTATTGCTACTGTCCAGACAGAAATTGGCCTTGATATCCACGAACTTGCAATGCCTAGCAATATCTCTCAAGTCTTCTAAAGATCCATCTCTGTTTATTTACCTTTTCTGGTCTTTCTCCCTTTATTTTCTCTTTACCTTATAATTTCTGGTTACCAAACATTTCTCATTCAACACTTAAAGTTTTCTTTTAGTTTATCTTTTTAACCATTTTATCTTATTATAACCACCAGTAAAATCTTTTATTTACAAAACATTTTACTGTACAAACAAATCACATGTTGGTCTCATTTCCTTATGCTATATTTTATCCCCATCCCATTGAGGACCTGCCTCAGTGGGGTTATGAATGTATCAGCCAGGTTCTGTGGGGGAACACTGTCTTAAAATACTCCCTGTCACCTTATCATAAGACTTTAACATAACTGAAGGCTTTATGAACCACTGACTTCCATGCAAAAATTCTTTTGGACTATAAAACTTCCAAGCTCAAAGATAGCCAGATTAGACCTTATCAGGCCACTTGGGAAACAGCCTTAATCCTCTCTTAGCAGGTGATCAATAAACAAAAGAAAAGACTTTATCTTCCTATTATTCACTCCCAAGGAAAAGTGAATAGCAGATAGAAATAACCAGACTTCCCCCATCTTGGACTGTTCTGCAACCAAGGAACTTCAATGTATCACCCCTCCCCCCAACACACAGTCCCTTATGTATCCCCTAGTCTGTAAGGGAAGGGGACTTCTGACCATGCCTGGTCAGAGCCCTTCTCAGGTGTTCCCTAATAAACCTTGTTTCTGCCCACTTTTCCTAAAAATAACTACTTAAATTTGTTTGTCATTAGGAAGCTCTTATAAATAACTTTATAAAATAACAGATCAGATTTGATTTATAATATTTACCCAATATACACATATAGATTTTGTTATTTGTTGATTTTTGGAACCTTTTTCCTTATAAGCTCTCTGAAACACATTTTTAAAGTATGTAAGCAGGTTAACACATCATTAGAAATTTCTGACAAACTTAGTATTGAGTACTCCTGGGTCGAAGTCCCTTTAAGCTGTTCCCTGTTAACAGTTTCACAGGACCAGAGAGACAAAGAAAACTGAAACAGCTAAGGAAATTCTTTCATAATTACTTTTTAAAAATTAACTTATTTGAGAGACAGACGAGAAAGAGAGAGAGAGAGAGAGAGAGAGAGAGGAAGGGAGGGAGGGAGAGGGAATGGGCATGTCAGGCCCTCTAGCCACTGTAAAGAACTTGCATAGCCATCTTGCATCTGGGCTGTCCTGGGTACTGGAAAATTGAACCTGGCTCCTTAGGCCTTGCAGGCAAGTGCCCTAACTGCTAAGCCATCTCTCTAGTCCTCTTTCATAATTTCTACAAGAATTTCCCCTTGGGTCTGCAAAGAAACCTGTAGTAGCTGGGGACACTCCCCAGCACCCAACTTTTTCAGATCAAGCTCCAGCGCTGGGGAACATAGCAGCTACAAAGGCACCCAGGAGCACAGCAGCGACACTGGCACAAAATGCACCAAAGCCAGTGTCCCTGCCTGAGAGACTCAAGCACAGGGCTCTCTCTATGCCACTCACAGGCTCCCAGGTCCACCAGGGCTCAGCCTGGGATCTTATGTTTTTTCTAGGCTCTGCTCAGGGAGCAGAGACCCTGGGCAAAATCATGCACAGCTTTATACACTGAGGCACACACACACACACACACACACACACACACACACACACACACACACAGAGGCATCACAGTGCCTTCCCCATAATCCACATACTCATGGGTTCTAGCGCTCTCTACCAGAATTACAATGCCTCCCCCTTCTTGTTTTCCCCTCCCGGTTTTGGTGGTACATGAGAGAGGGCGGGGAGGGGAAGGCGCCACCTTGGAAGGAAGCCATTCAGTTCTCTGCCTGCCCATGTCCCAGACGAACTTCAGCAGTGCTTGGCTGTCAACTTGTGACTTGCAATTGGAGTCTATTCTGAGTCGGCCATGAGACCTTATGCCATTTCCATGGAACTGCAGAATGAGCCCACTTGACTTTTGTGGCCTTAATGGGGATCTTAAGGATGCCCAGCCATAGGACTACAAACTCAAACTCAGAGAACAAGTGAACTGAGTCGCCAATTCACTCACATATTCACACAGAGGTTAAATTACGGGTCCCTCTCCCCTTGTGGGAATTCTCTGGCTATCAGCTGTGTAAATTCCTCTTAATGCCCCCGCCCCCAAGGCCTCCATAAGTCCTAACCTTCAGCTCCAAACATACATTGAGTGACCCGACCCTGTCAGCCACCGTTTTGACTTTGCACTCACAGGGAATCTACTCAGAATGGCCCTAGAGGTGATCAGTCTCTGTTCTTCTTCTTCTTCTTTTTTTTTTAATTAAATTTTTTTTTTTATTGACAACTTCTATACTTACATACAAAAAAATGCCGGATATTTCCCTCCCCATACCCCTTCAGAACTCCAATCTCCATCATATCCCCTCCCTCTCTCCATTAGTCTCTCTTTTAATTTGATGTCATCATCCTTTTCTTCTATTATGAGGGTCTTGTGAAGGTATTGCTAGGCACTGCAAGGTCATGGATATCAAGGCCAATTTCTGTCTGGGCAGTTGCATTGTAAGAGGTCATACCCTTCCTTTGGCTCTTCCATTCTATCCGCCCCCTCTTCCGCAATGGGCCCTGAGCCTTGGAGGGTGTGACAGAGGTGTTTCAGTGCTGGGCACTCCTCCATCCCTTCTTCTCAGCACCATGTTGCCTTTTGGGTCATCCCAGTGGTCATCGCCATCTGAAAAGAGAAGCTTCTCTAACCAGAAGCCACCTGATTTTTGACAAAAATGCCAAAAATATTCATTGGAGAAAAGATAGCCTCTTTAACAAGTGGTGCTGGGAAAACTGGATATCTGTATGTAAAAGGATAAAAATAAATCCTTGTCTCAAAAATCAAGTCCAAATGGATCAGGGACCTTAATATCAGACCTGAAACTCTGAAACTGCTAGAGGAAAAGGTAGGGGAAATCCTTCAACATATTGGCACAGGCAAGGACTTTCTGAATATAACCCCAATTGCTCAGGGAATAAAACCACTAATCAACCATTGGGACCTCATGAAATTACAAAGCTTTTGTACAGCAAAGGACACTGTGAATAGAGCAGAGACAACCTACAGAATGGGAGAAAATCTTTGCCAGCTATACATCTGACAGAGGATTAATATCCAGAATATACAAAGAACTTAAAAAAAAACAGAACAATAAGAAGTCAAACAACTCAGTTAAGAAATGGGCTATGGAACTAAATAGAGAATTCTCAGAAGATGAAATACAGATGGCATATAAACATCTAAAAAAATGTTCCACATCCGTAGCCATCAGGGAAATGCAAATTAAAACCACTTTGAGATTCCATTTCACTCCTGTCAGAATGGCTACCATCAAGAAAACAAAGGACAATAAGTGTTGGCATGGATGCAGAAAAAGAGGAACACTTCTACACTGTTGGTGGGAATGTAGTCTGGTCCAGCCATTGTGGAAATCAGTGTGGAGGTTCTTGAAACAGCTAAAAATAGATTTACCATATGATCCAGCTATAGCACTCCTAGGCATATATCCAGAAGACTCTTCTCACTACCTTAGAGATACTTGCACAACCATGTTTATTGCTGCTCTATTCACAATAGCTAGGAAATGGAACCAGCCTAGATGTCCCTCCACAGATGAATGGATAATAAAGATGTGGTACATTTACACAATGGAGTTCTATTCAGCGGTAAAGAAAAATGAAATTATGAAATTTGCAGGGAAATGGATGGATCTAGAAAGGATCATTCTAAGTGAGGTAACCCAGGCTCAGAAAGCCAACATCACATGTTCTCTCTCATATGTGGATCCTAGCTACAAATGTATAAACTTGTGTGTGAACTGGAACCAAAAATTGGTACCAAAAATCAGTAAACTGGTAAAAAGCTATAAGGGAGGGAAGGGAGGGAAGTACTTAAGTGTATGGTATTGCACATATGTAAGTAGAAAAACAGATTACAGGGAGGGGATTGGCCTAAACGAGGCCATGGGAAGAGAACACATAAAAGAAGGGCAGGGGGGAGTCAATCAAAATTCAAGATATTGTGAATAAGACTTATGTAAACCTACTTTTTTGAATAATGGCACATCCTGAAGCTGTAGACTGTTACTAGAAAAATTTCAGTGCCTGGCATGGGATACCTTCCAGTGAGTTGTTGGCCAAGGAGGTCCTGGAAGCCTCCAAAACATTAAAGGCTATTGCCAAAGCCCTTGGTTTCCCTTGAGAAACAGATAGTAAGACCCTATTGCTGAAGACATCTCTTGCCTGAGAGGCAAGGTCACTGAGAAAGCAAGGTGGTGCTGAGCAGAAAACCTTCTCCCTGTAGACCAGCCAACTGAAAGCTAGAAAAAGCTTCACTGCATGCAGCCGTATGGGACACAGAAGTCATCAGCAGTGAAAACAGTGGACACTTAATATTCAAGTTTGGCCATACAGGCCCAATGACTGAACAGGTGCAATAGTGGCATGTCTACTCTTGGGGTAACCAACTGCTCCATAATTGGCCTGAAGGCCCTCTCTATGGGAGGGAATACCTGGTACTGAAAAACCTAAGCAAAAGTCTATGGCAGGTGAGGGCATGAGCCTTAGGGGTATAAAGCCTGCTCTTGTCTGGCTAAATGTATATATTATTCCCACCAAGCTGCCCTGAAAGCACTACACTTAATGTTCATATTCACATATTAATCCTACAGTCTCTGTTCTTAACCCCCAAACAGTCTGCTTTCTTGTCTCCATGACCTGCCTTGGCCATTTTCACCTAGTGGCTCTGTACTTCTTCCTTTCCAAATCTGGTTGAGGCTTGGGCATCACAAGAGAGCAGAGCTCCAATGTGAATTTGGACAACAGAAACCATCAGCGAGCACTCTTTCCAAATTGTTCAGAGACTCCAAACCCCTACAGATCCTCAGCTGCTGTGCATGCAAGACTCTTGGGATTCAGTCTCCTGACCAACGCACCAGCTATGTTATAGGAAATGAGCAAGTCAGTGAGAATAATCAGGCAAAAGACACTTCCGAGAGAGGGAGAGAGCCTTTCTTCACACACAGACCTCTGCTAGCTAACACCAGAGAAAGACAGAGGTCCTCAACACAGATGGTTTGGGAGTCATATACCTTTTCAATCCTTTATCTGAATTTTCCTGTGCTTGGAGAGGGGAGAGATTTACAGTCCAGGAGTATAGGATTCTGTCAATAAAATTAAATACAGGTAGCTGTCTCCCAAGGTAAGGTAGCTATATATTGTCCACAGGGGTCAGGCTTAGAGTCACAGAATTCTTGTTAGCTACCATCAAAGGAGTCTCCCCTGCTGCAGTTTCAGAGGAGGAAAGTGCAACATCTATTGCTTCATTGATAGTCCTAGGTACATTTATATTTCTTATAGATACATTGATCATACTCCACCTAAACTAATACAAGCTAGACATATTAGAAATATGATGTTTCTTCAATAGGATTAGCTGATAGACTATGAGCTGGACAATCCCAATAATAGTTATCTACAGGTTGGAGAGCTGGGGAACGCAGTAGCTGCTTATCCACATGGCTGGATGCCTCAGCAGTCCCAATCTACCACAGAAGGCCTGGAGAATTCCTGGAGAGCTTCTGGTCTTCAGTCAGTGTTAGAAGGCTGTTGAAAGGGGGTTCCAATGTCCAAAGAGGATAGCTGACACATGGTAAATGCCCACACCAGCAAGTAGCATGGGCAGCCAGACAAAAAGCTCCATAGTTTCCTGGGGCTTCCTTATATACAGCCCACAAACAGAAGGGTCACCCATTCTGGAGGAAGGACTTCCTCAGTTAATGCTGCTGGAAATGCCCTCACAATCCTGCCCAAGAGGTGTGTATCTTACCTGATTGATCAAGTTGCCAACAGAATTTGTCCATCACATGTGAACCCACTGTCAACTTGATACCAAAGCATCAGGACATTAACAAGGTCATAATCTCACCTAACATGATATAACTATCCCATGTATATCTAGAAGCACTCTATTCTTCCACCTAAATACATTGGACAGTCCCTGGAGGAATACTTAGTTTCTAGTGTCTACTAAATTTAAATATACTATAACAGCACTTAACTATTTATATTATCTCAATATATTCTTAATATATGTGCACATGTGCACAAACACTCAACAAAATAGAAACACTTGTGGCAATTACAAGCCTTGTTTCTGTAACTGGTCATGTGTCATTAGCTGGTATTTATAAATATCTTCTACTACCCATTCTATATTTCCTCCACCTTCAGCAAGCACCTCAGAAGGTCTTGGTTCTTTACCTGGAGGGGTGACCCACACTTTCATTCCTGAAGAGTCTGGGTCATGTATTACCTTGCCTTTATTGAGTCACTGCCGTTTCCCACTGACCTTGATCACAGGACATTATAATACGAAGAAGTACCCTAAAGGAGCTCCTGCACTCCAGACGTACTCTTCTTTAGCTCTGTAGTAGAGGTGGAACCCAGTTCTACCTGTAGACTAGATCAATCACTCCTGCTAGCAGAGTAAGTCCCTTAGTTTGTTGACTGTGGGACATCAGGGGCCCAAATGGCCAGGGGTTTGTCTTAGCTTCCAGTTCAGTAGAATGTTTTTGGTGCCTCTTGATTGAGACACTACCACCTCTGGAACCAAGACCTCTAGGCCAGAAGAGTGTAAGGTTGCAGGAACAGAAGGCAAAAATTTGGTACTGGGTCACTGGGGATGATAGTGAGTGGAACCATTCCCATTTTCATCCTTTGATTTCTCAACCTATGAATCCTGGCAACAGGAGAAACGGTACCACATACTAGATATAATTCAGGGCATATACAGAGAGAACCAAACCCTTCTCCAACATTCCTGGTTATTGCCACCTAGTTGACACTACAACTGTTTTTTTTTTAAAGGCCAATCCACCATTCTATCAAGCCAGCTGCTTCAGGGTGGTGGGGCACATGGTAAGACCACTGAATTCCATGAGCATGAGCCCACTGCCACACTTCCCGGGCTGTGAAGTGAGTTCCTTAGTCAAAAGCCATGACAGTGAGTAGGCATTCTGTAAGCCCATGGGTGGTAGTTCTGGCAGAAGTACTACATGCAGGAAAGACAAATCCAGACCCAGAATAAGTGTTTATTCCAATAAGGACAATAAGCTGCCCTTTGATAATGGAAGTGGCTTGATGAAGTCAACCTGCTACCAAGCTGCTTGCCAATTAACCAGAAAATGATGCCATAGTGGGGGCTTGGTGTTGGTCTCTGTTGCTGGCAGATTTGGCACTCAGCAGCAGCCATAGCCAGGTCAGCCTTGGTGGGAGGAGGTCCATGATGTTGAGCCCATGCATAGCTCCGTCTCTGTCACCATGGCCACTTTGCCCATACACCCTTGGGAAATGAGGGAAAGCCAGGGAAAGAAGCTGTCTGCTATCCACAGAACAGGTCAGCCTATCTACTGTCTACATGATTATTAAAGTCATCCTCTGCTGAAATCTCCTTGTGATGAGCATTTACATGGGACATAAGTTTCTTTATATCCTTTGCCCATTCAGATAGGTCTATCCACATACGCCTTCCCCAAATATCTTTCTCATCATTTTTCCACTTGTGCTCCTTCCAAGTTCCAGACCATCCAACCAAACCATTGGCTACAGCCCATGAATCAGTATATAACCAGATATCCAGAAATTTTTCCTTCTAAGCAAAATGCAGAACCATGTGCACTGCCAGAAGTTCGGCCCATTGTGAAGACTACCTTCACCACAGTCCTTCAGAGCTGTCCCAGAAAGGTTTCATAATGTTGCCCCTGTCCACTTCTGGAAGGGACCTGCATAGCATACAGAACCGTTTGCAAATTAGGCTCTGGTCTTCTCCTCCCTAGTCAAACCATCATAGGACACACCCCATGATGCCATAGGTGAATGCTTGGGGCCAGAAAGCATTGTAACAGAACTAGGAGTCACAGGCATTTGGGCAAATTCTTCATGTAGCTTACTTGTGCCTTCAGGGCTTTCTCAAGCTTGATCACATAACTACCACTTCTATTTGATGAAAAATGCTACTGTGCACATCCAACTTTATGACTTTGTAGGTCAGATAAAACCCAGCTCATGATGGGCAACTCAGGTCGCATGGTAACTTGGTGACTCATCGTCAAGTATTCAGTTTTCATGAAGGCTCAATAGCAGGTCAAGAGGTGTCAATCAAAGGGAGAATAGTTGTCCTCAGATGATGGCAAGGTCTTGCTCCAAAATCTCAAGGGTCTCCACTGTCATTCATCTATGGGGGCCTGCCAAAGACTCCAAGCAGTCTTCTTGTCTGCCACCAACACCTCAAGTATCATCAGATCTGCTGGATCATATGGCCTGCACAGCAGCCTGGACCTGTTGAAGAGCCTTCACTTGTTCTAGGCACAACTGAAAACTAGCAGCTTTCCAAGTCACTTGATCTATGCCTTAACTGCTACGCCATTTCTCCTGCCCCTAAATATTTTTTTTAAGAACAAGAGAGATGGGATGGAAAGATGCCTTAGTGATTAAAGCTCTTGCCTGCAAAGCCCAAGGACCCAGGTTTGATTCCCCAGGACGCACATAAGTCAGATGCACAAGAGGGCACACGTGTCTGGAGTTTGTTTGCAGTGGCTGGATGCCCTGGCACACCCATTCTCTTTCTCTCTCTCTCTCTCTCTTTCTCCCTGCCTCTTTCCCCCTTTCTCAAATAAATAAATAAAGGTAAAATATTAAAAACAAAAGAATGAGAAAGAATGCAAAAGCCAGCTAGTATCTTGTAGCAAAAATAAAAACACTATCTAATATTCAAATTGGCAAGTAATCTCAATATATGCCACTCTATAAACATACAAATGGCCAATAAGAACACAGGAAGTAGTCAAAGGTCTAGTCACTAGAGAAATGAGTGAGATACTACCTCACACTTACTGAGTTGATTATTATTACAGTTACCTTTTTGTTGCTGGGACAAAACCTCTGACAATCCAGCTTCGTGACATTCTGCTGCTGTTTTCCTGAATTCTGGGTAATCACACTCCTGTAACAGAAGTGACTAATAGTCTGTTGCGAAGATACAAAGAAGTAGTAAGAGGCATTGACCTAACTGGAGATCCTGGTTGGTTCATACTGAGTGAGAAAGTTCTGGAATCAAAACATACATACATGAAAGGCTCCCAACTCCTCAATCTGTAATACCAAAAAGCAAGCTCAGCAAATGTAAAAGTGTAATACAGGTCCTTATTTTATTTTTATTATTATTCTAAATTTCTGTAGGAGGTTTTTGTCATCATTCTAACCAGGATTCCTCCATAAGGCCCTATTTTAATGCAGCCCAGTTCTACCACCCTGGCTACAGCTTAGAAATACTCTAGTGGAAATATAATGTCTCTATGAGTTCATTATTAAAAAGTAGATTCCCTAGGATAGGCAATTTCTTTGTTTTAACATTTTATTTAATTTTGTTATTAATTATGTACATACGTAGTATGGAAACATCATGTATTGGTAACCGCCTTTCCTTCATCCTTACCACCTTTCCGAAGGGGTCCCTCCTCATTGGGGTTGCAGGTATTCCCCATGGGGATTGTGGTTATGCATTGGGAGCAGCGGTCCATTATTGGGGAGAGGCAATGCCTTTGGGCATGATGTCCCAACTTGTGGCTCTAACCCTCTTTCCACCCCCTTTTCTGCAAAATTTCCTGAGCCATGCTGGGTGTGTTTTAAGTCAGTGATGGGCTCTTAGAAACCTTTGGATCTCTGCTTTGGTAGGTCTTGAGTGTCCTCAGCACCTTTCACCCTGGCACTGATTGTCAGGTTCACTATGGAAGCAGCACTCTTGCTCATCTCCCCCATTCCTCTGTGGATTCAGCTGGGGCATGGCTGGAAGTGTGAAAGGTCGTTTATCTCCTCGGGTCTCATTCCCATCTGAAAAAGAGAAGCAGATTCTCCAACAGAGAATGAAGTCAGAACAGGTTAAATGGGATAAGTGTCATTAATTTAGAGAGAATTTGATGGACGTAGTCCCTCTTTTAGCCCAAGATTAGTGGGAGCTTGACATTGGAGAGTAAAGTCATTATCTGACCTGTTTCCCAATTCTGACCTGTTTCCTTCCACTGAGCAGATCTCTTACCCAATCAGAAAGCTTATTGGTTACCCACCAAGGCTGTGTGCCACTATTACACATGGAGCTACATCATGTCAGGGTGTTTGCTTCTGAGTAGCTTAGACCCCAGGTTTCTTGGACAGTTGTTGGCCACTTTTCCCCAATAGCTCATGTAGTGCCTTCCAGAATTAGATGGGCTAACGCTCTGGGGTCTGGCTCTCTCCCAGAACCCAGCCAGGTCTCTCCATGTTCCATGCCAATAGCAAATGGTGTCTTCAGCAGTAGAGTTTTACCATTTATCACAGGTGGGTAATCAAGTGCTTTAACAGAAGTCTGTCTTGTCTTGGGGACTTTTGTAGGTTTCTCTGATCTGGGTCATTGTATGTGTGGTGGGGGTTTGGGGGATAACCACATCCTGGTACTGGGAGTTACAGGCCAGAGCCAAGGGGGAAAAAAGAAAAGTGAAAAAATGTAAGGTTAGGTTTCATCCCACCCCCTCCAGAGCCCTTCTTTTCAGGTGCTCACCCCATGCACCATCAACCTGTTAGTCTGTCCCTCCCTATTGTCCAGGACTCGACTTGCCTATCAAGAATGTCAGCAACTCCGCTGATCCAGGCTAGGAACTGCAGATGAGTGAGACCATGCAGCAACTGTCTTTCTGTGACTGTGTGAATTTGCTGGGTATGATCTGTTCCAAGACTGCCCATTTTTCTACAAATTTCACTGTGTCATTTTTTCTTACTGCTGAGTAGAATTTCATCATGTAAATGGACCACAGCTTGGTTATCCATTCATCTCATGATTGGGCACCTGGGTTGATTCCAAGTCTTAGCAATTGTGAATTGAGCAGTTATAAACATGGTTGAGCACATATCTCTGTAGTGAAGCATGGAGTATTTAGGGTAAATGGCTAAAAAGTAATAATAACTGGGTTTGATGGTAGTTCTATATTCATCCTTTTCAGGAATCTCCATATTGATTTCCATAGTGGTTGTACAAGCTTACAAACCCACCAACAGTGAATGAGGGTTCCTATTTCTCCACACCAACATTTGTTGTCATTTGATTTTCCTTTTTTTTTTTTTTTTTTCAAGGTAGGGTCTCACTCTAGCCCAGGCTGACCTGGACTTCACTATGGAGTCTCAGGGTGGCCTTGAACTCATGGTGATATTCCTACCTCTGCCTCCCAAGTGCTGGGATTAAAGGCGTGCGCCACCACGCCCAGCTGTCATTTGATTTTCTAATGATTGGCATCCTTACTGGAGTAAAGTTGAATCTCATAGTTGTTTTAATTTGCATTTACCTAATAGTTAGCAATGTTGAACATTTTCTTAAGTGTGTGTTAGCCATTTGTATTTCTTCCTCTGAGAACTCCCTATTCAGTTCTCTGCTCCATTTCTGGAGTGGGTTGTTTGATTTTTTATTGTTTAGATTTTTGAGTTCTTTGTAGATTCTAGATATTAGGCCTCTGTCAGTAGTATATCTGGCATTTTTTTCTCCTATTCTGTGGGTAATTTGTCGGCTCTGCTTATGGTATGTTTGTCTCTGCAAAAGTTTTTCAGCTTCATGAGATCCTGTTGGTTGAGTGCTGAAGTTCCTGAGCTACTTGGATTTTGTTCAGGAAGTCTTTCCTCATTCCTATATCATGGAAAGTTCCTACTATGTTTTCTTCCAGTAGTTGAAGAGTTTCAGATCTTATATTGAGGACTTTAATCCATTTCAACTTGATTTTTCTGTAAGGTGAGATGTGTGCCTCTCATATTTTTCTCCATGTGGTCATGCAGTTTGTCCAACACCATTTGTTGAAGATGCTGTCTTTTCTCCAGTCTACATTATTGGAGCCTTTGTCAAAGATCAAGTAGCTGTAGTTACTTGACCTAAAGTCTGGGTCTTCAACTCTGTTCCATTGGTCTATATTTCTGTTTTTATGCCAATACCATGCTGTTTTTATTACTATGGCTTTATAATATTGCTTTATATCAGGTATGCTGAGGATATGGTTGGATATCCAAGGCCTGCTGCCATTCCATATGAATTTTCAAATCATTTTTTCTATCTCTGTGAAGAATGCTGCTAGAATTTTTATTGGTATTGCATTAAATCTGCATAATGCTTCTGGCAGAATTGCCATTTTCACAATATTAATTCTACCTATCCAGGAGCATGGGAAGTCTTTCCATCTTCTCAAGACCTGCTCAATTTCTTTCTTTTTAAAAATTAATTAATTAATTAATTAATTTATTTTATTGACAACTTCTATACTTACATACAAAAAACACGATATTTCCCTCCCCTCCCCCATTCTCCTTTAGAACTTCAATCTCCATCATATCCCCTCCCCCTCTCCATTAGTCTGTCTTTTAATTTGATGTTATCATCTTTTTCTGCTATTATGAAGGTCTTGCAGAGGTATTGCTAGACACTGTAAGGTCATAGATATCAAGGCCAATTTCTGTCTGGACAGTTGCATTGTAAGGAGTCATACCCTTCCTTTGGCTCTTCCATTCTATCCACCCCCTCCTCCGCAATGGGCCCTGAGCTTTGGAGGGTGTGACAGAGATGTTTCAGTGCTGGGCACTCCTCCATCCCTTCTTCTCAGCCCTATGTTGCCTTTTGGGTCATCCCAGTGGTCATCGCCATCTGACAAGAGAAGCTTCTCTAACCAGAAGTGAGAGTAGGATTAATATGTGAACATGAACATTAAGTGTAGTGCCCCCAGGGCAGCTTGGTGGGAATAATACATACATTTAACCAGACAAGAGCAGGCTTTATACCCCTAAGGCTCATGACCTCACCTGCCATAGACTTTTGCTTAGGTTTTTCAGTACCAGGTATGTATTCCCTCCCATAGAGAGGGCCTTCAGGCCAATTATGGAGCAGTTGGTTACCCCAAGAGCAGACATGCCACTGTTGCACCCGTTCAGTCATTGAGCCTGTATGGCCAAACTTGAATTTTCAGTGTCCACTGTTTTCCCTGCTGATGACTTCTGTGTCCCATACGGCTGCATGCAGTGCAGCTTTTTCCAGCTTTCAGTTGGCTGGTCTACAGGGAGAAGGTTTTCTGCTCAGCACCCCCTTGCTTTCTCAGTGACCTTGCCTCTCAGGCAAGAGATGTCTTCAGCAATAGGGTCTTACTATCTGTTTCTCAAGGGAAACCAAGGGCTTTGTCAGTAGCCTTTATTGTTTTGAAGGATACTGGGACCTCCTTGGCCAACAACTCACTGGAAGGTATCCCATCCCAGGCACTGAAAATTTTCCAGTAACAGTATACAGCTTCTGGATGTGCCATTATTCCACAAAGTAAGTTTACATAAGTCTTATTCACACTATCTTGAATTTTGATTGACACTCCCCCTGTTCTTCTTTTACGCATTCTTTTCCCATGGCCTCGTTTAGGCCATTCCCCTCCCTGTAATCTGTTCTTCTACTTACATATGTGCAATACCATACACTTAAGTCCTTCCCTCTCCTGCCTCCCTTATAGCTTTTTACCAGCTTACTGGTTTCTGGTACCTATTTTTGGTTCCACTTCACACATAAGTCTATACATTTATAGCTAGGATCCACATATGAGAGAGAACATGTGATGTTTGGCTTTCTGAGCCTGGGTTACCTCACTTAGTATAATCTTTTCCAGATCCATCCATTTCCCTGCAAATTTCATAATTGCATTTTTCTTTACTGCTGAATAGAACTCCATTGTGTAAATGTACCACATCTTTATTATCCATTCATCTGTGGAGGGACATCTAGGCTGGTTCCATTTCCTAGCTATTGTGAATAGAGCAGCAATAAACATGGTTGTGCAAGTATCTCTAAGGTAGTGAGAAGTGTCCTCTGGATATATGCCTAGGAGTGCTATAGCTGGATCATATGGTAAATCTATTTCTAGCTGTCTCAAGAACCTCCACACTGATTTCCACTATGGCTGGACCAGCTTACATTCCCACCAACAGTGTAGAAGTGTTCCTCTTTTTCTGTATCCACACCAACACTTATTGTCATTTGTTTTCTTGATGGTAGCCATTCTGACAGGAGTGAAATGGAATCTCAAAGAGGTTTTAATTTGCATTTCCCTGATGGCTACACATGTGGAACACTTTTTTAGATGTTTATATGCCATCTGTATTTCATCTTCTGAGAACTCTCTTAAGTTCCATAGCCCATTTTTTAACTGGGTTGTTTGATTTCTTATTATTCTGTTTTTTGAGTTCTTTGTATATTCTGGATATTAATCCTCTGTCAGATGGGAGAAAATCTTTGCCAGTTATGCATCTGACAGAGGATTAATATCCACCCCTCCAGCCCAAGTCTAGGTGATTCTCTGATTAAAGTCTTGGCCCCAATTTACTGGATAAACATTTGAGTCCATGCTTTATAATAAGATGTGATAATGAATAAAAGAGAAAAAACTCTAGTCCTTGCAAAACATGTTCACACAAAAACTAAAACAGAAAGGCATGGTGGCATACTTTAATTCTAGCACTTGGGAGGCAGATGTAAGAGGATTGCTGTGAGTTTAAGGCCAGCCTAAGACTACATAGTGAATTCTAGGTTAGCCTGGGCTAGAGCAAGACCCTGCTTCAAAAAACCAAAAATAAATAAACAAAGAACAAAACAAAACAACTAAAACAAATCAGCAATATGTGCTGTGGAAAAAATAATGCATGAAAGCAGAGAAGTTAATTTTAAAGATAGACTTTACTTTCTGAACTTATTTAATTTCCATAGCAAAATTAAGCAAGAAGTAAAAAGAATGCTCAAATATACCCTGTACCCACACATACACAGCATCACTACTATTGACAGTCCTCACTAACGTGGAATATTTGTTACAATTGATGAACCTATATTGATACATCATTATCATCCACAATCTACAGTTTACATTACAGTTAATAACAACATATGTTGGCCACTAAAATATCAGAATTGTTTATTGCCCTGGAAATCCCCTGTACTCTGCTTTCTCTACTTTCACCATAGTTTTGACTTTTCTGAAATTTCATATAGAGCATATCATACACAGCATATAACTTTTTCCAGTGGGCTTCCTTTCCCTTAACCAGAAGTTTTATTTATTAGAAGTCCACTGTCTAAATTACCACAGGTTACTTACACATCTTCCTATTTAGTGGTACACTGCTTGCTTCTAAACTTTGGCAACTGTAAATAAAACTGCTATAAAACATGCAGGTTTTATGTAGGCATACATTATCAATTTCTCATCATTAGTTTGGTAAGAAACTGCCAAAGAAGATGACAGATAAGACCATAAGCTGATCTAAGAAAAATACAATCTATACAAAAGGAGCAATGTCCAATACTCTGTGTCAGAAGGATCCTGGCCTAGAAACAGTAAAATAAAATTAGTGAGAATAAGGGGAGACAGTGAAAAAAAAAAAGGCATAATGTTAAAGAAATAGTGAAGATCAGATCTCAGTACCTTCAGGAACACTGTATGAACTAGAGCTTCTCCTCCAAAAGAGGTAAAAGCCATTAGAGTTTTGATTTGGAGGTGACAAAACATGATTTATGTTTTCCCCACATGACTGCAGATACATTTAGTTAGGGGTAATGATATAGATGCTGAGAAAGAGGCAGGCTGAGTGCCCAACAGCAATCCCTGGGGGATGATGATGACTTACACTAGTGTAAGAAGGGAGGTAAGGAACAGGAGTTCCATTTGAAATGCATTCGGAAGAAAGAATCAACAGGATTTGTTGATGGGTTGGATAGGGGTATAAGGTAGTCAAGAATGCTCCCTGAGTACTGGCTGAGCAGATGTCATTAAGTCAGATGGGAGAGACCATCAGAAGAGGCAGGAGTTCTATGTGAGGGAGGGGAAGAAAAGTTCCATTTTAGACACATTATTTTAAAACCTTTAAATACTTGAGTGGACATGTAAGTAGGAGATTCAATACATGAAACTGAATTTCAGGGCTGGGGAGATGATTCAGCAGTTAAAGCTTGCGAAGCTTGCCTGGGTTGGCCAAGCTTTGATTTCCTAGTACCCACGAAAAGCCAGATGCACAAAGTGTTGCATGTGTCTTGAGTTTATTTACAGTAACAAGAGGCCCTGACTGGTCATTAGTTTGCTCTCTCTTTCTCAGATCTCTCCCCTCATATTTTTTTTTTTTAAGAAACTGAATTTCAAGGTGTGTCCAAATCTATGTACATTTGGAAATTCAGCATTATTTAAAGCCATGAAATTAGATGAAATCATACTGGGAGTGGGTAGACAGGCATAAACCCAGCACTGCACTGATTAGAAGTCAGTGAGATGATGAAGAAGCCCCGAGTAACAACAGCCATTGAGCAGTCACTGAGGCAGGAAGAGTTCCCCCTCCTCCCAGTGTGTGGCGGTGTCCCGGAATCCAAAGGAAGGGTGTATTTTATGAAGTGTTTTAACCATTCCAAACATTAATAATGAGTAAAAGGAAGTCAGATTAGCAAAGTGGAAAGCAACCTAAAACCAGCTTTCAGCACAATTTATTCTTTCTAAAGAGAATGGGAGAGTTAATATAATTATTCAAACAACAAAAACAAAAAAAATCTGGGTATGGTGGCTTTGCACCTTTAATCCCAGTGCTCAGGAGGCAGAAATAGGAGGATCACCATGAGTTTGAGGCCAGCCTGTGCTACAGAGTGAATTCCAGGTCAGCCGGGGCTATGGCAAGACTCTGCTTCAAAAACAAAACAAGGGCTGGAGAGATAGACCAATAGTTGAGGTGCTTGCATGCAAAGCCTAAGGATCCCTGTTTGATTCTTCAGTGCCCAGGTAAAACCAGATGCACAAAGTAGTACATACATCTGGAGTTTGTTCATTGTACTGGCTAGAAGCCCTGGCATGCCCATTCTCTCTCTATCTGCAGCTTTCTCTCTCTGTTTTTCTCTTTCTCAAATAAATAAATAAATAAATAAATAAATAAATAAATAAATAAATACATACATATATATATTGGTTTTTCAAGGTAGGTCTCACTCTAGCTCAGGCTGACCTGGAATTCACTCTGTATTCTCAGGGTGGCCTCGAACTCATGGTGATCCTCCTACCTCTGCCTCCCGAGTGCTGGGATTAAAGGCATGCGCCACCATGCCTGGCTATAAATAAATATATTTTTAAAACAAAAAATAAAAGATATTTAATCAGAGTTTTTCTGTGTGCACATATCTTGAAGAGAATTCAGTGCACACCTTGGAGAATTACCTAACCCCACTTTAAAAATATATATATATTTTAGATTTTATTTTTATTTATTTATTTATTAGAGACAGAGAGAGGGAGAGAGAGAGAGTGTGTGTGTGTGTGTGAGTGAGAATGGGCACACTAGGGCCTCTAGCCACTGCAAACAAACTCCAGAAGCATGTACTACCATGTGCATCTGGCTAACATGGGACCTGGAGAATTGAACCGGGGTCTTCAGGCTTCATAGGCATGTACCTTAACCACTAAACCATCTCTCCAGCCTCTAACTCCACTTTTTGTTACATGAAAAGTTATTTGTATTAATAAGAACCATATATTCTCTATGATATGTGAGCCATAGTGTATAACATATATAAGTATGCCTATATAAGGGAGCAAGTGAGAATTAAACCGATAAAGATAGAACTAAAATCAAAAGTGAATTCAAAAAGATGAGCTGGAAGAAAGGGGGGAGAGCAAACAGAAACATGTAATACAGAAGGTAGGGGAGTGGGGGTGGGGGAGAGAAGGAGATGGGAAGGGGAATAAAAAACTGTTTTTGAAAATGTCAGAATGATGATACCTATTTCTCTATATGACAATTTTTTAAAAAGCTTTTTTAAAAAAGGAAAACTAGCCAGGTATGGTGGTGCACGCCTTTAATCCTAGCACTCACGAGGCAGAGGTAGGAGGATTGCTGTGAGTTTGAGGCCAACCTGACATTACATAGTGAATTCAGGTCAGCCTGAGCTAGAGCAAGATCTTACTTGGGGAAAAAAAAAAAAAAGGAAAACTATGTATGTACTTAGGCTACAAACAAGTTCAGGTGAAGAGCAATTATGGTAGAAATACAGAAACACTGAATGGAAGTAAATTTCATTTTTTGGGATAGAGAGAGGTACAGCATGACAAAACTCTCCACAATTGAAGTTGAGGAACAAAGGAAGATGAGGAACAAAGGAAGATAGAAAAGGAAGAAATAGACGAAAAGAAAAGGGGCAAAAGAGAAAAATCAGGAAGCCAGAAAAAGTAAGTGGTGATTCTTATAAGTTTTGCCTCTTAGAAATAACCACGGACAAAAGTATAGGGAGTCCTAATATACAAACGTATAATATGCAGACGTACTCCAGACACATGTACCACCTTGTGCATCTGGCCTATGTGGGCACTGGGGAATTGAACAGAGGTCCTTTGGCTTTGCAGGCAAGCACCTTAACCACTAAGCCTCTCTTCAGCCCCAATTTTTAAAAAAATTTAATTATTGATTTTATTTATTTGAGAGAGAGAGAGAGAGAGAGAGAGAGAGAGAAGGAAAGAGAGAGTAAATGGGTACACCAGGGCCTTCAGCTGCTGCAAACAAACTCCAGACACATGTGCCACCCATCTGGCTTATGTGGGTCCTGAGGAACTGAACATGGGTTCTTTGGCTTTGTCGGCAAGCTTCTTCTTAACTGCTGAGCCATCTCTCCAACCCACAAATGGATTTTTGACTGGTGCTAGCAAACCCAGGTGAGCTATATATCCAGCCCATAAATGGCTTTTTTTTTTTTTTTTTGGTTGTTCAAGGCAGGGTTTCGCTCTAGCTCAGGCTGACCTGGAATTCACTATGTAGTCTCAGAGTGGCCTCGAACTCATGGTGATCCTCCTACCTCTGCCTCCCATGCACCACCACACCTGGCCATAAATGGATTTTTATATTTATTATTTATTATCTTTTGGAGATAGGATCTTTTGTATACCAGGTTGGCCTCAAACTAGATATGTAGCCAAGGATAGCTTTGAATTTCTGATCCTTTTGCCTCTACCTCCCAAGTTCTGGGATTGCAGGTGTGCACCACTATGAACCTGGAACTTGGTGCATATCCCAGATAAGCACTATATCAACTGAGTTATATCACTGGCCCACAAATGTATTTTTTAATGTAATTTTATTTGTTTATTTATGAGAGAGAGAGAGAGAATGGGCACACCAGGGCCTCTAGCCACTGCAAATGAACTCCAGACACATGTGCCACCTTGTGTATCTGGCTTACATGAGAGCTGGAGAATAAAACCTGGATCCTTAGGCTTTGCAGGCAAGCACTTTAACCACTAAGCCATCTCTCCAGCTCTAATTTTATTTTTTAATAATTTGTTTAGGGATGGACAGATGGCTTAGTGGTTAAGCACTTGCCTGTGAAACCTAAGAACCCTGGTTCGAGGCTCTATTCCCCAGGACCCACATAAGCCAGATGCACAGATGGCGATGCATCTGGAGTTTGTTTGCAGTGGCTGGAGGCCCTTGTGCACCCATTCTCTCTCTCTCTCTCTCTCTCTCCCTCTTTCTCTGTCTGTTTCTAATAAAATAAATAAAAATAAAACAAAAAAATTTAAAAAATAATAATTTGTTTAGAACTGAAGCATATTCCCTTACCTACCTTCATATAACTAATTCCAAGTGGCTGCTTTGGATTTAATTGCATGGAGGTTAAATAAGTTTGAATACCTTCCTGTCATCTGAATGCTGGCTTGCTTTATCTTTCATTTTGACTTAAATTTTAAAGTTAAAATTTTAACATCTTCTAAGTGCATTTCCCAATCTGTTTTGAATTCTTCCTTGTCATCCGACCTAGTGAGCCTTATCACTTCCACAGGAATTCTGCTCCATTTGGATTGGGATGTTTCTTTCTTTCCTGCCACTTCCACTCCGTTGTTAAGTTCTGTAATGGCTCCTGGGCTATGCACAGCATCTGACACAGAGCAGATACTTAGTAAATATTTATGAAAGGGGAAATGAAGCCACTACGTCGGGTTAAATTCCTAATATGAGTCTGATGGGGCAAAAGCTAAGACACGTGTAAAACGATTACAGAGAGATTTCACAATACCACTTATGTAAGTACTCCATCTCCTTCCAACTGGCCAAAGAGTATGGGCCTGTTTATACTCTGTTCCTGGGATCCTGGCCCACTGTGGTCTTACATGGATACAACACAGTAAAAGAAGCTCTAATCGATCAGGGTAATGAACAGCTTGAGAGAGGTCCTCTTCCAATCGTTGAAGATACCCAAAAAGGATATGGTATGTTTCAAATCAAACTATAGGTTAATTTCCCTTGGCCCCTGAATGTTTAGTGTGTGTGTGTGTGTGGGGGACTGATTACTAATTTAAAGCAGTGTCTTCTGCACTAAGCAACCAGATGCTTGCAATACGACAGTGTGATTCTGAAAAGAACTACTCCAGTTAGCACTGACTACAGGTTCAAGGCAGTTTCTAACAGGACTGTCCTCGTTATAGAGGCCAGCCATACACTTAGGGGTCTCCAGGTCACTCACACTTCTTACCAACTACCTGAAAATTAGGGGGCTCTCATGACTGCCTCAGGTTCAGTAATCTGTAGAATGACTCGTAGAACTCAAGAAGATGTGATTTACAATTATGACATTGTCGTGTATAGGGTATAGATGAACAGATACAGGGCAAGATTCCAGATATACTGACCAGCACTTAGACCACATCCACCTCGCGGCACCTCCAGAAGCTTACATAGGCCTTGGTGTCTAGGGTTCCCACTGAGATTTCATTACATGAGTGTAATTGCTTGAATCTTTGAGCACTCAACCTCTAGCCTAGAATTGCGAGTCCTGCTAATATTACCTGACTGAACTTTCACCACTTAATTGGCTGCACTTCTGCCTCAGCCAGCCTTCCTTCATTATGAACTATGTAGGGGCTCACTAGAGATCGCTTCATTAGCTTAGACTCAAGCATAGTCTACGGATCCACAGTGAGTAAGACACTTCAGACTCCCAGGGGTTTAGAAGCTCCAGAAGACACGGGATAAAGATCAGAAAATCCTTCCATTATACAAGAGAAATGCTATAGATCCACTGAGATGAATATCAAAACCAGACTCAGTTCCCTGAAAGTTCATTCTGTGAACATAGCTGAGCTAAAAACCATCTGGGCCTAGGGAGATGGCTCCCTGGATGAGAGCGTTTGCCACACAAGCATGAGAGCCTGAACGGACCTGACCTACCCTAAAATAGATTCTGCAGCACCCATGTAAATAGCAGGCCGTGGCCATGCATGCCTGTATCCTCAGTCCTGTAAGGAACAGAGAGCAGAGACAGGAGAATCACGAAGGCTTGCTGGTCAGCCAGACTGACCGAAAATTGCAGCCCCAGGTTCAGTGAGGGATGCTTCTCAAGTTAACACTTGGTGTTCTCCTCTGGCCTTTGCATGTATGTGAACAGGATGTATGCATCTGTATGTGCATGTGCAAACACCACACACACACACCATGTACTACACAGACACATACAAATTCATTAATTAAATCAATATGAGAACCTTTATAATGAAAGTTGTTCCCCATAGGTCTTAGGGGTAGGGAGAAGCCACATGTGGGATGTAGTTTCACAGGGGCAAGGATGCTATGATGCAGTGGCAGCAACAGCAAACAAGTGACAGGATGTTGAAACAACTGTTTTTGATGACAGCCTGTTTAGCCGAGGAGAGAAGAGGGTCAGGGAGGGTAGTAACCCACAAGGAGCTATGATATATCATGTTGTAAATCTTCAGTTGAAATATGGATTCACAGACAATTCATTTTATTATTATATTTCAAGAGTTAGATATATATATATATATATATTCCTTCAGATGTTCCACAATAAAAAATTTAAAACAGCCAAGAGTCTCCACCAAACCATTTAAAATGATAGAATTACGAGTCTCAGATAAATAGGATAAATTCTTTTCAAAACACATTATGAATCATTAACAGAATATAATGCCGTGTATGCTAAGTTGTACAAGAGGAGCAATTTTTGGCCTTTCTCACCTGGGATCAAGGTACATTTGTTCAACTAAGCAGCAACCAAGCCTTCCTTCAACATAACAACTTGTTATACTAACAAGGTGATTATACTGGCTATATGTGTCCTTTTCAGTTAAATTTTGTTTTGTTTTGGTTTTTTGAGGTAGGGTCTCACTTTAGCCCAGGATGACTTGGAATTCACTATGTAGTCTCAGGCTAGCCTCAAACTCACAGTGATCCTCCTACCCCAGCCTCCAGAATGCAGGGATTAAAGGCATGCACCACCATGCCCAGCTCAATTAATTTTTTTTTAAAATCCTGGACCATAATGGCTTTACTCCAGTACTCTGAAATTTGTTTCTCACAAACAAGTGAACAGTTTGACCAATTAATTTTTAAGTGGGGATGGAAGCTACTGGGCTGGAATGAGCTGAGAATGGGAAAAAATATTGGCCTAAAGTTCACAGGTTTTGCAAGTTTGAGAAAATTGGTTCCCAAATTTCTGATAAAATTCTTGTTACTGCTCCTCACTTGCATGTAATGGGAACAAAATAATTCCTTCCCCCAACTTTTCCATTCTGAAAAATAACAAACAAGAGAAGAAATCACTGTTGCTTTAGATTCCCTTTTCTATCAGATTCCTACTGCTCCCATAATAAGGTAGCAACATTTTGATGGCTTAGTACACAATAGCATGTTTGGAAACCAGAGGTCTGAGGTGCTGGCAGGATTGGTTACTCTGTGAGCTATGAAGAGAATCTGTTTCGTCCCTGTGATCTAGCTTCTGGTGATTCTCTAGCGATCACTGATGTCCCATGATGTGTAGGTGAGTCACCTTAACATTCCTATGACATCTTCCCTATGTGTCTGTCTCCATGGCCAAAATTCCCTTTTTATAAGCATAGTAACATTGGATTAGGCCTATCCTATGACTTCATTTCATCTTGACTACCTCTATAAAGACTCAATCCAAGTCAGGTCATATTCACAGAGACCGAGAGTTAAGTTACCAACGTATTTCAGGATTCATCAAGTCTGTAAATAACATTTTTCTAAATGAAATATCTGGTAAATCACTAAGTGGCTTCTACACGACATTGAACAACTGTAATACTGCCACAGATTCCTACAATGTACATGTAACTAATCACATTGTTGAAATATTCCCCAGTTGTCTACTTGATGTTTAATCTACTTCCGTAATCTTTAAACATGATCTCACTGGTACTGGCAACTGCTCAAACCCTTACTTTATTCATTTGATCACCAGAATTAGGTGCCATGGCTTACTCACTAAAACGCAAAGTTTAAAGTAAAGTACCATGTTCGTAGAGGTTTGGATAAACATCCTCTCATATCTTACCTGGAAGAACTCATATACTATCTCATTTTTTTAATGTTGCCATTGTAAATGAACACAGACACTTGGATCACTTTTTTGTTTGGTAATTGAGCCTGGGCTGGCAGGCTTTGCAGGTAAGCACCTTTGACTGTTGAGCCATCTTTCCACTCACTGCTATCTCAGTTTTGGAAAGAAATCTGGAACCTGCCTATTAACATACAAATTATAGAGACATATTGGGTAATCTAGCTTACATGAGTAGGAACAAACCACTGTGCAATTAGAAAACCTATTTCTATAAACACTGCACTGTGGAAGGGCATGGCTTCCTTTGAGGAAGAACACCAGCCCTACAGGAATGCAAATGTGCTAGAAAGAAAGAAATATAATTAAAATATATGCTCACATAAATATATGTGCTATAGTATGAGTGACAGTTTGTTATGTATTCCTATGTTTAAATTATCATATAATTATATCACGACAAATACACAATATACAATATATTACCCAAGTAAATGTGTTTTCAATATACATATGTTCAAAATACAGATTTTGAACAAAATGAGAAAACATAGATGAGCCTTCCAAATATTGCTCATTATGTGATGAATCTCCCCAAACTTGGTGATGTAAAAGAGCCACCATTTTTTTATGCTCATAAATTCTGTGAATCAAGAAGCTGAACAAAGCACAGTGCAAATAACAGTTCTCAAATCCACAAATTATGGGGCCTTGGCAGACATTCACTTTTTCCAGTGGAACACATGCTTTATGACTCAAACGGCTGCGGGCCAGAATCCCACGTAGCTGCCCCACTGACAAGTCTGGCTCTCAGTTAAAGTCACCTGGGAGCATTGACCAGAGCCATCTCCATCTCTACAGACAGCTAGCTTTTACCTGGCTCCCTCCTGGGTTCTCAGCCCTGAACTGCCAGAGGTCTGTGTCAAGTGGACAGCTTTGGATCCCAGGAGTGAACTCCAGGGGAAGTTGTAAAGCATCTTCAGACCAAACCTTAGAATATGCAGCTTTATCCCACTCATTGTCAGTAATTCCCAGCAGCCACTATAAATTCAAAGGAAGGCTTCCCTCTTCCGTTTGGCTTCCCCTCTTGGTGAGGAAGAGGTGCTCACACTAGAGAACAACAGGAGGGATGAGAGATACTGTGATCAGGTCTCAGAGGAGAGAACCATTTGAGCAGCCTAGGGAAGACCAGACAGTGCAAAAGAGGGTGAGGAGGAGGCTGAGGAGCAGGCAGCCCAAGGAACGCTGAGTCATAGACCATTAGCAGTGGGCAGGGCCAGCCAGGTGGTGGTAGACTCCTGGCAAGAGTGGTTTTGTGGGAGAAGAATGGTAAAAGCTAGAGTGGAGGGGGACAAAGAATAAATGGCAAGACATCTATTCCCACATAAAATGAAGGACTGAGTGACTTTCTCAAAGACACTGCTATATTTGGATAAAATATTTTTCTAGTGGCAGAAAGCATCAGATATTTATGAATATTATATATAATCTGAGGGCTTTCCATTTTAGTTTGAAGAAGTAGAAAGCTGAAAGAACATTGCTTTACCACCCATACAAGAAAAAGAAAGAAAGAAAGAAAGAAAGAAAGAAAGAAAGAAAGAAAGAAAGAAAGAAAGAAAGAAGGAAAGAAAAAAGGTTTTGGGGCAAACATCAAACATTTGCTTACCACGGACAAACACAACCCCACCCCCTTTAAATTGGTTAAACTAGAAATGTTTAATGAATTACTAAAGGCCTGGTATGGCCTAGCAAGAACATGGGAAGACCTGCCTGTGCCCTCTTGTACAAACTTTTTCTGAGTACAGGCTACCTACAGGGACCGCTGGGGACAGTCTTGACAAAGCTCCCCATGTGCTTACACTGAAGAACTGTAACCAGATCCAAAACTCCCTTGATTCCATGCAGATCCGTCTGTCCTACCTGCCTCTGGAGGAGGAGCATGAAGCTGTACCCAGGGATCTGGTGACAACTTATGTTACTGGAGGAGAGACTGTACTAAGTGGCCAGCATTTTACCTATGGAGTAGAGACAAGATCCTTTGCAAAGGCCACACAGCCTGAGTTCAAAGTTTACATTCCTTGCCTAAGTTTGAAGCTTAACTGGAATCTAGAAGATAGGCCTCTTCTTCCCACCCTGCCTCCCCATACTAAAAAGCATGAGTGAAAATAATGGTAGGTTACAGCTAACAGTTATAAAACAGTCTCTCTCCAGGAAGCAGGCGAAAGCTGAGCGGAGACACAGAAGCAAGATCTCTGTGTGATAAGAGAATACCAGCAACTACAGGCCTCAAAGCCAGACCAGCCATGCACCACATTAGCTAATTCCTGTCTAAACACCCTGCAGGCCAGGTTTGGCGGCTCACAACTGCTATAGCAGAAAGACAGAAAATTCAAGGCCAGCTTGGGCTACATACTGAGACTGTATCAAGAATAAATAAGTTTATGGTCCCCCCCCCCCGCTACCCTATAGTGACTAACCGAGGCTTTCATGACCCCACAATGAATCCCATAACCCCACTGAGGAGGGCCCCAGGGAAACGGAACCAGGGGTGAGGGGATAAAAGAGTATAATATGTAGCCGGGTATGGTGGCGCATGCCTTTAATCCCAGCACTTGGGAGGCAGAGGTAGGAGGATTGCTGTGAGTTCGAGACCACCCCGATTACATAGTGAATTCCAGGTCAGCCTGAGCTAGAGTGAGACCCTACCTCGAAAAACAAAACTAAACTAAACTAAAAAACATATTTTAACTTAATGGAAATTAAAATCAAATATATGAAAATGGAGCATTACATTCATATATTTAAAAGGAAATATCTAAAATCAGCAAGCTATACTTCCAGAAACTAGAGAAAGAACAAGTTAAACCTAAAGCAAGCAGAAGAAACAAATTCAAAAATAAAACAAACAGAAATCGGTGAAATTGGTAGGATACAAATTAATTGAGAAAAAAATTAATAAAATTAAAGTCTGGTCCTTTGAAAAGATAATTAAACTGGCAGAACTTTAGGAAAGCTGGGGTGAAGTGGGAGGGGAGCAAATTACCATGAGCATGAAAGCTCACAGTGGAGGAAGTAATACAAGATTGTTTGTACCCAGGCTTGAGGGGTCTGAGCCTGGCCCACCTTGCTGCCTTTGTCTCTTTAATAGTAGAGGAAGCGCTGCTGAGAGAGGAAAATGACAGCGCTGCAGATGTTGTTCAAGGAGGAGCTCCTGTCTGGCAAGAGGATACCAAGAGAGAATGACTAGAGCCCGATCAGGGTAGTGGATCACATGCAGTCAGTAAAGTGCTTATGTGCAAGCATGGGGACCTGAGTTCAATCCCCAGCACCCACATAGAGACCAGATGTGGTGATGCATGCCTGCATTCCTAGTGCCTTTAACCCCTGAGCAGTCTCTCCAGCCCCCCAAATGCTTGTTTTACAGTGAACTATTTTTGTACATTGAGTCAATTAAAGGAAATTATAAGTATCTTTTACATACTACAAAAGTGGATGCAATTAATTTGTGAATAGGCACTACTTAATCCACTACTTGGCACTAGTAACAGAAGATTTTAAAATAGGGCTAAGGAGATGGCTCCGTGCTTAAAGGTGCTTGCTTACAAATCCTGTTGGTCTGGGTTCAACATCCCAGTACTCACATAAAGCTGGATGCAAAGTAGTACATGTGTGTGGCACATGTGCATCCATTTACACACACATATGTACAAAAATAAGTAATCAAAAAATTAAAAAAGGGCTGGAGAGATGGCTTAGTGGTTAAGCACTTGCCTGTGAAGCCTAAGGACCCTGGTTTGAGGTTCCCCAGTACCAATGTGAGCCAGATGCACAAGGGGGCTCAGGCATCTGGAGTTTGTTTGTAGTGGCTGGAGGCTCTGGTGCTCCCATTCTCTCTCTCTGTCACTCTCAGAAATAAATAAATAAAAATAAACAAAAAAAATTTTAAATAAAAAATAAAAAAACTTTTTACAAACGGTTTTAAAATAAACTAATTAGGAAAGAGGGTAGGTCATTATTAATCAGCAATATGATTAAAAATAGATTTGTGGGCTGGAGAGATGGCTTGGCGGTTAAGGCGCCTGCCTCCTAAGCCTAAGAATGCTGGTTCCAATCTCCAGGTCCTACCTTTAGCCAGATGCAAAGGGGCGCAATGCCGCACTCAACCACAAGGGGGCACACACATCTGGATTTCATTTGCAGCAGCTGAGAGGCTGCTGGCGTGCCCATCTGTATCTGTCTTTCTCTCCCTCTCTCTCTGTCTCTCTCTGTCTCTCTCTCTGTCTCTCCCCCCCACCCAAAATAGATTTGTGCTGTCATTTGAAATAATGGAAATGCAGAATACTCAGTGTGTTTCTTTTTCAATTTTTTAAATATTTTATTTATTAGCAGAAAGAGAGACAGAAAAAGAGAGAGAATATTAGCATGCCAGTGTCTTGTCACTGCAAATGAACTCCAGATGCATATACCACTTTGCACATCTGGCCTAATGTGGGTACGGGGGACTCAAACCCAGGACAACAGCCTTTGCAGGCAAGTGCCTTTAAGTACGGAACCATCTCCCCAGCCCTAGTATGTTTCTTAATTAAAAGGAGGCTTAGAAAGATGTTTCTCTTGTCTTGTATGTAATTCTATATTGCTTAGAGTATTAAAGTAGAGCACTTAAGTGTAGGTTTCTGTGTATTGAGGATTTAGTTGCATTTTAAATTACAGTTATGTACTAGATGTTAGGCTTAAAATGACATAGTAACTGGTGAGACTAGTACAAAGCATTTATATCTGAAAATTGAAGCTCATGAGCCAGGTGTGTTGGCACAATCCTGCAATATCAGTGTTTGGGGAAGTGGAGACAGGCGGACCTGGCTACATAGCCAGTTTGAGATTAGCATGGGATACATGACACCTTATCAGAAAGAAAGAGAGGGGGGAGGGAGAGAAAGAAAGGAAAGAAAGAGAGGGGAAGGAGGAAGAAGGGAAGGGAGAAAAGAAAAAGGAATCTATAGAACTAAATTTTATTAAGTTAAATTTTAGAAATAAGTTAAACTTCGTTTAATTTGTACACTTTGATTTATTTTTAGTGCAGAAGATAGGCAGGATTTATTACAAAGTGGGGTACCCTCAAGGGATGAAAATGAGCACTGACCAGAGGGACAATTACAGAGGAAAACACCCTCAAATGTGAGAGTTCACAAAGAGGCCAATATTGGATTTATATATTTTAAATATATTTATTTTGGTTTAGAAATGAGTAAAAATTCAGTTTTATAAGAATTTAAAGCATATCAACATAGTTGTCTTTGCAATAAAATAAATTATATCTAAAACAAAAAAAGAAAAAGGAAAAAGACAGTCTTAATCATTGTTGCTACCAAATTAATATGACTGTTTCATATGCATTTTGTTAATTTTAAAATATATTAGTAATCATCCAGCTACCCTCTTTTCCACTTTTGTTGCTATTGTCCTTTCCTTTTTGGTTTTGGGGATCACATCCAGGGTCTTATGCCAGCTGGGCAAATGCTCTACTGCTGAGCGACACCTCAGCCTCTGCCTTTTCTTTTTGAAGTAGAATGTTTTTTTAAGTTGTATATAACCTGTTATCTAAATTTTTTTTTTTTTTTTTGGTTTTTCGAGATAGGGTCTCACTCTAGCTCAGGCTGACCTGGAATTCACTATGTAGTCTCAGGGTGGCCTTGAACTCACAGCAATCCTCCTACCTCTGCCTCCCGAGTGCTGGGATTAAAGGCGTGCATCACCACACCCAGCTCTAAATTTGTTTTTTTTTTTTTTTTTTTTGAGGTAGGGTCTCACTCTAGCCCAGGCTGTCCTGGAACTCACTCTACAGTTCCAGACTAGCCTCAAACTCACAGTGATCCTCCTATCTCTGCCACCCAAGTGCTAGGATTAAAGGCATGTGCCACCATATCCAGCTAAAATCTTAACTATTTATTTATTTATTTATTTATTTATTTATTTATTTATTTGAGAAGAAGACAGAGAAGAAGAGATAATGGGTGAGCCAGGGCCTTCTGGCAAGGATGAAGACATGAGTCTGATCCCTGGAACCAATGTAAAATGGCTGGGGTGTGGTGCCCTGTGCTTGTAACTCCATCACAGGAGAGGTAGATGCGGGAGAATCCCTGTCCCCAGACAGTCTACTGATTAAGCAAGCTTCAGATCAATGAGGAACTCTGTGTCAAAAAACAAGGACAGGGCTGGAGAGATGGCTTAGCAGTTAAGGTACTTGCCTGCAAAGCCAAAGGACCCAGGTTTGATTCCCCAGGACCCATGTAAACCAGATACATAAGGTGGCGCATGCATCTGGAGTTTGTTTGCAGTGACTGGAGGTCCTGGTGCACCTATTCTCTCTTTCTCTATCTGCCTTTCTCTCTCTCTTGCAAATAAATAAAATAAAATAATTATTTTTTAAAAATATGGACAGTGTTCCTGAGGAGTGACATCTGTCCTCTGACTTCCACACACACAGTGTTCAATATCCTTATCCATCCAGGACATGGGAAATAAAACTACTTGGAGTTTCCATCTCACCCTAATCAGAATGGTTAACAGCAAGAAAACAAACAACACATACTGCTGAGGATGTGGTGAGAGGAACCCTCTTTCACTGCTTGGGAGTATAATTCACGCAGTCACTACATGATCCAGTTACATCACTCCTGGGTATATAGACTCAACAGACTCTAAGTTCTCCCCTGGGCATGGCTTCACAGCCATGTTTATTGTTGCACTATTCAGACTTGCTCATGGAATCAGCCCAGATGCTCATCCAAAGATGAATGCAGAAAGAAAATGCCATACATATACACATGAAATCTTATTCAGCCACAACGAAAAATGAAATTAAGACATTGGCAGAAAAATGGATGGAGATTGAAATGATTATTTCAAGTGAAATACTCATATGAGGATCCTAGATTTTAATTTTTATATACGTAGGAAGGGTTGCGAAGGGGAAAAAGAGAGTAATAGAATATATGTGACATGAAAGCAGATGAGGGCCTAAGGGAGGGCGGAAGTGGAACAGCAGGAGAGGGCAAGGGGGGCAGGCGAGGGTTGGGGGAGGAGGATCCCCGAAAACAAAGTAGTATGAAAACGCCATCAGAAAACCCATTAGTTTGTCTGCTAATTCAAAAAAGAGGGATCAGAAAGGACCTCTGGATTTTCAACATTTTGTGTTTCCCTGTATGCCCATATTGCTTCTTCCCCCTCCTATTACAATAGAAAAACGGGTAGCGCCTGACAGGGAAAGTCGCACATGTGCTCTGAATCCAATAGCATCTCGCCGTCCAAGGATTTTGAGTCTTCGTAATGCCTCCTCCATCCCGAGTGATGATCTGCCTCTCTAAGGGTTTATTCTGGAGGTATTCCTCGCCTAGCTCGTGAGTCACGTGACCCTGTTTCACGTGTTACCCTGGACTGTCACACCTAACTTGGCAGCTGGTCTCTTGGGGAGATCAGCCACAGATTCGATGGCACAAGATTGGATCAAGGGAGGAGAGGCAAAGCTGGTGTCTCCGATGCGACGCCTGTCCCATGCTTCTCCAGCTCCGTCGGGATCCGCTTGAGTCCAGACCTGCCAGGTAATTGCAGCCGCTGAGCTTCAGCGATACCCAAGCCCTCCTTTTGTCCATTCCACTGGGAATTGGTAGGAACTTTCCATGTCTGACAGTGGCTGGGTTGACTTGCTGTCTTTGGTTTAGCCTCTCAGAATTTCCATTGCCTCTGAAACAATTCTCTGGGTTAAACTTTCTGTTTTAAATATTTAGAGAGGTGTCATCTTCCAGACTGTACGAATTGATCTACTTGCTCTCCTCTCCAAAGGGTCATTCCCAGATCATGCTAAGGCTCCATAGGTGGCCTGCTCACTGCCTGAGCACATATTCCTGTCAGTTACTGTCCCCACTTTCTTTCCCCTTAACTGCCAAACTCCTCAAGGGAGACACTTTCAATGCTAGATCACTGCCTTCAGAGACCTATCTTGAAAAAAATCACTGAAGCAAGAATGTTCACAGTGGTAATATTTTAAATTCCACTTAGGAGGAGATCAATAAACATCTATTAAGTGAATGAATACCCAAATACATGGCAACATTCACATTTTCACTAATTTTACCAAGTGTATATTTACTTACCTTTTTATTTAAAAGTGTTATAAAAACCTGAAATGAGCTAGGGAGATTGCTCAGCAGTTAGAGGTGATTGCTTGCAAAGCCTCACAGCCTAGAGTTGATTTCCCAGTACCCATAAAATACCAGATGCACAAAGTGGTGCATGCATCTGGAGTTCATTTGCAATGGCAGGAAGTCCTGATGTGCCCGTACTCTCTCTCTCTAATAAATAAATAAATATATTAAATATATATAACTTGAAATGATTAAAATATTCCTACTATGTATGAGTGCTTTTTACTTGCCATGTTTATTAAGGGCTCTTTGTAGATGTCAGCAACCCAATGATGCCATTAAAATACTAATTTTGATTTCTAGTCTTCAGATGATATTGTTGAGGCAATAAAATAGCTTGCCCAATACATGGGAGAGGAGAACTGGGGGAAGAGGGCAGGTGTGTGTGGGGGGAGTAGAGGCACAGAGAGAATAAAAATATTGTACTTGAAAATACGAGAATAAATGATACATAATTTTCAGAAGCCAATTAAAAAAGTAAAAATAAAAATATTGGGGCTGAGAAGATGGCTAAACAATGAAAGGCTCCTGCTTGCAAAGTCTGATGGCCCTAGTTCAATTCCCCAGCACCCATGTAGAACCAAATGCAAATTAGCATTTATTTGCAGTATCAAGAGACCCTGGTGTGCCCCTCCACATACATGCAATAAAATAAATAAATACAATTTATTTTTATAATAAATTTTTTTTAAAAAACTAAAAAGCAGGGCTGGAGAGATGGCTTAGGGGTTAAGGCACTGCCTACAAAGCCAAAGGACCAGATTTGATTCCCCAGGACCCACGTAAGCCAAATGCAGAGGGGGTGTATGCGTCTGGAGTTCATTTGCAATGGCTAGAGGCCCTGGCGCACTCATTCTCCCTTTCTCTCTCTCTCTCTCTCTCTGTCTTTCTCTCCCCCCCCAAATAAATAAGTAAAATATATTTTAAAAAAACTAAAAGGCAAATACTTGCTCAAATTAAAGTATTGAAGCAGAGATTTGAATCCAGTTTGCCAACCTCTACTAGGCCTTCTGCCTCATACTCCCTTCATCTACTTTTCTTTGGGAGACATAATCTTCCTACGTAGTCTAGTTTAGCCTCAAATCCTAGATTCCCCTGTCTTGGCCTCCAGAGTGCTGGAATTATAGGCACAAGCCACCTCTGTTGGCTCATCAACACATTTTTATTTTTTTCTTTTTAAATATTTTTATTTATTTATTTATTTATTTGACAGAGAAAGAGGGCGAGAGAAAGAATGGGTTGCCAGGGCCTGCAGCCACTGCTGCAAATGAACTCCAGACACGTGCACTCCCTTGTGCATCTGGCTAATGTGGGTCCTGGGTAATCGAACCTGGGTCCTTTGGCTTTGTAGGTAAACACCTTAACCACTAAGCAATCCCTCCAGCCCCATTTTTATTTCTAACATCTACGTTATATCCTAGATGCTGTCCATATTCAGGTATATTTTATACAGCTATAGTATGCAAAATATTTGTGTGCTGATTTCTCTTAAAATATTACTAACATTTCTGTTATTTCTAAATAGTTTTTATAATCTTCACAGTTTTTTTCCTTTTGGATATCCATGAAAATTTGTTCACTTATTTATTTCACTTTGTTGTTTAACCTAACATGCAAAATAATAGGTTTCATTAATTTTCTGTTTCTTAATTTTCCCTAATATTAGCTGAACACAATTGTGCAAATTCTTACCCTATTATTAGCATTGATTGTTTATGAATTTAAAACTAGTGCATATAGCGATGTAGTGTACATTTTATGCCTTGTTGAATTATCTAATTGTATAAATTCTTAGGTGAATGTACCAAAAGACAAATTTATATTTTTGCTGTGAATACTGATTGTATTTCCAAAATATGCCATGATATGCAAAATTATGAAATGAATGCAACAATTTTGCTGGAAGTTTGATTGCTGAAGTTACTAGAATTTTTATGTGCCTCTTCACTTGGTAGATGTGAAATGAGTACTTACATAATTATGTATTGAACATCCTTGTGCAAGGTAAGAGATCATCAAGTTTCATAAGAAATATGTGAAAGAGTGAGCTGCTGCAGACAGCTATAGGAGACCAGATCCTACTACAGGAAAAAACCACAAATACACAAATCACTGTGCTACAAATTAGAAAAAGTAAATTTCATTTAATACATTACAAAAGCCAATTAAAGGGAGGAGCTGGAGAGATGGCGCAGCAGTTAAAGGTGCTTCCTTGCAAACTGTGATAAACTGGGGGCTCAATTCCCCAGTACCCAGGTACAGCCAGATGCATAAAGTGATATATGCATCTGGAGCTCATTTGCAGTGGCAAGAGACCCTGGCATGCCCATAGTCCCTCTCTCTCTCTCAAATAAATATATAAAATATTTTAAAAATAAAGTTAGGGGGTTGGAGAAGTGGCTTAGTGTCTATAAAGCCAAAGGACCTTGGTTTGATTCCCCAGTACCCACATAAGCCAGATGCACAAGGTGGTGCATGCATCTGGAGTTTGTTTGCAGTGGCCAGAGGCCCTAGCACACACATATTCTCTCTCTCTCTCTCTTCTCTCTGTCTCTTTCTTTCTTTCAAATAAATAAATTAATTAAATATTTTAAAAATAAAGTTAAAGGGAGGATTGATTACCTCTAGCACAGGAGCATGGGAAAGACTTAGAGACAAGGTTTTTGAGATGGCTCTTGAAGAATAGCCAGGACTCAAAGTTAAAATAAATAAATAAATTAATTAATTAAAGGAGGATGGAGGGGGAACAGGAGCAGAATTATAAGCAAAAAGGAGAGAATGGGCAAAATGAAGATATAAAAAAGAGGTAGGTTTAGTGAAAGCTGTGTCTACTCCACTGCTCACAGAATTAGAGTGGAAGGAGATCATGGTAGAAAGGTGGAGATTTTAATGTCAATATTACTCAAAGTCAAACTGTGGATTTAAAGAAAAATGAGGGAGGGAACTACTTTGAAGATTGCTGTGGTGTGGGTCTCGTACTGTTCCCGTTCCCCAGGGGTCATTGGCCACCGATGTCCCGGGCGAGGGAGAGAGGAGTTGGGAGGGTCCTTTCCGGCTGGGTGGGTGAGTGCCATGGTGGACATGCGGCGGGGCAATGAGTACCCAGGAGACCATCTGATGGACAGCACTCGTTTATTCAAAGGGGGGTGGGTTTATAAACACTTGGGGAAGGTTGAGACAGCACCTACAGACTATATGGCAATTGGATGCATAGCTTATGGGCTGTTATCTAGATAGAGGAAGGACTAGTAACTTCAAAGCTACGGGGGAAGGTAGGGAAGGTAGGGGAAAGGGCGGAAGAGGAGGTTAACAGGAGGCTGTGACTTCAAAACTGTGGGGGTGGGAAGGTTACGTGACTTCAGCCACATGAGGGTCTCTTGGGCAGCTAGCCACAGGTCAGGAACTGTAGGGGGCAAAGTCTGACTTATGGAATGGTCAGAGCCTTTTGGGGTCTGGGGGGAGTGCCTTGTCAGTTCTGCCCACTCTGGGTGATGACAGCTCACTACACCCTCCAACATAGGGAAGGCAATCACCGTCGCCAGGGATTCCTGACAGAGGGCCAGCTGCGACCCCGCAGCCCAGGGTCCCTGGCCATGTCCAATAGTTCAGGCCAGCCTCCTCACAGGTCCAGCCTGTTACTAGCAAGGCCCAACACTGTGGTATAGATGTGGCTCATCCCTAAGGCTTCAAGTGTTGGAAACACAGTGCCCAGGTTGGTAGTTTTGGAAGGTGGTGTGGAACTTTTAAGAGGGGCCTAGTGGGAAGTCCCTGGGTCAATTGATCAAGACTCTCTAATCCTCTTTACAAAAAAAAAAAAAAAAAAAAAAAAAAAAAAAAAAGACTTATAATCATCCCTCTTCCTCTACTGAGTGATTGTGATTTCAAGCCCCTCCCCTCTCCGTCCAAACCCCACCACTCTCTCACCTGGAGTTAAATAAAACTTGGGGCCCACAAAACTGATTGTCTTGGCCCTCTACTGCAAACCTAGTGATCCCTGCTGCAGTTGTTTATCCTGCAATACAGAAAACCACATATAGAACTAACATGTTAGAGACACATTAAGTACCACAATGGAAACCCATGAGGTAACGTGATCATTTTGACTATTTTTATTATCTGTGTGTGTGTGCATGTTTGTGTATGTGAGTGTTTGAGTGCAAACACGTGGATTCTATGTCACTTGTGTGGAGGTCAGAGGGCAACTTTCTAGTTAGTCCTCTACCTCTCTACATCATCTGAGGCAGGGGTTCTCTCTCTGGAGTCTCGCTCTGCTCTTGTTCTTTATGAGCTCACAGTGAGCCTCTGGGAAATTCTCTGTCTCTGCCTTCCATCTCATCAGCATCAGTGTAAACTAGGATTACAGAAGCCCACCATGGAGTCTGGCATGTTTTTTTTTTTTTTTTTAATTTATTTGAGAGAGAGAGAGAGAGGCAGAGAGAGAATGGGTGTCCCAGGGCCTTCAGCTGCTGCAAACCAGTTCCAGATATGTGTGTCCCCTTGTGTGCATGTGTGACACTGACCACTTGAGTCACTTGCTTGTGTGGGACCTGGAGATTCAAACATGAGTACTTAGGCTTCACAGGCAAGCCCTTAACCTCTAAGTCATCTCTTCAGCCCGTGTCTGGCTTTTAAACAATATATTATTTATTTATTTATTTATTTATTTATTTATTTATTTATTTATTTATTTATTTATGAGAGACAGAGAGAGAGGGAATGGATGCACCAGAGTCTCTAGCCCCTACAAATGAACTCCAGATGCTTGCACCATCTTGTGCATCTGGCTACTGGAGAATAGAACCCAGTTCAGTAGGCTTTGCAGGCAAGTGCTTTAACTGCTAAGTCATCTCTCCAGCCCAGTGGTCATGAAGTGCACATGGTTCCAGGAGCCGCTGCTGAGATGTGGCATGAGGCAGTGTGTGATGCCCTGATAGGCTGAGAGCCTATGGAAGATGGACCGTGGTTTACATGGAGACCTGAAGATGTTTTGGATATACCAGGACTATGCAAGGGCTACCATGGAGTGCAGTGTTGGCCTGGGATGGAAGTTTTCCCTGGCTACTCTGCCCAGCTGGAGGGGCAGAGTTGGAAAACCTGGAGACTGTCAGTCTCTGGTTATATTGAACTTGAACTGCAGTTTGATGACTGTTGATGGTGGTTCAATTTGCATTGTTCTAGTCTCTCCTTGCTGTGCCTTATACCAGTTGACAAGGTTTAATCTGTGCCTTTATATGTTGAAAGTATTTAACTTCTTTGATTTTATAGGACTCACTATCTTACGTTGGTCAAGACCATAGGGACCTTTGAAACTGGACTGAATACAATTTACAATGTGTGATGGTTATAAATCTATTGGGAGCCAGGGGTGGAATGTGGTAGTTTGAATAGATGGCCCCCAATATATTCAGTGTTTTATTAGCTTGTACTTTGGATCTGCAGCCACCTGGCTGGAGGCTGTGTCACTGGGTGGATCTTAGGGTCCAGCCCTAAAGTGTGGTGGTGGGTTTGAGATTGCATTCTAAAGATATGCAAAGTGTGCCTAGCTGGAGTTCCTGAAGTGTGCTGTGCTGTGTGGCTTTTGGCTTGTGGCTGTTCTCTCTGTGTTTGGTCCTGTGAAAGTGGACCAGCTTCTTCTGCCATTATGGAACTTCCCTGGATCTGTAAGCTATAATAAATCCCTTCCTCCATAACTGTGCCTGGTCTGGAAGTTCATCTCAGCGAACCTAAAGCTGTCTGCTTCAGTAGGCTTTGCAGGTGAGTGCTTTAACTGCTAAGTCATCTCTCCAGCCTGCTTCAGGCTTCCTACATAGGTTCTGGGGATAAAATTTGGGTTCTCCACCCTAAGTGGTGAGCACTTTATCCACTGAGCCATCTCTCAGGCCAATCTTGACTATTTTTTTTCTCTTTTTTTATTTATATGAGAGAGAGAAAAGGCAAGGGGGTGGGGAGAGAATGGGCTGCCAGGGCCTGTAGCCACTGCAACCTCCAGACACATGTGCCACGTGGTACTGGGGAATCAAATCTGGGTCCTTAGGCTTCACAGGCAAGCACCCTAACTGCTAAGCCATCTCTCCAGCCCCAATTTTGACTATTCTTAACAAAACCAGACAAACATCCCTTCCATGCCTGGGACTATCCTCTACCTGTCAACAACCCCTTTTAATCAATTTCTACCATTTCTGTCTCCTTTTGACCAGAGGCTGGATTTCAGTTTTCTCATAACAGACATTTCAACTACAGAATGAGTACTTTAAACTCCCAGCTCTTAATCCCAGGTAAGAGGCACTGGGAACAGTTTGGGGCAAACACAAAAGGACGATTTTAGGGAAAGATGGACTCTGATACAAAGCACCTTCTCTTTAACTTTTTCTCTAGGAATTATCTTCATTCATGGAGACAGACGGAGGCTCATGTGACACTTCTTCCCCCTCATGACCCTGAAGAACATTGGGATGGGGAAGAGAAGCCCAGAAGAGAGGGTGCAGGAGGAAGCCCAGTGCCTAGTGGAGGAACTAAGAAATACGAGAAGTGGGGGAGACTTCACCCGACCTGTTCCTCCTTTAGGAGTCATGCAGTGGCCCCAGATCTGCCCTGTCCACGAAGGAGGAGTAAAGGGCAAGGAGGGCCATTTCCAAAGCTTGTAGTCAGGGCTCTGTCATCCCTTCATCTGGATTCATTTTCTAACCTTGACATTTATAAATGTGCACACTTGGCCAAATTATTTAGCATATTTAAGATGTATTTTCTTCATCTGAAGAATCAGGCTGAAACCAACCCCGGTATAAAGATTCAATAATATAGTAAGCAAAACATTTGGACAGCATCCAATATAAATGCTTGATAATGTGACTTGTGCTATTGTCACTGTATTTGTATTCACATAACAAAATGTATATATTATCAGTGTAGTAAAATACTATGTAGAACATACAGTATCATATGCTATAACAATACTAATTGTTGCAGTCAGGCCCACATCGCTGGTAGAAATCAAACAACTAAGAGCAGCTTGGGGGGAAAAAGAAGTTTATTTTTGGCTTATAGGCTCGAGGGGGGAGCTCCATGATGGCAGCGGACAACGAAGGCATGAGCAGACATTACCCCCTGGCCAACATAAGATTGGACAACAGCAACAGGAGAGTGTGCCAAACACTGGCAAGGGGAAACTGGCTATAACACCCATAAACCTGCCCCCAACAATACACTGCCTCCAGGAGGCATTAGTTCCCTAATATCCATCAGCTAGGAACCTAGCATTCAGAACACCTAAGTTTATGGGGGACACCTGAACCAAACCACCAAGTAATTGTGTATTAATGGTACATATACTAATATAGACATATATAATTAATGTGACTACCAGTGGGAGTTCAATCCTTCTCAGTGCCCCTACAACGCCAGATGCAAAATGGCACACACATCTGCAATCCCAGTGCATCTGTGGCAATTGGGAGGCAGAGACAGGAGACTCCTAAACTCATAAGCAGCAGGGGCTAGAGAGACCCGTCTCCAAAGAAGATGGAACACCTCCACATGCTCACTGTGGCACATGCATGTCCATACACACATATCATACACATACATGCATGCTTATATACAGATAGACAAATAAATAATAAAATATAAAAACATGTCTAAGGAACAACTCAATGTCCCTTTTATTGGTTGCAAATGTGTCTGGAATCAGATGAGGCATTTAAAGTCACGCTACTTATCAAGAAAGTCCATTGTAACAGCTTATTCATTCTGATGGCTGTTCAGAGGACCAAGCATTTCTCTGGTAAGAGAAAAAAAAATAGTAAGTAAAAAAACACATCAAATCAGCCGGGCATGGTGACGCACGCCTTTAATCCCAGTACTTGGGAAGCAGAGGTAGGAGGATCACCATGAGTTCAAGGCCACCCTGACACTACATAGTGAATTCCAGATCAGCCTGGGCTAGAGTGAGACCCTACCTTGAAAATCCAAAAATACATCAAATCAGTCATTCAAAGTTTTTTAGCAGGCATGGATGAAGGGGCAAGAGCACAATGCCTGGAATATTAGGAAAATTCTTTGAATAAATTCTAAGTGCTAGGTACTGTGTTGGGGCAGAGGATGCGACAAGAAATATTTAATCCTTAATATTTCTGGTAAGGTCATTTTCAAATGGAAAGTTCATTCAACATTTTTTGGTGTGTGTGTGTGTGTGCGTGCAGGTATATGCCATGGCCTCCTTGTGGAGGTCAAAGAAGTCAAAGGACAACTTCAGAGTGTTCACCTTCTCCTTCCTTCTTGGTAGGGTCTCTCTGTAGCCCAGGCTAACCTGGAATTCACTATGTAGTCTGAGGGCGGGCCCCACCTTGTTTTTGAGACAAGATCCTTCTTGTCTTTTTGCCGCTGGAAAGGCCAGTCTAGAGCTCCCAGATTCTCTTGGCTCCACTTCCCACTGCTGAAGGAGCATTGGGAGTACAGATATGTACATCACTTTGTGTCTGGCTTTATGTGGGCTCTGGGGATTGGACATTGGTCAGCAAGCTTGTGGAGCAAGCACTTTTAATGGCTGAGCCATCTCCCAGCCTTACTCATCATTTTAAAATCCTGAATCAATTTACTTTCTAAATGGTTACTGGATAGCCATTTAAAAATTTATGAGTGAAGCTGGGTGTGGTGGCTCATACCTTTAATCCCAGCACTTGGGAAGCAGAGGTAGGAGGATTGCCGTGAGTTCGAGGACAGCCTGAGACTACATAGTGTCAGCTGGGCTAGAGTGAGATCATACCTCGAAAAAACAAAAACAAAAAAATATGAGTAAAAGTGACCAATTTTATAAGTATAGTCTTCATATCAGAAGTGCCATGAATAGGGTCTGGGGAGATCAGATCGCTCAGTGGATAAGAGCACGTGCAGTGCAAGCAGTAGGATCTGGATTTGATCCCCAGCACTCACAGAAAAATCCAGGCATAACCATGCATGCCTGTAACTGGAGCAGCGTGCTAGACAGGAGGCTCTCTGGTTAGCCAGTCTAACCAAAAACAATGTGGCTGGGCATGGTGGAAGATCCTTTTAATTCCAGCACTCAGTCCTAGAGAATGAGACTCGGGTCAGCCTGGGCTGGAGTGAGACCCTACCCATAAAAAACTAAAAACTAAAAAATGATAACTTTAGGTTGAATGAGAGATTCTGGCTTGAGGAAATAAGGCATATGAGTGATAGTGGAGGACAATCTATATCATGTTCTGGTCTTCACATGTGTGTGCACTGGGCACACTCACCTGAACACATGCATACATCTCTCATACACAATGAAGCACTATTAATAACAGTGAATATTATATGAGAGCCAGTGGAGCTAGGAATAAGAAAAAAAAGCAGACCAGTTGTGGACCAGTGGCCTCTACATTGTGTAGACTTTCTCATTAAATATGGTAAAAGAATCTATCATTCATAAAGTATTTGTATATGTGAGGCATTGTTCTCAGATTCTCCGGTCCACTAACTCTTCCTCTCTATAATAACCTGTAGGGTACAGTCTGGTTTTTGTTTGTTGTTTTGTTTTGTTTTTTGAGGTAGGGTCTCACTATAACCCAGGTTAACCTGGAATTCACTATGTAGTCTCAGGCTGGCCTCAAACTCAGCAATCCTCCTACTTCTACCTCTGGAGTGTTGGGATTAAAGCTGGTGCCACCTCACCTGGCCAGACTGGTTTTTTTTTTTTTTTTTATCCCACTTTCACAGGTGATAAAACTAAGGAAAGAGGACAAGTGACTTGTCAGGGACACACATCTGTGTAGTAGCTAAGATCTGAGCCCTGAAGATTCAACTTTGTGAACTGTGACTGAGAAAGGGTGTGACTGTAGAGCTTTGATAAACCATTGCCTTGTCTCTTTTTCAGTGTGTGTGTGTGGTACATGCGTGTGTGTGTGTGTACTCAGATGTATGTGCTGTATATGGATATGCAGGTGCACATGTGTGCATGTAAACATAGAGGTCAGAGGTTGACATCAGGGTCTTCCCCAATTGCTTTCTGCCTTCTTTTTTCTTTTTATTGAACTTTCATACATAAAGACAATATACCATAATCATTAACCCTTCCCACCACCCCCTTTCCCCTTCCTAAATCCTCCCTCCACTGAATCTCTTCTTTCCAACTCATTCATTTTCCCTCCTTTTCAACAGGTCTGGTGTAGGTAGAGTCAGCCACTCTGAGGTCCTGAATATCAAGGCCGCGTTGTGTCTGGAAGACAGTATTGTGAACATTCCTCCCCTTTCTTTGGCCCTTACATTCTTTCCACCCTTATTTCTTGAGCAAGACCTCTCCCTGAACCCTGAGCTCAGGGCTTTGGTCAGTCAAGCTGGCCAGCTCGCTCCAGGGCTTCGTCTGCCTCAGCTTTCCCAGTGCTGAGATTGCAGACACATGCTTGGCATTGCTGTGGGTTCTGGGATCTGAACTCAGGTCCTGATGCTTGTGTGGCAAGTGCCTTACTGAATGAGCCATCTCCCCGGCCCCACGTTGTCTTCTCTTTAACTGACACAGCCAATAACTCCACCATCTGCAGGAGAAACAGAGCCCAGAGTCTGAATTTGATTTGGAGAACTCGGCAACCTGTGGATCTTATCTGTTCACCGCAGGCACTGAGACGACCAGTATCACCCTGAGATTTGGCCTCCTGCTCCTCATGAAACACCAAGACATGCAAGGTTACCCTGGAAGAGGCCTCAGTGTTGGAGGCGGCTGGGTCTGTCTTGGATGCTTCTCTTTCTGGTTTGCCTCATGAAACCTCTTGTAAAGGGATTTGCTTGTGTAATAAGATTCATGTCTAATGAGGCCGATCAGGAGAACTCAAAGACCTTCACTGAACTTCAAAACCAGACAGGAGCTTCTAAATCTCAAAGGTTATGTGTTTGCTGAAAGGCTGAAGAGTGAGGCATAACTGGGAAAAGGGAGTGTGGTTTCCATGCTACAATTTGTTGTTGTTGTTGTTGGTGGTGGTTTTTTTTTTTGGGGGGGGGTTGTTTTTCAAGGTAGAGTCCCACGCTGACCTGGAATTCACTATGCAGTCTCAGGGTGGCCTCGAACTCATGGCGATCCTCCTACCTCTGCCTCCCGAGTGCTGGGATTAAAGGTGTGCGCCACTACACCCAGCTAAAGGGTTTTTCTCTGTTTTTTTTTTAATCTTTCTAGGTAGGGTCTCACTCTGGCCCAGGCTGACCCAGAATTCACTATGTAGTCTCAGACTGGCCTTGAACTCAGAGACCCTTCTACCTCTGCCTCCCAAGTACTGGGATTGAGGACTCATGCTGGAATTTTAAAATACATATATATATATATTTGAGAGAGAGACAGACAGAGAGAAAGAAGCACAGAGAGAGGCAGATAGAGAGAGAATGAGCATGCCAGGGCCTCAGCCACTGCAAACAAACTCCAGAAGTATGCACCACCTTGTGCATCTGGCTTACGTGGGTTCTGGGGAATTGAACCTAGGTCCTTTGGCTTTGCAGGCAAGTTCCTTAACCACTAAGCTATTTCTCCAGCCCCTCCACCCTGGAATTTTACCTAGACCTGCTCATACCTCAATGGGTGACCTCAAATGAGTGATTTCATCTTGTAGACTTTGATTTTTCTCACCTTAAAAATGGGCCAGCTGGGGCTGGAAAGATGGATTAGCAGTTAAGGTGTTTGCCTGCAAAGCCAGAGAATCTAGGTTCGATTTCCCAGGACCCATGTAAGCCAAATGCACAAGGTGACACATGCATCTGGAGTTCATTTGCAGTGGCTGGAGGCCCTGGCATGCCCATTCTCTCTCTATCTGCCTCTCTCTCTCTCTCTCTCTGCTTTTTTCTCTTCCTCTCATTTAATAAATAAAAAATATTTTTAAAAGCCTATGCTTTTAATCCTAGCACTCAGGATGCAGAGGTAGGAGGATCTACAGAGTGAGTTCTGGGTCAGCCTGGGCTAGAGTGAGACTTTATCTCAAAAACAAAAGGGACCAAATTTCTGGGCGTGGTGGCTCCCACCTTTAATCTCAGCACTCGACAGGCAGAAGTAGGGGGACCGCTGTGAGTTCGAGGCCACCCTGAGACTACATAGTGAGACTACATAGTAAATTCCAGGTCAGCCTGGGCTAGAGTGAGACCCTACCTCGAAAAACAAAACAAAAGGACCAAACTCACCAAGAGAAATTTCTAGATCTGACATAATTTTGAAATGAAATTCAAAAATCAATCTGTAGTAATAGCTGGAAAATCTATTCTCTGAGCACAAGCTGTAGGAAGCCAGTCTTTCCTTGCTCAACACCATGCTGTTCACCATTGCCACAGAAGGCGGAGGAGGTCGAGAGGAGCTGGTAGAAATGCTCGCACTGAGTCAGGAGTGAACCCTTTTCCTCTACAGCTTCTTTACTAGGAACTGTAGGTAAACCATAATCCCTGCCACATGGACCCGCCTCTCCACGCATCACAGCAGGAGGCTGTGGACATTCTAGATCCATCCTTTGATTCCTGCTGCCAAGTCCTTGAGAATTTTTGACCCTAGGGCACTTTCTGTCTCTCTTTTTTTTTTTTTTTTGTTTTGTTTTGTTTTGTTTTGTTTTGTTTTGTTTTGTTTTGTTTTGTTTTTCGAGGTAGGGTCTCACTCTGGCCCAGGCTGACCTGGAATTAACTATGTAGTCTCAGGGTGGCCTCGAACTCTCGGCGATCCTCCTACCTCTGCCTCCCGAGTGCTGGGATTAAAGGCGTGCGCCACCACGCCCGGCTGCTGCTGCTGTTGCTGCTGCCGCTGCCGCTGCCGCCGCCGCCGCCGCCGCCTCCTCCTCCTCTTCTTCTTCTTCTTTTAAAAAGAATTATTTATTTATTTATTTATTTATTTATTTATTTATTTATTTATTTATTTATTTATTTGAGAGAGAGATGGGGGGAATGGGTGCACCACTGCAAACAAGCTCCAGAGGCATGTGCATCTGACTTACGTGGGTTCTGGGGAGTGGAACCTGGATCCTTAGGCTTCACGGGCAAGTAAGTGCCTTAACTTCTAAGCCATCTCTCCAGGCCTCTGTCACCTCTTACAAGTATTGCCAGGTCTCTGGGAGAAGCGGTCACAGTCAGTGTAACTCTGAAAGCAGTATACATATCTCGGCAGCCAGTTCATGAAGATATCAATCATGTGATTGGACGCCATGCAGGACAAGATGAAGCTGCCCTACCCAGAGACCGTGTTGTATGAGATACAAAGATACATCACCCTCAGTCCTTCCAATCTGCCCCACGCTGTGACCCAGGACATGAAATTCAGACAAAATGGCATCCCCAAGGTTAGCTGTGTCTGGGAGAGCTGACTGGGATGGAAGAGGCACGATGGCACCATGGTGGTGCCTGGGAGAGGCTTCTCAGTTTTGTTGGGGGGAAAAGAAAATCTGGGTGCAGTGGTGTACATCTATAGCCCCAGCATTGAGAGGTGAAGACAGCAAGATTAGAAGTTCAAGGTCAGCCTCATCTACATAGTGGGTTTGAGCCTTTGTCTCAAAGAAAAAACAAAAAGAATATTTTTATATTTGAAGATTATTAATCTTTTAATTTAAAAAGAAAACCATTAAAAATGGCTGTAGGTGGGGAGAAAACTCAGTGGATAGTGTTTGCTGCTCAAGCCTGGTACTGAGTTTGATCCCCAGACCACACATAAAAAGCCAGAAGCTGTGGTGGGTTTCTGTAGTCCCAGCATGCTGGGAACAAAATGAGAGGGTAGAGACAGGATGACTTCCCTGAAAGCCCTGAAGTTCAAAGGAGAGTGTATCAGTCAACAAAAACAGTGAGAACAAGAGGGGCCCTGCCTCAAAGGAGTCCTCTGACCTCTCTCTACACTGTGGCACATACCACTCATACTACACACACGCACGTGTGTGTGTGTGTGTGTGTGTGTGTGTGTGTGTGTGTGTTAAAAGTTCTGCTAGGGCTGGATAGAGTGCTCAGTGGTTAAGGTGCTTGCTTTCAAAGCCTAACAATCCAGGTTTAATTCCTGAGTACTCATGTAAAGCCAAATGCACAAAATGGTGCGAGATTCTGTAGTCTGCAGTGGTTAGAGGCCCCGGCACACCCATTCTCTCTCTCTCTCTCTCTGTGTCTCTGTCTCTCTTCTCTCTGTCTCTCCTTACATAGAAAGAAAAAGAGAGAGAGAGAGAGAGGGAGGGAAGGAAGGAAGGAAGGAAGGAAAGAAAGGAAAGGAAGGAAGGAAGAAAGAAAGAGAGAGAGAGAGAGAGAGAAAGAAGTTAAAAATTCTGATAGGTCTGGGTAGATAGCTGTGGTAGTTTGAATATATGTCCCCCAATATATTCAGCATTTTATTAGTTATAGTTTGCATCTGCAATCACCTTGCTAGAGGCAATGTCACTGGGGCCAGTCTTAAGGTATGGTGGTGGGTTTGAGATTCCATTGTAAAGATATGTAAAGTGTGCCTAATAGGAGTTCCTGAAGTGTACTGTGGGTTTTGGGCTGTAGTTTTGCTCTGTGTGCTGTGCGCCTGGTTGGTTTTTCTCTCTCTGCTTGGCCCTGTGAAGGTAGGCCAGCTTCTTCTGCCATTATGGAACTTCCCCTTGATCTGTAAGCTTCAATAAATAATATCCCTTCCTCCATAACTGTGCCTGGTCTGGAAGTTCATCTCAGCGAACCTGAATCTGTCTGCTACAATAGCTCAGTGGTTTAAGGCACTTGCCTGCAAAGTCTGCCAACCTAGGTTCAATTCCTCAGTACCCACTAAAATATGCACAAAAAAAGTGTTGCATAAGGACAAGAGGCTCTGCTGCACCTATTCTCTCCCCCTCCCTCCAACACACACACACACACACACAAATATGTTTTAATTCAGATATAACAATAAAGTAAAATTTTAAGCAAGCTACAGAACAGAATCAGATTCTCCATTTGTGTGAAAACAGTGAGGACTGTGTACATATTTCTTCGTTTTTCAATCCATAGAGGTATATCTCAGAAGATATGTCATAAACTGATCACCATGATTATGTCAATAATGAAACCCAGTGACAAGTCAGTACAGAAAAGGGATATTTTTCACTTTATACTTTTTTGCACACATTTTTGTTTTGCATACCCATTTTAATCATTGCACAAACATTTGTACAAGCACAAAGTAAAATAAAAGCTTTCACTTAAGCCAGGGTGCTTTTTTCATTCAAATTCTAACTATGCTACTTGCCCAAAGTACAGCTTCAAGCAAGTTATTTCTCCTTTGCAAACCTCAGTTTCCTTGTTTATGCAATGTGAACCACAAAAGCATCCACTGCACAGAGTTGTAATGAGAATTAACCAAGACTGATAAACAACTGTGCACAGCGGCAGGCAAATGCAGAGCGTCCAACAGAGACAGTGGTTACCAGTACTGCCATCTAAGCCAGGACTTTAAACACGCACACACACAAACACACACACACACAAAAGAGAGTGAGAGTGGGAGTGCCAAGGCCTCCTACTACTGCCAATAAACTTGACCTCAGCACCACTTTGTACAACTGGTTTTCCATGAGAACTGAGAACTGAGAATCGAACTCAGGCCCTCACGCTTTGCAAGCAAGTTCCTTTAACCACTCAGCCATCTCTCTGACCCTAATTTAAAAACTTTCCACTTGTATCTCTTCGTGCCCAAGAAATTTTTCTACATCCCAGGCATATAGCTATACAAGTCAAACACTTGCTGATAATAAATAATACATTTTAAAACAATTTTTTCTATACATATAATTTGACTGTTTATTAAAGATGAAAGCAAATGTGCATACTAATAAAATGGATTGACTTGATTAGTTTAACATAAAGACTTAAATCTTTGCTGAATACTTGGTGCTGCAGGAAGTGCAGCATTTTCAATGATTTTCAGAGTTTACTGATATTTTGATTTTATAATTGTCAATATTGTGGACACTGTTTTGCATAGATGTGTACTACACAATGGCACTTGTATGGTCAGACATTATTGAAAATTTTGTCCTAATCACAAATCAAAGCTGATGTAACAATTTTTTTTTCCAAGGTAGGGTCTCACTCTAGCCCAGGCTGATCTAGAACCCACTCTGTAGTGTCAGGTTGGCCTCAGACTCCCAGCTATACTCCTACCTCTGCTTCCCAAGTATGGGGATTAAAGGCATGTGCCACCACACCTGGTTTCCTTTTTTTTTTTTTTTAATGAAACAAGCCAATAACTCAAACAGCAGTTTTTTTTTTTTAAAGAGTCAGAGAAAGAGAAAAAGAGTCAGAGAATGAGCGCACTGGCAGCCTCTCAGCCACTGTGAACGAACTCCAGACTCATGCGCTCCCTTGTACGTAAGTGCAGCATTGCGCCCTTGTGTCACTGCATCTGGCTAAACGTGGGACCTGGAGAATCACACAGGCATTCTTAGGCTTAGTGGGCAGGTGCCTAACCACTAAGCTATCTCCTTTTTTTTTTTTTTTTTTTTTTGAGACAGGGTCTCATTCTGGCCCAGGCTGACCCGAAACTCACTCTGTAGCACCAGTCTGGCCTCAAGCACACAGCAAACCTCCTACCTCAGCCTTCTTCCAAGTGCTAAAATTAAAGGTGTATGCCACCATGTCTGGTTAAACTTGGTTCGTTATGTATAATCTCTTTAATAATCTGCTTTCTCTCAGTATATCACAATAAAAGATACCTTTGGGTTTTAAATTAACTTCCACATAAACACGTTCAAGTTGCATTGTCTGACAGGTGCAGAATGATTTATTTAAACAACCCATTATAGAGAGAGGTCTAGGTGTCACTCAGTTCATCAGTGTCATCAATAATGATGCAAGTGATCAAAGTCACTCTAGCTCCTATCACTGAATATCAAAACACTAAAAATTTGTCATCAGTTTAATATGTAATGATAATTATTCCTCTAGAAATACTGTATTGATTGATTGCCTTTCACAGGTTTATGGCTAGCATTTCCTTACTGTACTTAAACATAAAGAGAGCTAATGGCTGTCTTGTCCCCTTTCAGGAAAGCGGTCTTGCAGTGGAGGAAGTCTGGTCACCATGGAGTTGTTCCTGTTCTTCACCATTCTACAAAAGTTTGCCCTGAAGACCCTGATGGAGCTACTGGGCTTATCAGTATGTCACCATCTTATAAGCTATGTCTCCCTCCTCCAGAAATAGTATCTATTCTAAATATTGCCTAAGACAAAAATACTATTTATTAAAATTAAATGGACATTTGTTTCGATCTACAAACTCCCCAACATGAGGGACTGGGTCCTGAAAAGGCCAAGGGGACAAACAATGTCATACTCCTCTGGACTTTGTACTGAGTCCAGGCCCATTAAAGGCATTTCAAGTAACGTTAGCTAGTAGTAGGCCCTTTGCTCTTTCTGTGGCTCTTGAAATAAGTTAACTTTTTAACACTTTTTAAAAAAGAGAGAAATTAATACATGGCCTATGTGTATTTTCCCATTCTACTTAGAAGCATTTATATGATTTGTGTCACATTCACAAAATAAATCCTTACCTCTATAATAGAGCTTCTTTGTATGTTTGACTTTATTTCAAGCCTCAAAAGAAAATCCTTCTCTTGGCTCACAAGGCCCCACCTCTCCCTGAGTTTCTATAGGTGGTTACTGGTATCTGGGGAAGGGTAGCACAGACAATATCTTCAGTGTTGTGGTCATTGGAAAGGAGCCTACGTTCCTGTAAATAAACCCCTCACCCAGGAAGCTGTGGGCAACCCTAATGAAACTCATTGTGTCACAAAAGAAAAAAGGAAGGAAGAAAGACAGGGGGAGAGGGAAGGAGGGAATGAAAGAGAAGAAGAACGGAAAGAAAAAGACAAGACAAGACATGCAAGTAGAAAGGGTCCTGGTTGGAAAGAAGGAGGGGAGCAATGGGAGTGGAAGGGGAAGAGAAGAGGGCAATGGAGGAGTGGACCATGATTATATATATATAGTGTACATGTAAAACAATGTCATAATAAAACCCACTGTCATGTGTAATTAACATATGCTAATAAAAATCCTCTTCAGCTATGGACAATCTACCAGTAGGATAAGACAAATAGATAAAATTAAATTATAATTTCCTATCCCCAAATCTCTCCTTGTTCTCTATCTTTTTGCAAGCATTGATTTAAATATGGCCCAATGTGCCTCCTTGAGAAGTCAAACCATGCCCAGGGCTAGGATTCAAACATTCATAGCTCTGCCCTCTTTAGATGATGGAGGGTAGAGGTGGGGGCTAGAAAGCAAGACTGTGAGGAGCAAGACAGAGATTAGACAAAATGTTTTCCAAAGGCATATCTTATAAAGGACCAGCCCCCAAAATACACAATTCTTAAAACACAGTGATGAGAAAATGAACAAACCAGTTAAAAACTTGGCTTAAGACCAAACAGATGTCTCTCACCACAGAAGACGCACAGGAGGCATGCAAGAATATGAGGAGATGTTTCACATCATGAGTCAGCAAAGAAATGCAAGTGACTGTGAGTTGCCATAATATACAGTAAATTGAGGCTAGGAGCTAGGTGTGGTGCTATACACGCCTTAAAAAAAAGCAACGAAATTGGGGCTGAGGAGATGACTCAAACAGCAAGAAGACCTCCTGTTCAAGCACGAAGACCTGAGCTTAATCCCCGAGCACCCACAAAAAAAGCCTGGCATGGCTGTGCATACCTGTAACCCCAGTGCTGAGGTGGGAGAGGCAGGGGAATTGCTAAGGTGCGCTGGCCAGCCAGGCTACCTATAAAGCGGGGAGCTCCAGGTTCAGTAAGAGACTTTGTCCAGGGAACTAAGAAGAATGATAGAACAGGACACCTGATGTCTTCCTCTCGCCTCCTCACACATGCTCACAGGGTGCATGTACTTGTACACACACATGCACACACCACACACAGACACAGTCATAGCACATACAAAAGAACCTTACACATGCATGTTTATAGCAACTTTATTCATAATCACTAAAACTTAAAGTCAACCAAATTGTTCCTCATCACATGAATGAATAAACGGTGACACATGCAAACAACAGAATACTCGGCAGTCCTAACAAGAAATGCCTTGGTGACATTAAAAAGATTAGTGGCTGTGGATAGAAGGAGCACAGAGGACTTTCAGGGCAGTGAAAATATTCTGTATAATACTATAAAGATGGAGATAGGTCATTGTATATTTGTCCAAACTTATAGGATGTGCAACACCCAGAGTGAACCCAAATGAACACTTTTTTAAGAGAAATATTTTTATTTATTTGAAAGCAGAGAGAGATAGAAGAGAGACAGGCTTTACATGGGTATTGGAGAAATGAACCCAGGTCGTTAGGCTTTGCAGGCAAGTGCCTTACCCACTGAGCAATCTGTCCAGCACCCGCCAAATAAAAAACTTTTACTTTAAGTGATTGATATATGAGTATGGCCATTCAAAATTTTGCAAAAACCTTGAAGGTTGGTTTTACAATGCCATGAACAATATTCCACAGACAATGATACAAACCAAGGTTGCCACTGCAAGTGCCTTTGCCCAGCCTCTGCAAAGGTACACTTGGCTCAGTCACCTGACCTAGGCAGCTCACACAGCTTCATAACACTTCCCAGATCAACCAGATGCTCAACTGTGTTGACTCTGCCAGTGTCCAGGGGCACATTTCTGCCGGTGTAATGATGACATGGTTCAGAGACTAGAAACAGACATCAAGATGAGCATGCTGGAGCAGTGGGCCACCTGGCTGGACCATGTGATGATGCAAGCACTGAAGCCCAATGAAGGAAGACACGGTCTACCTAAAGCCACTAGGCAGTTTCTGCTAAAATGGTCTTTTTTTATTAAAAATATTTAGGGCTGGAGAAATGGCTTAGTGGTTAAGGCACTTGCCTGTGAAACCTAAGGACTCATGTTTGACTCTCCAGGTCCCACATGAGCCAGACAAACAGTGACATAAGCACACAAGGTTGAACATGCGCCTGGGGACATGCTCATCTGGAGTTTGATTGCAGTGGTTGGAGGCCCTGGTGTGATAATTCTCTGCACACACACATTTGAAAAAAAAAAATAAAAACAAAAAAAAAAAAAAGTCTGTTGGGCTTGCCTCAAAAAAAAAAAAATCCATTTACTTATTTATTTGAGAGAGAAAGGGGAGAGTGTAAAAATGAGTACTCCAGGACCTCCTGCCACTGCAAATGAACTTCAGATGCAAATACCACTTTGTGCATCTGGCTTTATGTGGGTACTGGGAATTGAACAATATATTCAGTGTTTTATTAGTTTATAATTTGCATCTGCAGTCACCTTGCTGGAGGCAATGTCATTGGGGGCCAGTCTTAAGGTGTGGTGATGGTTTGAGATTCCATTGTAAAGATATGCAAAGTGTGCCTAGCAGGAGTTCCTGAAGTGTGCTGTGGCTTTTTGGCTGTAGCTTTGCTCTGTGTGCTGTGTGGCTGGTTGGTTTTTTCTCTCTGCTTGGCCCTGTGAAGGCAGGCCAGCTTCTTCTGCCATTATGGAACTTCCTGGATCTGTAAGCTTCAATAAATAATATCCCTTCCTCCATAACTGTGCCTGGTCTGAAGTTCATCCTATGCTACTTGCCCAAAGTACAGCTTCAAGCAAGTTATTTCTCCTTTGCAAACCTCAGTTTCCTTGTTTATGCAATGTGAACCACAAAAGCATCCACTGCACAGAGTTGTAATGAGAATTAACCAAGACTGATAAACAACTATGCACAGCGGCAGGCAAATGCAGAGCGTCCAACAGAGACAGTGGTTACCAGTACTGCCATCTAAGCCAGGACTTTAAACACGCGCGCGCGCGCACACACACACACACACATAAAGAGAGTGAGAGTGGGAGTGCCAAGGCCTCCTGCTACTGCAAATAAACTTGACCTCAGCACCACTTTGTACAACTGGTTTTCCATGAGAACTGAGAACTGAGAATCGAACTCAGGCCCTCACGCTTTGCAAGCAAGTGCCTTTAACCACTGAGCCATCTCTCTGACCCTAATTTAAAAACTTTTTCCACTTGTATCTCTTCGTGCCCAAGAAATTTTTCTACATCCCAGGTATATAGCTATACAAGTCAAACACTTGCTGATAATAAATAATACATTTTAAAACAATTTTTTTCTATACATATAATTTGACTGTTTATTAAAGATGAAAGCAAATGTGCATACTAATAAAATGGATTGACTTGATTAGTTTAACATAAAGACTTAAATCTTTGCTGAATATTTGATGCTGCAGGAAGTGCAGCATCTTCAATGATTTTCAGAGTTTACTGATATTTTGATTTTGTAATTGTCAATATTGTGGACACTGTTTCGCATAGATGTGTACTACACAATGGCACTTGTATGGTCAGACATTATTGAAAATTTTGTCCTAATCACAAATCAAAGCTGATGTAACAATTGTTTTTTTCCAAAGTAGGGTCTCACTCTAGCCCAGGCTGATCTAGAACCCACTCTGTAGTGTCAGGCTAGCCTCAGACTCCCAGCTATACTCCTACCTCTGCTTCCCAAGTACGGGGATTAAAGGCATGTGCCATCACATCTGGTTTACTTTATTTTTTTTAATGAAACAAGTCAATAACTCAAACAGCAGTTTTTTTTTTTTTGAAAGAGTCAGAGAGAGAGAGAAAGAGAGTCAGAGAACGAACACACTAGCAGCCTCTCAGCCACTGTGAACGAACTCCAGACTCATGCGCCCCCTTGTGGGTAAGTGCAGCATTGCGCCCTTGCATCACTGCATCTGGCTAAATGTGGGACCTGGAGAATCAAACAGGCGTTCTTAGGCTTAGTGGGCAGGTGCCTAACCGCTAAGCTATCTCCTTCTGGCCCAGGCTGACCCGAAACTCACTCTGTAGCACCAGTCTGGCCTCAAGCACACAGCAAACCTCCTACCTCAGCCTTCTTCCAAGTGCTGAAATTAAAGGTGTGTGCCACCATGTCTGGTTAAACTTGGTTCGTTATGTATAATCTCTTTAATAATCTGCTTTCTCTCAGTATATCACAATAAAAGATACCTTTGGGTTTTAAATTAACTTCCACATAAACACGTTCAAGTTGCATTGTCTGACAGGTGCAGAATGATTTATTTAAACAACCCATTATAGAGAGAGGTCTAGGTGTCACTCAGTTCATCAGTGTTATCAATAATGATGCAAGTGATCAAAGTCACTCTAGCTCCTATCATTGAATATCAAAACACTAAAAATTTTTCAACATTTTGATATGTAATGATAATTATTCCTCTAGAAATACTGTATTGATTGATTGCCTTTCACAGGTTTATGGCTAGCATTTCCTTACTGTACTTAAACATAAAGAGAGCTAATGTCTGTCTTGTCCCCTTTCAGGAAAGCGGTCCTGCAGTGGAGGAAGTCTGGTCGGCATGGAGTTGTTCCTGTTCTTCACCATTCTACAAAAGTTTGCCCTGAAGGCCCTGGTGGAGCTACTGGGCTTATCAGTATGTCACCATCTTATAAGCTGTGTCTCATTCCTAGATAGAAGAAGAGCTTATCTTTGGGACTGTTCAAATCAAAGTAATTTGTCTCCCTCCTCCAGAAATAGTATCTATTCTAAATATTGCCTAAGACAAAAATACTATTTATTAAAATTAAATGGACATTTGTTTCGATCTACAAACTCCCCAACATGAGGGACTGGGTCCTGAAAAGGACCAGTCCCCAAAATACACAACTCTTAAAATGCAGTGATAAGAAAATGAACAAACCAGTTAAAAACTTGGCTTAAAACCAAACAGATGTCTCTCACCACAGAAGACACACAGGAGGCATGCAAGAATATGAGGAGATGTTTCACATCATGAGTCAGCAAAGAAATGCAAGTGACCGTGAGTTGCCATAATATACAGTAAATTGAGGCTAGGAGCTAGGTGTGGTGCTATACACGCCTTAAAAAAAAAGCAACGAAATTGGGGCTGAGGAGATGACTCAAACAGCAAGAAGACCTCCTGTTCAAGCACGAAGACCTGAGCTTAATCCCCGAGCACCCACAAAAAATGCCTGGCATGGCTGTGCATACCTGTAACCCCAGTGCTGAGGTGGGAGAGGCAGGGGAATTGCTAAGGTGCACTGGCCAGCCAGGCTACCTGTAAAGCAAGGAGCTCCAGGTTCAGTAAGAGACTTTGTCCAGGGAACTAAGAAGAATGATAGAACAGGACACCTGATGTCTTCCTCTCGCCTCCTCACACATGCTCACAGGGTGCATGTACTTGTACACACACATGCACACACCACACACAGACACACTCATAGCACATACAAAAGAACCTTACACATGCATGTTTATAGCAACTTTATTCATAATCACTAAAACTTAAAGTCAACCAAATTGTTCCTCATCACATGAATGAATAAACGGTGACACATACAAACAACAGAATACTCGGCAGTCCTAACAAGAAATGCCTTGGTGACATTAAAAAGATTAGTGGCTGTGGATAGAAGGAGCACAGAGGGCTTTCAGGGCAGTGAAAATATTCTGTATAATACTATAAAGATGGAGATAGGTCATTGTATATTTGTCCAAACTTATAGGATTGCAACACCCAGAGTGAACCCAAATGAACACTTTTTTAAAAGAAATATTTTTATTTATTTGAAAGCAGAGAGAGATAGAAGAGAGACAGGCTTTACATGGGTATTGGAGAAATGAACCCAGGTCGTTAGGCTTTGCAGGCAAGTGCCTTACCCACTGAGCAATCTGTCCAGTACTCGCCAAATAAAAAACTTTTACTTTACGTGATTGATATATGAGTATGGCCATTCAAAATTTTGCAAAAACCTTGAAGGTTGGTTTTACAATGCCATGAACAATATTCCACAGACAATGATACAAACCAAGGTTGCCACTGCAAGTGCCTTTGCCCAGCCTCTGCAAAGGTACACTTTGCTCAGTCACCTGACCTAGTCAGCTCACACAGTGCTTCCTAACACTTCCCAGATCAACCAGATGCTCAACTGTGTTGACTCTGCCAGTGTCCAGGGGCACATTTCTGCCGGTGTAATGATGACATGGTTCAGAGACTAGAAACAGACATCAAGATGAGCATGCTGGAGCAGTGGGCCACCTGGCTGGACCATGTGATGATGCAAGCACTGAAGCCCAATGAAGGAAGACACGGTCTACCTAAAGCCACTAGGCAGTTTCTGCTAAAATGGTCTTTTTTTATTAAAAATATTTAGGGCTGGAGAAATGGCTTAATGGTTAAGGCACTTGCCTGTGAAACCTAAGGACTCATGTTTGACTCTCCAGGTCCCACATGAGCCAGACAAACAGTGACATAAGCACACAAGGTTGAACATGCGCCTGGGGGACATGCTCATCTGGAGTTTGATTGCAGTGGTTGGAGGCCCTGGTGTGATAATTCTCTCGCACACACACATTTGGAAAAAAAAAAGGCCAGTCTGTTGGGCTTGCCTCAAAAAAAATCCATTTACTTATTTATTTGAGAGAGAAAGGGGGAGAGTGTAAAAAAATGAGTACTCCAGGACCTCCTGCCACTGCAAATGAACTTCAGATGCAAATACCACTTTGTGCATCTGGCTTTATGTGGGTACTGGGGAATTGAACCTGGGCCATCAGGCTTAGTGAATGTGGTAGTTTGAATATATGGCCCCTAATATATTCAGTGTTTTATTAGTTTATAATTTGCATCTGCAGTCACCTTGCTGGAGGCAATGTCATTGGGGGCCGGCCTTAAGGTGTGGTGATGGTTTGAGATTCCATTGTAAAGATATGCAAAGTGTGCCTCGTAGGAGTTTCCAAAGTGTGCAGTGGCTTTGGGCTGTAGCTTTGCTCTGTGTGCTGTGTGGCTGGTTGGTTTTTTTCTCTCTGCTTGGCCCTGTGAAGGCAGGCCAGCTTCTTCTGCCTTTATGGAACTTCCCCTGGATGTGTAAGCTTCAATAAATAATATCCCTTCCTCCATAATTGTGCCTGGTCTGGAAGTTCATCTCAGCGAACCTGAAGCTGTCTGCTACAGTGAACAAGTGCCTTTAGTCCCTGAGCCAACTCCTTGGCCCTAAAACAGTCTTTTTACAACACAATGCCCATCTGAGATTTAACTTTCTGCAGTGCTGCTAGCTTTGATTCCTTCAACCCTATCTGGAAGCTCTGTGACTTAGCAGAGCATGATGTTGCTTAGGCAACAGGAGAGACCCCCACAGACATGATGGGTGAGCGCAGTGATTTAAAGGCTGTGTCTCCTGGAAGTCCAGATAAAGATGAAGGCAGTGAAGTGGAAAGTGAAATGGATGAAGAGCTGAATGACTCCTGGGATCCTCAAGCCAAAAGAGAAAACAGAACTGAGCCAAGCATTCCCCAGGGGCTTCAGGGAGCCTTTCCTTGAGATCAGGGTACAACCAAGCCCCCTGAGCCCCATCTACAGAGAACACATCATCCTCAGGACTCAAGACTATCAGGCAGGGCAGTGCCACAGGAAACACCCACCCTGCAGCCTAACCACATTACAGCAGATTTTTTCTTGCTTCCATGAACCCTGTTGATATTGAGCTTAAGTTGAAACTTTAACAAGCCTGAAGGTTAACTGCTTTCAAATTCTATCTGTACTGAACATTACCTTGTTGGAATTGTGAAATGGAATGGCTCTATGTATTTTTCCAGGTCTTAAAAAAAAAACACAAATTATTTACCTTTTAGTAGTATTTCCCCCCACTAATTGTAGGTATCAAGAAAGATTTTTTTATTTTTAAAATATTTTACTTATTTATTTCTGAGAGAGAGAATGGGCTCACCAGGGCCTCTAGGCACTAATGAACTCTAGCCACAAATGAATACCAGATGCATGCACCACCTTGCGCATGTAGCTTATTGTGGGTACTGGGGCATTGAACCTGGGTCATTAGGCTTTGCTGGTAAGCACCTTAACTCCTATGCCATCTCTCCAGCTCAGTCCATGGAGTTTGTTTGCAGTGACTGGAAGCTCTAGCATGCCCATTCTCTCACTCTGCCCCCCTTCTCTTTCTCTCAAATAATAAATTAAATTTTAAAATAAATTTAAATTTTTGTAAAAGAAACTGTTTTAAAAAAGTAAAACTAGACAGTGTAATGTGCTTCTGTAATTCCAGCAAACCTACAATGAGAAGGGAGGTCAGGAGAATCTTCTAGAAGCTTGTCTCATGGGCCTGGCAAATGTAGCAGAGAACGAGACACCTGCCTCAAACAATGTGGAAGGCTAAGACACCAGAGGTTGTCCTCTGAGCTGCACTCGTGTATACACACATGTACACATACCCACACCCCCACACATATATACATCAAAAAATTTAAATAAAAATTAAGGGCTGGAGAGATTGCCCAGTGGTTAAGGAGCTAGCCTCCAAAGCCCAAGGACCCCATGTTTGATTCTCCAGAACCCATTTAAAGCCAGATGCACAAGGGGATGCATGCATCTGGAGTTTGTTTGCAGTGGCTAGATGGTATGCCCATCTCTTTCTCTCTCTCCCTCTTTCTCACTCTCTCTCAAATAAATAAATAAAATATTCTTTTAAAAAATTTAAAAATATTACAGCAGAACAAAGGCCTAGGGGCAATGCAATACAAAAAAGTTAGCTCCTCCAACTATGAGACAACAATGATCATAAACTTATGTCTAGTTACTTTTTGTTTTGCATGATTTCAATATTCCTTGGTTCCAAAGAATTTTTTGTGACACACAGCATTAAGTCCTCAAGAGATTCTAAAAGTACTTTCCACATGAAGCTCAGGGGTCAATCAAAACTAGTATCTTTCAAGCCAGGCGTGGTGGCACACGCCTTTAATCCCAGCACTCCGGAGACAGAGGTAGGAGGATCACCATGAGTTCGAGGCCACCCTGAGACTACAGAGTGAATTCCAGGTCAGCCTGGAGCTAGAGTGAAACCCTACCTCAAAAACAAAAATAAAATAAAATTAAAAAAAAAAATAAAAAATAGTATCTTTCACTCATCAAGACAGTCATCGCATTATCCTGTTTCAAACTCCCCAACAATCCTATGAGATATGTAGAGATTTTAAAAAAACTGATGGTAGGAAAGTTGACCAAGATTTGACCCAGATAAAATTAGCAAACCTCAGGTTAAACGCAGTCTCTGGCAGCAAAGCCCACATATCTAACCACTCTGTTACGCAACCCTCCGTGAGAGGACACCAGTTCCTCTTTACAATCAAGAGGACTTTGGCCCTCAGCCATTGAAGGAGCTTCCTAGCACTCACTTCCATTCCTGCTCTCAAAGCCAGAGACACCATCTATGCTTTTTTTTTCAGGGGTGAGGGTGGGTCTTGCTACGTAGTCCAGGCTGGCCTCAAACTTGCAATCTTACAGCCTCAGCCTCCAGATGACATTGGTGCTTTGACTTTTGAAGGCTCGAACAGCAATCAGAGATCTGAGGCAGGCTCCACAGTTATCAGGTCAAGGTGGAAGCTATGTGAAACCTCAGGGCCCCTTTAGAGCTGTCTGAATAATTGGCTCTGCAGGTCTCTGCTCCTGAACTTTTCAGTTTCCTTGAAATACGAATCTTCTGAACCTAGACAAAGGCCTGTGTGCCAGTAAGGAACACAGCTTTTCCCAGAAGCAATGACTTCCTAGGAAATTTCTAATAGTACTTACAAATGACCTACACACTGCTCAGCTTTGGCCCTCAACAATGTAGTAGAGGCTTTTAGGTAACCTTGATCCAGTTTTAGACTTTATTGTTATATCGTATTTCTCTGAAGATGCCAACTGTTTTAAGGCACATTGCGGTTTCATAGACATTAAACATGATGTAAATAGCACTTTACTGGAGCTATTCAAAGTCTGACAAGTAATAATGGCTCTTCATCCAAATGAGCAGATCATTTAGAACCATGCTCCTCTTTTCCAATTAACCTTCTGCCTGCTGCCCTCATATATCCTTATTGGTGTCATATCAGTAAGCACACGTCATACTGTTTTTTTCAACCTTAAAAAGAACCGCTTTACTCCTGGCAAGGAAGATTAAATACATGCAGACTATTTACAAATTAGGCAATCCCAGTACACAGAACGAACTCAGAGTCCATGCCAAGCATGCTTTCCATTGGCTAGAGAGAAATCTGAGTCAACATGTCACTGAAACCATGATTGTAATCTTGGAGTGGGGTCAGTGTAGGCATTTGGAAGAGTCTCGGGTTCTAAAATTTCATAGTCATTTCTTGCCATTCTCTAAAGTCAAAAAAATGTAAATGCAGAGATGAGTTCACTGCTTGTTACTATATTTCCAACATGAATATTGGCGATGTACCAGAAGTAGGCTGGAAACAGGAAATCCAGAAACAAATAGGATACAGTTCTTCTCCTTAAGGACCTTATATTTCTGTCAAGGAAGTCAAATGAGCCAACAATAATAACATAATGAGAGGTTTGTAAAGAAATGTACAGAATTATATAGAAACAAGGAAAGGACACGGAAATCACAAGTGAGAGAACAAATACAGAGAAAATGATGCTTGGACTCATTTTTGAAATACAAACAGATATCCACCAACTTCAAAGTGGATGGAGTGGTTCAAAGTCTCAGGGGCTGTTAAAGGAATTGCAAGATGATGGCCATGTTGCTGGGGAGAAGCAGAAGGTCTGATTCCAGAAACATGTAAATATCAGGTTTGGAAGGCTTTTGCCAGGTAAAGAATTTTGGACTTAACTTGAGAGAGTAGAAACCCCATAAGGTATCTGAACAGTGGAAGAGAGGCCCAGGCAAGAGACAAGACGGAGTTGTCCTTGAAGAAAGATCATGGCAGCTTCAGGGGGACATGTGTGCAGTGGATGGAGATGGGAGGGTGTATTCCCAGGCAGGAAAATAGATGGGAGGCTATTGCCACAAGCTAAGCAAGGATGAATGAGAACAAAGGAGCAGCAGAGCCATTAAAGAGGACAGTAAGAGCTCAGACAGAACACTCAGAGGGGCTGGGGAGAGTGTGAATAAGGAGAGCAAGACTTCAGAGTGGTTCCCATGTTTTTGCTTGAGCAACAGGTGGGGTCATTCCTCCAGGGCAGCTGATGCAGGGGAAGAGATGCCACATTTAGATTCAAACAGGTCCCTTTGAGGTCACTGAGAAACAGGCACAAGGGGGAAGCACCCCAGCCCAGGCATTAAGAAAATGAGAAATTGAGGCAGGAGAGATGGCTTAGCAGATAAGGCGTTTGCCTGCAAAGCTAAAGGATCCCAGTTAAATTCTACAGGACCCACATAAACCAGATGTACAAGGGGGAGCATGCATCTGGAGTTTGTTTGCAGTGTTGGAGGCCCTGGTATTCTCTCTCTCTCTCAAATAAATAAATAAATAAATAAATAAATAAATAAATAAATAAATAAATAAAATATTAAGAAAAGAAAACAGGAAATTAAAAAAGAAAAGCAAAGAAGAAATAGAGCTAACATATACATAGCATTCCACAGTTTATACAAAACTTTCTGTTGAAATGTGAGCCAAGACTGGAGCAGGCAGTGTGGGGGTGGAGTGTTTGGGGTGGATTATCTGGAGAGGAGCAAGCTGTTTATAGACAGAACAATGAAAAGATATAGCTACAGCACGAAGTCAGGATATGTGCAAAAAGCAGAGGAAACCCCAAAATTTCACAGAGTGCATTTAAAAGAAAATACGTTCAAGAGTATTTTAGAAAATTCAAGTTAAAGATAGTAAAAAGAGGGGACTGAAGAAATCATTTTGTGCTCATTTCTAATACTCAAAACCAACTGAAAGCAAAATAAAAGACAAAAAGAAAACTTCCACCTTTAATAAAACAAGGAAAAATGTTCTAAATCAGAACCAAGAAAAATGACTGCCAAGTGAAGTAAATTTAATCCAAAATATGTGGGGACACAGAGTTAACATATCCCTGTACAGACACTGGGAAAGAGCTCTTCTTCCTTAAAATGAAGTTCCTGAGAAGTGCCTCACGTGACCCTGTAGGCTGACTGACAAGGCACCAGCTATGACTCAGAGGCAGAGGTGGCCAGGGTTCGGCAGCATCTGTCAGCTCTGCCATGATAGAATGTCTGTGGTTTTGTTGTTGTGTATGGCACAATACAGGCCTGGTCCTAGCCAGACCGCATGGCAGAAGAAAACAGGAAGTGGCTTCTGTAAAAATGGCGTTCTGCGCAGGCTTGATGTGACAACAGTTACAGTCCCATGCTCGTGAGAAGCCTACTACGAGATGTCCTGTCCAGAGACAGGCTGTCATTGGTCACCAAAAGGGGACCACCCCATACAAGGATTAGCAGCCCCTTAAACCCTATGTGCATTGTGCTAAATAAACGAGTTTGTGGATTCTCGCTTCCGCTTTCACCCAACTCCCGGAGTCTGTGTCGTGACTCCGCGCTGTTCACCCCAATTCGGCAGAGACCCTATTGTCCCTCCTGAGCTGGCCTTGGGGGGGACCCCAACATTGTTTTATTTTTTAGAGAGTGAAAGGGGCAGGGGAGAGAAATGGGTACACTAAAGTTTCTCAGCAGCTGTGAACAAACTCCAGATGCATGTGTTCCCTTCTGGACATGTGCAACATTGCATGCTTGCATCACTGTGTGACTAGCTATGTGGGACCTAGAGATTTGAACATGCATTCTTGGGCTTCTCAGGCAAGCACCTTAACTGCTAAGCCATCTCTCCAGGCCAGAATCTCTGTTTTTTAACTGGCACATGGTTGCCTAGGCTCGAGACTATATTTATCTTCTTTCTTTGTGTGTAGGTGTGGCCATATGACTAAGTAGTAGCCTGTAGGATCTAAGTGGAAACAGTGTGAAGTTTATTTTTAAAACCATCTTACTAAAATATAATTAAAATATAATTCACATACCACTCAATTTATCTATTTAAAGTATTTTTAGGAGCCTGGTGTGGTAATGCATGCCTGTAATACTAGCAATTGGTAGGCTGAGGCAGGAGGATTCCCTGTACCCTGTCTCAAAACAATTTTCTTTTAATATATTCAGTTGCACAACTATCAAAATAGTTTTTTAATGTTTATTATCACTAACAACATTCTTCATATGGATACACCATGTGTATCCCCTCATCCCTGCCCCCATTCCGTTGGGGACACTCCTCAGTGGGGTTGCAGTTGATGCGTTGTGGGACAGCAATCAGTTATTTTGGGGGGAGGGAATGTCTCTGGGCATGATGTCTCAACCTGTGGCTCTTTCCACCCCCTCTGTGTCCTGGTGGGTGAGTTTTAAGTCTACTTCAGTGATGAGCTCTTAGGAGCCTCTGGAGCTCTGCTTTGGTAGGTGTTGAGTGTCCTCAGCATCTGTCTCCTTCACCCTGGTGCTGATTATCAGGCTCAGCATGGAAGCAGCACTCATACTTGTCTCCCCAGTTCCTCTGTGGTTTCAGCTGTGGCTTGGCTAAAGTGTGAGTTTATCCCCTCTGGTCTCACTACTTTCTGAAAAAGAACAGATTCTCCAATGGAGACTGTGTCAGCATTATATAAATTTGGGGAGAATTTGATGCATGTAACACCTCTTTTAGCCAAAAACTAGTGAGAACTGGACACTGGAGAATATAATCTTTGTCGCCATAGGCTTCTGATGCAGTTCCCAATTCCAGATATGGGTTCCTTTACACTGAGCAGATCTCTTAGCCAATCAGAAAGCTATTGGTTACCCACTGAGACTGTGAGCCACTATTGCACTGGTGTTTACTTCCTATCAGGGTGTTTGCTCCTGAGTAGCGTAGACCCCTGGTTGCTCAGACTGTTGTTGGCCATTTTCCTTCAGGTGCTCATGTAGCTCTTTCCAGCACTAGACAGGCTCACTGTCTGGGGACTGGCTCTATTCCAGATTCCAGCCAGATCTCTCTGTGCTCTTTGTCAGCAGCATATGATGTCTTCAGCAGTAGGCTCTTAGCTTTTACCTCAGGCAGGTAATCAAGTGCTTTGACAGAAAGCTGTCTTTGGGGACCTCATAGATCTCTCTGATCAACAACTCAATGTGGGTAGCAACCAATCTCTGGTAGTGGTAGTTACAGGCCAGAGACAGAAAAAAAAATTATCGTTTAAGCTTAGGCTTCATCCCACCTTCACAAGGGCCCTGCTTTTTAGGTGCTCCTCCCTCACTCCTTTTGAGGATTATATCTTTTAGGCTATCTCCAAAGATAAAAGTTTCTATGGTATCAGCTGATTTAGGATTTAATTCTGTGTTTGTTTCCCCCCTTCTCCCCCCTTCCCCTCCCTTTCCCGCAAGCCCTTCCATCCCTACAGTCTGGGCCTTGAGCTGCCTATCAGGTATGTCAGCAACTTGAGCACATCCAGGTTAGGAAGCACAGATAAGTGACGCCATGCAGCGTTTGTCATTCTGTGATTGTGTGAGTTGGCTGAGTATGATCTGTTCCAAGTCTGTCCATTTTTCTACAAATTTCATTGCATCATTTTTTCTTACTGCTGAGTAGAATTCCACTGTGTAAATGTATCACACCTTCGTTATCCATTCATCCAATGATGGGCACCTGGGTTGATTCCAGTTCTTAGCTATAATGAATCAAGCAGCTGTAAACACGTTTGAGAAAATATCTCTGTAGTGATGCATGGAGCATTTAGGATAAATGCCCAGTAAGGGGATAACTGGGTCTGTTGGTAGCTCTATGTTCATCCTATTCAGGAATCTCCATATTGATTTCCATAGTGGTTGTACAAATTTACATTCCCACCAACAGTGGATGAGGATTCCTCTTTTCCCACATCCTCACCAACATTTGCTGTTCTTAGGTTTTTTTTTTTTTTTAATTTCTTCGAGGTAGGGTCTCACTCTAGCCCAGGCTGACCTGGAATTCACTCTGTAGTCTCAGGGTGGCCTTGAATTCATGGCAATCCTCCTACCTCTGCCTCCAAAGTGCTGGGATTAAAGGTGTGCACCACCACACCCAGCTTATGTTCTTAGGTTTTTTAATGATTGCCATCCTTACTGGAATAAGGTGGAATTTCATGATTTTTTTTTTTTTTTTTTGTTTTGTTTTGTTTTGTTTTTGGTTTTCGAGGCAGGGTGTCACTCTGGCTCAGGCTGACCTGGAATTTACTATGTAGTCTCAGGGTGGCCTCCAACTCATGGCAATCCTCCTACTTCTGCCTCGCGAGTGCTGGGATTAAAGGCGTGTGCCACCAGGCCCGGCTTCATGATTGTTTTAATTTGCATTTCCCTAATGGTTAGGGATATTGAACATTTTCATAAGTGTGTGTTAGCCATTTGTAATTCTTCCTCTGAGAACTCCCTATTTAGTTCTCTGACCCATTTTTTGGAGTGATTTTATATTGTCTAGTCTTTTGAGTTCTTTGTAGATTCTAGATATTAGGCTTCTGTCAGTGGTATAGCTGGCAAAGATTTTCTGCCAATCAGTGGGTAATCTATTGACTCTGCTTGTGGTATGTGTGTGTAGCAGACAGCTTCAGGTTTGCTGAGATGAACTTCCAGACCAGGCACAGTTATGGAGGAAGGGATATTATTTATTGAAGCTTACAGATACAGGGGAAGTTCTATAAGGGCAGGAGAAGTAGCCTGCTCTCACAGGACCAGTCAAGAGAGCAAAGCCCCCAGTCACACAGCACACAGGGCAAAACTACTGCCAAAAGCCCAGCACACTTCAGGAACTCCTGCTAGGCACACTTTGCGTATCTTTACAATAGAATCTCAATCCCACCATCAACACCTTAAGACCAGCCCCCAGTGACATTGCCTCTAGCAAGGTGATTGCAGATGCAAACTATAATTAATAAAATACTGAATATATTGGGGGACATATATTCAAACTACCCCATTCTGCCCCTGGCCCCCAATAGATTTAGCTCCTGGCCCCCAATAGATTTATAACTATTGTAAATTGTACTCAGTCCAATTTCAAATGTTCTCACAGTCTTGATCAACTTACGATAGTGAGTCCTGTAGAATCAAACAAGTTAAATACTTTCAACATGTCAAGGCACAGAGTAAACATTTTTAACTGGTATAAGGCATAGCAAGCAGAGACTAGAACAATGCAAACTCAACCACCATCAGCAATCATCAAACTTCTGCAGTTCAAGTTCAATATAACCAGAGACTGACAGTCTCCAGGTTTTCCAATTCTACCCCTCCAGCTGGGCAGAGTCGCCAGGAAAAGCTTTGATCCCAGGCCAACACTGCACTACGTGGGAGTCCTTGCATAGTCCTGGTATATCCAAAACATCTTCAGGTCTCCATGCAAACCATGGTCCATCTTCCAAAGGCTCTTTCAGCCTATTCCTGAGGGTCTTCATGCCCTGCCTCATGCTGCATCCTGGAACCGTGTGCAATTCATGACCACTCCATGCATTTTTCATGCTTCCAAATCCAATGCCAGGTGTGCAGGACACAGCCATATTCTTAATCCAGGGACAAAATAAATCATAGCCTTGAAAAGCAGGTTCCTTCTCCAGTCAACTCTTTCCAAGAGTTTGCATTTCTAACAGTCTTTCCTCAGGCATCCTCTCCATTGTTTTAATGTAAAGCAGTCAGGCCATCTTCCTTCCACCTTCCTTAAGTTGCTAATGTGTTTGACAATAGCAGCTCTAGTAACCTAAATCCAGTCTCAGTGCCTCTATAATTTTAACTTGCTTGAGGTTTTCGAACTTAAAAATCTTAAAATCTCAGTCCATTATCTTTAGCCAAGTACATCAGTCCATTACAAATTTAACCTTGATCAAACTTTCTGGGCCTGGATAGCAGAACGTAGCCATCCCTTATGCCAGTAGCCCAGTTCCAACAAAGTCCTCTGCACTCTTTCCTTCCCCTTAGAAAGCTCATAAGCCAAGCCTCAAAGTTCAATACTGTCTGCACTTAGCATTCTCAAACTCTCATCAGAATAGTCCATAAAACTTGGCTTACCACTCCAGAAGGCATCTTCAGTTGCAAGCACCAAGTCCATGCCCATTCCTCCAAAACAAAGGTTCCAAAAGATGAACATCCACACGATCTGGTTCATCTCACCCCACCCCTGGTACCACAATCTGTATTAGTCAGGGTTCTCTAGAGGAACAGAATGGATAGAATGAATTGTATTAAAAGGGAATTTGTTGGATTAGCTTACACAGTCCAGCAATAGCAGGTTGCAGGTCCAAGAGTCAAGAAACCTGGTAGCTGCTCAGTCCACGAAGCTGGAGGCCTTAGCAGTCCCAATCTGGCACTGAAGGTCTGGAGGCTTCCTGGAGAGACGCTGCTCTTCAGTCCACCCTGGTCTTCGGTCCACACTGGAGAGCAGCAACACCAAGCAGCAAGTACCAAGCGGAAAACACCAAGCAGCAAGCACCCAGTGGCAAGCAGCTAGCAGCACCGGCAGCCAGGTGGGAGAGAGAGCCTTTCTTCCCAGAGCTTCTTTTTATCAACCAGCCCCCTCCTCCAAGAGGGGCCGCCCACTCTGGGCCGCCCACTCTGGGGGAAGGGCTTACCCCTGGGGGAAGGATTCTTCCTTTAGTTAATCCTTCCTAGAGGCAGTCTCAGAGACACACTTATGAGGAATGTCTGTGTATTCCTAAACAAATCAAGTTGACACAAACTTAACCATCACAGTGTGTCTCTGCAAAAGGTTTTTAGCTTCATCAGATCCCATTGGTTGAGTGATTGTAAATTTCCTGGGCTACTGAGGTTTTGTGCAGGAAGTCTTCCCCCCACTCCTATATCATGAAGAGTAGTACCTCCTATTTTTTCTTCCAGTAGTTGAAGATTTTCAGGTCTTATTGAAGTCTTTAATCCATTTGGGCTTCATTTTTGTGTATGGAGAAATGAGTGAGTCTAATTTCATTTTGCAACATATGGTCATCCAATTTGTCCCACCCCATTTGTTGAAGATGCTATCATTTCTTCAGTCTACATTATTGGCACCTTTGTCAAAGATCAAGAAGTTGTAGTTACTTGACCTAAGGTCTGAGTCTTCAATTCTGTTATATTGGTCTATGTTTCTGTTCTTACGCCAGTACCATGCTGTTTTTGTACTATGGCTTTATAATATACCTTTGGCTCTTTAGATTGGGTATGGTGATACCTCCAGAGGTTTTTTTTTGTTGTTGTTGTTGTTTTTTTTTTCCCCGCTGAAGATATGTTTGGATATCCAAGGCCTGCTGCCATTCCGAATGAATTTTGAGGCCATTCCGTACAAATTTTGAAATCATTTTTTCTACCTCTATGAATAATGATGCTAGAATTTTTATTGGTATTGCATTAAATCTGTATATTACTTTTGGTAGAATTGCCATTTTCACAATATTAATTCTACCTATCCAGGAGCATGGGAGGTCTTTCCATCTTCTCAACTCCTCCTCAATTTCTTTCTTGAGTTTTTTATGTTTTCATTGTATAGGTCTTTCACATCCTTAGTTAGTGTTATTCCAAGATATTTAATCATTTTGTTGCTGTTGAAAATGGAACAGTCTCACTGACTTCTTTCTCTGTATATTTGTTCTTTACATATAGAAAGGCTACTGACTTTTGTGTATTGATTTTGTATCCTGACACTTTACTGAAAGAATTAATCACCTTTAGAAGTTTTGAGATGGAGACTTTTGGGTCACTTATGTATAGTATCATGTCATCTGCAAATAGGGCTAACTTGATTTCTTCCTTTCAAATTTGTATTCCTTTTATTTCTTTCTCCTGTCTTATTGCTTTGGGTAGTACTTCTAGTATTTTGTTGAAGAACAGAGGTGAGAGTTGGGACCCCTGTCTTGTTCCATATGTCAATGGGAACTCCTCGAGTGTTTCCCCACTATGTATTACTTGGGTTTTAGGTGCTTTATATATAGCCTTTATTCTGTTGAGATATAAACCCTCCATGCCTATTCTTTGCAGCATTTTGATCATAAAGTGGTGTTGTATTTTGTCAAAGGCCTTCTCTGCACCAATTGAGATGATCATGTGGTTCTTATGGTTAAGTTTATTTACGTGGTGTATCACATTGACCGATTTCCATATGTTGAACCATCCCTGCAAGATGAAGCCCATTTGATCCAGGTGGATAATGTTGTTGATATGTTGTTGAATTTGGTTTGTGAGGATTTTGTTCAGGATCTTTGCATCTAAATTCATCAGGGATATAGGCCTATAGTTTTCTTTTCTTGTTGTATATCTGTCTGGTTTTGGTATTATGGTGACACTAGCTTCATAAAAGGAGGTGGGGAGGATTCTCTGATCTCCAATTCTACGAAAGTTTGAGAAAAATTGGTTTTAGTTCTTCAATGAAGGTTTGATAGAATTTGGCTAAAAAGTCATCTGGTCCTGGACTTTTCTTTTGGGGGAGGTTTTTGATTACCTTTTCAATCTCCGTGGATGTGGTAGGTTTGTTTAGGAGATTAATCTGCTCTGAGTTTAGTTTTGGTAGGTAGTATGTGGCTAGGAATTCATCAATTTTTTCCATACTATCCAATTTTGTGGAGTAGAGGTTTTGGAAGTATGCCCTCATGATTCTTCCAATTTCTTTGATGTGTGTTGTGACCTCTCCTTTTTCACTTCTGATTTTGTTAATTTGAGACATCTCTTTTTTTGCTTGATCTAATTGGCCAGGGGTTTATCAATCTTGTTTATTATTTTAAAGAACCAGCTCTTTGTTTCATCTGTTTTTAAAATTGTTTTCTTAGTTTCCAATTCATTAATTTCTGCTCTGATCTTCACTATTTCTTCCAGTCTGGAGCTCTTAGGGTTGGATTCTTCTTGTTTTTCCAATGCCATTAGGTGCACAGTTAGGTTATTAATTTGGGATCTCTTTGTCTTTGTTATGAAGGCATTTAGCACTATGAACTTTCCCCTTAGTACTGACCTCATTGTGTCCCATAAGTTTTGATAAGTTATGTTTTCATTATCATTCAATTCTGGGCATTTTACAATTTCTTTATTTCTTCCACAACCCATTCATTGCTTAAGAATGTGTTGTTTAGGCTCTGGGAGCTGGTGGAGTTCTTGATGTGTCTCTTATTATTTATTAATTTCCAGCTTTAAGCCTGGAGAGATGGCTTAGCATTTAAGCACTTGCCTGTGAAACCTAAGGAACCTGGTTCAAGGCTTGATTCCCCTGGATCCATGTAAGCCAGATGCACAAAGTGGCACATGCATCTGGAGTTTGTTTGCAGTGGCTGGAGGCCCTGGCATACCCATTCTCTCTCTCTCTCTCTCTCTCTCTCTCTCTCTCTCTCTCCCTCTTTCTCTGTCTGCCTGTTGCTCTCAAATAAAATAAATAAATAAATAAATAATAAATTTTTAAAAAACATTGTGATCTGACATAATACAGGAAGTTACTTCAATTTTCTTGAATTTATGGAGGCAGACTTTATGGCCTAACATATGGTCAATTTTGGAGAAGGTTCCATGGACAGCTAAGAATATGTATTCTGTAGAGTTGGGGTGGAAAGTTCTATAGATATCCGTAAGGTCTTGTTGACCCATGGTGTTGTTGAGCTCTATTATTTCCCTGGTGATTTTCTGCTTGAATGATCTGTCTATTGATGATAGTGGAGTATTGAAGTCTCTGACTATGATGGTGTTGGTGTTTATTTCTATTTTGTTGTTGAGTAGGTTGTGTTTTATAAACTGTGGTGCACATGTGTTTGGTGCATATATATTTATGATTGTGATGTGCTCATGTTGAATCATTCCCTTGATAAGTAAGAAGTGGCCTTCTTTGTTCTTTTTGATTACTTTTGGTTTGAAGCCTATTTTATCAGATATTAATTAATATAGCAAGACCTGCTTGTTTCTTATTTCCATTTGTGTGGAATATCATTTTCCATCCTTTCACTGTGAGGAGATGTCTATCTTTAGTGGTGAGGTGGGTTTCTTGAAGACAGCAGATAGAAGGGTCCAGTTTTTTGACACATCCTGATAACTTGTGTCTTTTAATGGGTGAGTTAAGACCATTAATATTTAAGGTTATTACTGTGATGTTCGAATTAATCTCTGCCATCATAAGGTGTTTTATGGGGTTTGGTGCTTTTTTGAGCTTTGTACTTTTTTGAGCCTGGTCTAGTTTGGGTAATTGTGATCTTCTTCTTATTGGCTCTTGAGATTGGTTGGTTGACTCTTCTGTATGGAGTATTCCCTCAAGTATTTTCTGTAGGTTTGGCTTTGTGTTCATATAATCATAAAGTCAACTTTTTTCATGGAAAGTTTTCCTTTCACCATCTATTATGAGGGATACTTTTGCTGGGTAGAGTAGCTTGGGTTGGAAGCCATAGTTTTTTTAGACTTTGGAGTATTCCATTCCAGGCCCTTCTGGCTTTCAGGGTTTCCATTGAGAAATCTGAGGTAATTCTGATAGAATTGCCTTTGTATGTAGTGAGTTGTTTCTCTCTTGCTGCTTTTAACACTCTCTCTTTGTTTTCATTGTTAAGAGTTTTAACTATGTTATGCGTTGGAGAGTTTCTTCTTTGGTTCTGTCTGTTTGGTGTTTTGTGGGCTTCTTGTATCTTGATGGACCTCTCTTTTGAGAGATTGGGAAATTTTTCTTCAATAATTTTGTTGAATGTTCTCTATGCCTCTGGCCTGGATTTCCTCTCCTTCTGGTATACCCATGATCCAGATGTCTGGTAATTTTAGGGTATTCCCACAGTTCCCTTGTATTCTGCTCACTTGATTTTTTGAACTTAGTGAAGTTTTTGGCCTCCCAATCAATTTCTTCTGTCTTGTCTTCTAGGTCAGAGGGTCTGTCTTCCATATGAGTAACTCTGTTAGTGAGGGGTTCTAGAGAGGTTTTTATAAGCTCTACTTGATTTTTGTTTTCTGTTGTGTTATTTTGCATCATGTCCATCTCTTTTTGGAGGTACAATTTCAGTTTGAGTTCTGATTTTCTTGATCCTTCCTGGAATTCATTCTTCCATTTGATCAAGTCTTCATTAAGCTTAATGAACTGGTTGAGATTTTCCATGTGTTTTCTCACCTTCAATTCATTTATATCTCTTTTGAGGGTTCTAACATTTTCTTCAATCAAGTTAGGCCTATTGTCAAAAGCTAAATGCTCTAAGAGATGATTCTGCTCAATTTCATTGATATGATTGTTGTTTTTTTTTTGATGGTTTGCTTCCAGTTCAGTGATTCTTTTGATCAGGGTGTTATTGTTTATTGTGTTTTCATTTTGGGATTGAATTTTTGTTGATTTCTCTATGATTTCATTGGAGGCTTCCATTGTGGGACTAGGCATCCTTGGTGGAGATCTGCCAGTTTTCTGACTTTTGATGGCTTTTTTGCATTGTGGCGTACCATCTCTGGGAAATGTTTTCTTCTACTGAGGAGGAAGCAAGTATTTGTCCTTGTAGGATCTTCAGAGAGTGCTCTGTTTTAAATGTGAACTGAATTGGTATACTGGTGTACCATGGGTTATAACCACAGATGCACAGATTATGGAGATTGCAGGTACACCAAAGGTACCAGGGGAACTGGGAGCTCTGGCCTACTCACTCCACTTGCACTTACTCTTCAGCACACAGGGATCATGGGTTGGGGAATCAGGAGCCAGGAAGCTAGAGAGCCAGGAGCAAGAGGCCAGTTCCTACAGTGGACTGTTGGGTAGCCAGGGGCCAATCAGGATACCAGAGCAAAAGGCCTGCTTCCACAGCCCACACCCAGGGACCAGGCCTCCCCAAGGCAGAAGGAGGGTACTGGGACCAGAGAACTTGGAGGTGGGGAACCAACCAGGAGCTGGCAATGTCCAAGAAGCCCCAAGCTAGCTATAAGGGAATCTACCAGGACTAGGGAACTGGGAGGAACTGGTGAACAGGGAGATCTGGCCTACTTACCCTCCAGTGCAGGGTTTCTGGGAATTGAGGGTTCAGGGGCACTTCAATCAGGAAGGTGGAGCAAAGGGCCTGCTTCTGCAGCAAGGCTGCAGGGTCCAAGCAGCGCTAAGCCAGCCACAGGGGACCCTACCTGGACCAGGGAACTGGGAGGAGGGGTGGAGAATAGAGAGATCTCTCAAAACAGTTTTGAAAAATGTTTTAGTTTTATTTATTTATTTATTTGAGAGAGAGAGAAAAAGAAGAGAGGGGAGAGAGAAAATGGGCATGCTAGGGCTTCCAGCCCCTGCAAATGAACACAACACACATGTGCCATCTTGTGCATCTGGTTTACATGGGTCCTGGGGAATGGAATCTGGGTCCTTTGGCTTTGCAGGCAAGTGCCATCTCTTTAGCCTTCAGAACAGTTTTAAGGGCTGAGGAGATGGTTCAGCAGATAAAGCACTTGCCACTCAAGCCTTAATACCTCAGTTCAATCCCAAGGCCCCACATAAAAGCCAGAGGCCATAGTAGCCTTCTGTAATCTGTAATCCCAGCACACTAACAGCAAGATGGGAGGTAGAGACAGACGAATTTCCAAAAAATCTCATGGTGAGTATAGCAGAGTGTGACTCAGAGAGAGAAACTCTGCCTCACATGAGGTGGAAAGATCAGGACCAACCCAAAAGTTGTCCTCTGACCATCACACATGCACTATGGCATGTGCACACACATAATATCTCTATCTGTCTCACACACACTCACACACACACACACACACACACACACACAGTTTAAATATTCTTAAAGAAAAAATAATTTTAGAACATTTCTATCACCCCCAAACAAACTCTGAACCCCTTATCCACCATTTCCTGACTTCCAATAATGTACACTCTATCTTTACACACTTGCTTTTGCTGAACATTTTATATAAAAAGTGTCACACACTTCTATGTCTGACTTCCTTCACCTAGCACATTTTAAATATTATTTATTTGAGAGATCGAAAATGGGCTCACCAGGGCCTCCTGTGGCTGCAAACATGAACTCTACACATATGTATCATTATGTGCATCTGGCTTTTATATGGGTATGGGGGAATCTAACCAGGGCTGTCAGGTTTTGCAAGCAAGTGTCTCTAGCTGCTGATCCATCTCTCCAGCCCCACTTGGTATGTTTTTAAAATTCACCCATGTTGTTAGGTGCACTTCATTTCTTTTCATCACTGAACTATGCGCCATGATTTGCATGTACATTTTTATTTACCCATCCACCATCGTTTGGTCGATTCCCCCTTCAGCTGTTGTGAATGATACCACTAGGAACACTCATAGACAAGTCTTTGTGTGGGTGTGTTTCCATGCCTCATGGATACATTACCCTGGAGTCAAATTGCTGAGAGATATGGTTATGATATGGTTCTATGTTCAATACTTTGAGGAATTATCAGAGCTGCTTTTCACAGTGGCTGTCCCAGTTCTTGTTCCCACCAAGAGTGTGTGAGTGGGTATGCTCCTTCTTGGTGGTCTAATGTGAACACAGACAAGTTTGGAACTGTCTTGGGTTGGAATTGGAAGGGCAACAAGTAAGATGGAGCCAGGGCAGCAGTGGTCTGGAACTGCTTGCTTTCAAACCTCACTTAAGAAAGAAATAATGCTAGGTTTTTTGTTGTTGTTGTTGTTGTTGTTGTTTTGCCATTTTTTGTCACTTGTGGTGAACCTACTCTTAGTGAGGCTAGATGATACCCCTATAGAATCAAGGAGTGTAGAAAGATTCACTTAGAAAAACAGAACCAACAGGCTGCTAAAGGAAGAACCAGACTAACATAGGCTCCTCCATGCTGTCTGCGCCTAGCTTATTTCACTTAGTATGTGTCCTCTGTCTCAATCAATGCTGTCTCAAATGGTATTTTATATCTTCCCAAAATGTCTTTCTATGTGAAGTGAGGTGATGGAGGAAGAATGCCTGAGTACAGTGTGTCATCTTGAGCCACTCTGTTATCTTGAACTGTAATGCCTGTGGAAAGATGGAATACAGAGTGGATATGGCATTCTTTTGTTGTTGTTGTTGTTGTTGTTTTTGTTTTTAGTTGCTTGATTGAATTTCTCAGGTGGCCTTGAGGGTCTCACCTCTGCCTCCCGAGTGCTGGGATTAAAGCTGCCCGGCAGGGCTGATCTGGAATTCACTTCTGTCTGTCTCAGGGTGGCCTTGAACTCATGGCTGAATCCTCAAATGACATCTTTGTGAACTGAGATCCAGCAGCTCTGCCTCCCAGTCAAAGATGCTGGGATTATCAAGGTTACCTTCCTACTGTTGGGGTCCCCCAAGCCAGCTCAGGAGGGACAATAGGGTCTCTGCCGAATTGGGGTGAGCAGGACATGGCATTCTTAAGGGAGGTGTTTGAAGTCAGCCTGAACTGATGTTGAACAACCCTTCTCACATTTCTTACCTATTCAGTCTGCAATTACTTGGTTTATCAGTTTGCTTTATTTACATGTTGGGTGGCTATGACATCCAGTATAAAAGAGAAGTTTAGTGAAAACCAAAAGATCATCACATGATTTATTCTCTCATGGACTACCTGGGCTATCACGGTGAGAAAACCCGGGTATGGCCTGCTAGTGCAATGTCTGGCCAGGGGCTGAATCAACAGAATCAAATGACATCTTTGTGAACTGAGATCCAGCAGCTCAGGACTATGATGGGTAAATGTTAACCAGTCAAGGATGGAGAAGTCTGGGATGACTTTATAGGTGGTTGGGGGATAAGTTTAAAGTCCTGTAGATCTGGCATCATCCTCTTCAGGGCTGGTCGCTGAGTCAGTGGCCGGGGGGAAATTACCTGCCTACAGTGGCCATTTTTAAACATGGGATCTGTGAAGTTTCTGGAAAGACACAAGCATGCGTTAAAGACTTCTCCATTGAAAGATAAGTAATCACTCAATGAAAGAGTCGAGGGTGAAAAGAGCTTCCACTAGTGGGTGTGGACTTTTGTTTTATTAGGGAAAATGTGTTTTAGCATAAGGATGGGAAATTATATCAGGCAACAGGGGTTCAGAAAAATAATCCTCCAAAGACAGCAAAAAGGTGTTGAGTTAGAAGAGCTCAATACATAAAAGAAAAGAAAATGATTTCAAAGAGCTTAGTTGTATCTTAAGGCACTGGGAGAATGGATGTTATGCAGATGTATATACATATGTAATGGAATATATGTATACATATAAAATCCTTAATTACAAATAATAAGTGTATATATTTATAGGCACAGTGTGGTATTTTATAGTCATGATCCCTGGAAGATGATAGAAAGTGCTGAGAGTTGGAGCCAGAAAGCCAACTTAATTTTTGCATTTACCAAATAAAAATCATATGATCTGGGTAAATCATTTAAACATTAGTGGCTCCCCTACATAAAAATGGACAGAATTGAGCTGGGCATGGTGGCGTACACCTTTAATCCCAGCACTCGGGAGGCAAAGGTAGGAGGATCGCTGAGAGTTCGAGGCCACCCTGAGACTACATAGTTAATTCCAGGTCAGCCTGGACCAGAGTGAGACCCTACCTTGCAAAACAAACAAAAAAAAAACAGCATTGTCTCTCAAGAAAGATGTATCTATAAGGCTGTGCTCTGACTCTAGGGGCTGGGTGGAGCAAGGGAGGTGGCATTAGGTATGGTAATACTGGTGGAGATATGAAGTAGGCTGGACTTAAAAGAAATAGTAGCAAGACAGCTACCAGCTTTTAAAAGGAGTTTGTAAATGAAACCACCTGCAAGTAGGTTTAAGAAAAGAAAATTAACTCAAGGACAGAACTCTGGCTGACTCCAAGAGATCAAGGTGACCAAGAAGAACCAGCAGGCTCTTCCCCTCAAAAGTCCAGCCCATTCCACCCTAAACTGCTCCATCTCCTCTGTCTGGTTAAATCTACCCATCACACTAGAGACATGTCAGATCTCAGTTCAGCACATTGCACTAGGCTTAGGTGATAAGTAGTAGAATAAGTTAGGTTGGGCCTTCGTTAAGTTTATCTTGTACTGGATGAGCTGACCAACAAACGTGTAAATAAGTAAACTGATAACCAGGTAATTGCAGACGAACAAAATGAAACACTGACTAAACCACGCAAAAGACAGTACACCCAGGGGAAGCCTCCATAGATATCATAGAAGTTCTCACCAAGCAGCTGGTCATGGTGCTGAGATTAGAAGAATGACATGGAATGAGAATGAAGTGGGAGAAAGAAGGTTCTATAGAGAAAAAGACTTGGAAAGGGTGTGGTCTGTCTCCAGGATTGAATAGGTTTCTTAGGCTCTATATTCTCACAGCAACCCCAAACCAAATACTTCTTGAAGAGTGATTAGAGATTTGAATTGAGCTGGACTGGTGGTTCATTTACAGTTTCTGTCAACTAACATTGATTGGGCAGGGATAAATTACATTGAGCTTGCTCTGGAGATATGGCTCAGTGGTTAAAAGCACTTGCTTGCAAAGCCTGTGGCCCAGTTTTGATCCCCCAGTACTCATGTAAACCCAGATACACAAAGTGGTGCATGCGTCTAGGGTTTGTTTGAGGTAGCAAGAGGCCCTGGTGCACCCATTCTCTCTCTATCTCTCTCTCTCTTGCTTATAAATAAATTAAAAAATATTTCTAAGAAAAAGAAAATTTATGGGCTGGAGAGATTGCTTAGTGGTTAAGGCACTTGCCTGAGAAGCCTAAGGACTCATGTTCAACTTTCCAGGTCCCACATAAGCCAAACACACAAAGTGACGCAAGTGCACAAGGTCGCACATGCGCACAAGGGGAGCACACTCATCTGGAGTTCAGTTGCAGTGGCTGGAGGCCCTAGCATGTCAATTCTCTCTCTCTCTCTCTGTCTCTCTCTGTCTCTCTCTCTCTCTCTCATACACACACACACACACACACACACACACACACACACACAAAAAGCCAGTCTGTATAAGGCAGCAGCCTGGGGTACTGACAACTGAGCACTGATGTTGGACTCATATTCTGGACCATCTGTGAGCCATACTGTCCAGGCTACATAGTGGTCACCCAAAACATCCAAGAGGGAGGAGCTGCCATTACTGGCAGGTTATAGAAGTATATATAGCATTTCATTGGGAAAGTTAGCTGAAGACAGAGCAGCAGGTTGCAGGGGGAAGAGTCATTCATTCATCAAATGTCACCTGTGCCAGGTTCCTTGCTAGAGCTGCAGGGCAGGAAGAATGTACCAGTAAGGCCGCACAGTCCTAACACCTCACTACTAGGCTGGTGAGTACGCTGCATACCAGGCAAAACCATCACCGTGCAGGCATGAAGACTGATGGTAGTAGCAACTGCAAGAGAAGAGGGAGACTCCAGAGTCAGAGCAAGGTTAAGCTCCCCAGGGAAATAATGGGGAGGAAAGCAGGTGACCATGGCATGCTTGGAGGGCAGATGATTGAGTGACAGGGCTGCACCAGAGCAAGGGACAGGATGACAAAACACAAGTGTACCTGGTAGAAAGGATGTGAAGGCCAGATAGAGGCATTTGAATTTTCTACTATAGTTTAAACTTAAAAAAAAAAAAAAAACTTGGGCTGGAGGGATGGCTTAGTGGTTAAGGCATTTGCTTGCAAAGCTAAAGGACCCAGGTTCAATTCCCCAGGACCCAAGTTAACCAGATGCACAAGGGAGTGCACACATCTGGAGTTCATTTGCAGTGGCTGGAGGCTCTGGCATGCCTATTCTCTCTTAAATAAATAAATAAATAAATAAATAAATATATTAAAAAACCTCATTGGGGGCATAACTTACATATCTCAAAATTTATGCTGAAAAAGTATACAATTAACTGATTTTTAGTAAATTTACTGAGTATATGCAACCATGACTACCATCCTGCTTTAGAACATCTCCACAACAAAGATCCCTTAAGATTTGCCTGTTCCCCATTTCCTTCACCAAGGCAGATACTAGCACTTTGCACTGGTACAGGCCTACCTTTGCGAGCCATTTCATGTAAGAGGAACCATACAATATGGGAGGGGGGGTCTCAGTTTTCTTTCTCAGCATAATGTTTTTGAAGTCCTTCCACATTGGACCATGTATTAATACTTTATTCCTTTTTAGTGAATAGCATTCTCTATATTTTAGTTTAGTTTTATTTTAATTAATCAATTTATTAATTTTTTTGAGACAAGGTCTCACTCTAACCCAGGCTGACCTGAAGTTCATTCTGTAACCCCAGTCTGGTCTCAAACTCACAGTGCCCCTCCTACTCAGCCTTGCAAGTGCTGGGATTATAAGCATTAATTAATTAATTTTTGAAAAATTTATACATGTATATAATGTATTTTGATACTACTCACCCCATTACCTTCTCTTGTTCCCATCCCACTCAACTGCTTCTGTTTCCCAACTAGCCCTCCTTCTACTTTCATGTCTTTTTGTGTGTGTGACACACTGAGCATTTTTTTAAACTTAAAAAAATTATTTTTATTGCGTGTGTCTGTGTGTGTGTGTGTGTGTGTGTGTGTGCATGCGTGCATGCAGATGCACATAACCCATGAGTAGTCTAGAGGAGTGTTGGGTGCTCACCTCTGTTGCTCTTCCACATTGCCTCCTGGAGGTGAACTCTCTCACTGAACCTAGGTCTCTCCTGTGTTTTGATCAGACTGCATGACCACTGAGCCCCGGTGACTTGACTATCGTGGATAGTGTCATTAATGTAGGTGCAGAGGTTTCTTGGTTGGATGCTGGCTTGGGTTTCTTTGGATGTGTGTCCAGAAAACTGGGTCATATGGTAGTTGTCTTTTTAGCTTTTTGAGGAAACACCATGCTGATTTCCATAATGGCTGGATTAACTTACATTTCCCTGCATCCTTTGTTTGTTATTTGTTTTCTTGATGGCAGTCATTATGACTGTAGTGAGATGAAATTGCATGTAGTTTTGACTTGCATTTGCCTGATAACTAAAGATGTTTATCACTTTCATGTAGGCATTGGCCACTTGTAGTGCTTCATTTGAAAAATGTCTATTCATTATCTGCTTACTTACTTATTAGATTATTAGCTCTTTTGTTTAATTTTTTTTTTTTTGAGACAAGTCCTGGCTGGCCTGGAACTCACTACATAGACCAGCTTCAAACTTGCAGCAATCCTCCTGCCTCTGCTTCTCAAGTGCTGAAACTATAGACGTGTGCCACTAAACTCAGTACTTCCCTTACACATCCGGTGATGGGGTTCTTCCAAGAAGGTCCATGAAACCTTCCACCTGTATTTCCTCTTCCTCAGCCTTGAGTAATGCTTCCTCCCACTTAGCTCTCAGACTTTTCTTGCCCCTGGAGGTCTGTAATCCCAGTTCAGGCTCCAGACCTTCTCTCCTGCTTCAGTTCTGTTTTTTCAAGACCTTAATGATAAAAAGTGGAACATAGCCGGGCGCGGTGGCGCATGCCTTTAATCCCAGCACTCGGGAGGTAGAGGTAGGAGGATTGCCATGAGTTCAAGGCCAGCCTGAGACTACATAGTGAATTCCAGATCAACTGGACTAGAGTGAGACCCTAGCTTGAAAAAACAAACAAATAAACAAAAAAAAAAAGTGGAACATCTTGCTACTCCTTTTCCATTCCTCCCCCCGCCCTGCTCACTGGTCCTTTTCATTTGAAATGATGCTTTCAGGAATCACCAAAATACAGGGCAGCCTTAGGTTCAGTGAGAGAGTTTTTCTCCAGGAGACAGCGTGGAAGAGCGACAGAGGAGAGCACCCAGCATTCGCCTCTGGTCTACTCACGGGATATGTGTGCATCTGCACACACACACACACACACACACAGAATTTATAAAGTTCTGGGTATCAATCCTCTATTGGATGAGTAGTTGGCAAATATTTTCTCCTACTTTGCAGGCTCTCTCCATGCCTTTGCTTCCTTTGCTATACAGAAGCTTTTCAGGTTGATGAAATCCTGTTTGTCAATTCTTATTTTCTGAGCTATTAGAGTACTATCCAGTCTTTTTTTTTTTTTAAGAAAATTTTTTATTTATTTGCAAGCAGAGAGAGATAGAAGAGAGAGAGAGAGACAGAATGAGCATGCCAGGACCTCCAGGTGCTCCAGATGCATATGTGCAACTGGCTTTATGTGGGTACTGGGGAATCCAACACAGGCTGTTAGGCTTTGTAAGGAAAGCACCTTAACCACTGAGCCATCTCTCCAGTCCCTAATCAGTATTTGTCCACTGCTAAATTGGGTTATTTCCTAGTCTTGTGTTATTTATATATTACAAACATGTTGTCAGATATGTGGTTTGCAGTTGTTTGCTCCTAGTAGAAGGTTCATATTCTCTCTCTCTCTTTCTCTCTCTTTTTGAGGTAGAATCTCACTCTAGCCCAGGATATCCTGGAATTCACTATGTAGTCTCAGGCTGTCCTCAAACTCACAGTGATCCTCCTACCTCAGCCTCCTGAGTATTGGTATTAAAGGCATGTACTATCACACCTGGCTCATATTCTCATTTTTTAAAATAAAATATTTTATTTATTTGAGATAGAGAGTGTGTATGGGCATGTCAGGGCCTCCTGCCACTGCAAACAAACTCCATACACATGTATCACTTTGTGTGGCTGGCTTGATGTAGGTACTAGGGAATCAAACCTGGGCTGTAAGGCTTTCCAAGCAAGTGTCTTTAACCTCTGAGCCATCTCACCAGCCCTCATATTCTCATTTTTAAAGATGGTATCTGTTTTTCCATGTAAAACTTTTCCTCTGAGGAGACTGAGAAGATACAAACATAAGTCTATTCACTCCAGCTAGGGCTCAGATGATAGACCACAGCACAAGTGCACCAAAATCCAATTTTGGTTGAACCAATGAGTTTAATGGGATTACTTACAGAGCACTCGCTGGTGAGGGGCTGATCACAGCAACCTCATGGACACTGCATCATGGGGTTCCCCTTCTGGTTAACCGCTTTCCTACGTTATGTAGCTTTTCTCCAAGATCACCCGCAGGAAAGCAGGAGAGAACAATCTGGAGTTACAGGTCTTGTGACCCTCCTCTCCTCCATCTACTCGTTGAGGGCAGGGGGTTAAGAGTTCATTACCACGGCCATAGGCCTGGCTCTCCCTGTCCAGTTCTGCTTCAAAGTTGCGGTGGCTACCAGACCAAAGCATTCTGTATTCCAAGATGGCACCATGTCATGCCTTGAGGGGGGAAACGCCATACAGCATTGTTGAAAGATTTTTTTTTTCCCCATAAAAAAAATCTTTTGTTGTTGCTGTTATGGAAAGATTATTGAGGGAAAACAGGGCCAGACAAGAGTGGGCCTTGAGCAGTCTGGCAGCAGTACCTGGGCTAGCGCAAAGGGGACTGAGAGCTCTTTTTGCAAGTTTGTAACGAAGAGAACAGGCATGCGCTACGTTTCTTAAAATCCTCTGGGAACCAAAGGGTTATAAGCAGCTATTTATTGAGGCCTGTTTACAGTTCAGTTAATCAGTAAACCAAGAATCGGCGAGACTACCAATGTGGGGATGCACAGAACGATCGCCTCCAAACAGTCCTCCAGGGTTAGGAGAAAGAAAGAAATGAGCGCCGAGAGCCGAGGGGCCACCGAGTCCCATCAATAATTCCCGGCGGGAGGGAGGCCGCAGTCCCCACCTCCGCCGCGTGCAGCCCGGGTGAGCGGCTGCTCTCGGGCCCGGAGAGCAGCTTGGAGGTGAGGACACCCTTCAGTGGTGTTCTATGCAGCTCAGCAAAATGCCAGACCTGCTCTCCGTCTTCCTGCGCCTCCTCCTCCTCTTCAAGTTGGTGGCCCCGGTGACCTTTCGTCACCACCGCTACGATGACCTCGTGCGGACCCTGTACAAGGTGCACAACCAGTGCCCCGACATCACGCGCGTCTACAGCATCGGGCGCAGCGTGAAGGGCAGGCTCCTCTACGTGCTGGAGTTCAGTGACTACCCTGGCAGCCACGAGCCCTGTGAGTCTTGAGTACTTCTAGGGTGGCGTGGGGGGCTGGGGTGGGCAGCACCCTTCCCTGACACATCCGGGCATGGGGCTCTTCCAAGAAGGTTCGTGAAACCTTCCACCTGTATTTCCTCTTCCTCAAACTGGAGTAAGGCTCCCCCACGCCCCCACACACACTTAGCTCTCAGACTTTTCTTGCCCCTGGAGGGCTGCGACCTCAGTTCAGGCTCTAGACTCTCCCCGCTGCTTCAGTTCTGTTTTCTCAAGACCTTAATGATAAAAGGTGGATCATCTTGCTGATCCTGTCCCATCCCCACTCCCCAAACATGCCTGGTCTTTTTCTTTTGAAACTATTCTTCCAGGACGCACTGCTCAAGAGCATAGCAGAAATGATTAGCCTTCAGTTCTGCTAGAAGGGTTTTTGGGAATATCCCTTTGAGGGCTGGCGGTGCGATGGTGTATAGTATCCCAGAGAGTCGGAGGACTGTAATATTTAGCTTAGCTTATTTATTCTTAGCTTGCTTCTATTGTCAAAGCAATCCGTGTTTGGATTATAAAGTAGTTTGCGGGCTGAAAATGTAACTCAGTTGGTGGAACGATTGCCAGTGATGCATAAAGTCCTGAGTTCAAACCCTTAGCACCACATAAGCACCGTGTGATGGCCCAAGCTTGCAATTCCAGCACTTGAGAGATGGAGGGAAAAGGATGAGAAGTGTGAAGTCATCCTTCCTACATAGAGTTGGAGGCCAGCCCGGGCTACATAGACCTTGTCTCAGGAAAAAAATAATAAAATAAAATCAGCTCATGGCCAGCCTGGGCAATGTACAAGATCCCATTTCAAAACAACCACAACTGCTAGGACTAACCATTATTAACATTCATATATATAGCCTTACAGATATGTTTATGTTATTTAAGTCTACCTCTCAATGACCATTTCTTTTCATAAAAATGGAACCATGCTGTAGTGACTTTTCCATTTCATAGTCTGTAGGGAACAGTATCTATGTCTGTGAATGGAGATCTATGTCATCGCTATAGCTGCATAATGTTTCACTGCATCGTGGTCATTGCATTAGTTGTTCATTGATGAGCCTTGGTGTTGTTTCTCGCCTCTCATGGCTTGATTTCTAGCAATTGTGGCATTTGAGTTAGATCAGTTCTTTCTTTTCACTGTCAGTTCTAAAACCACTCCTTTCCTCTCCCTTCCACATCACCCAGCCCGAGCGGACTCTCCATCACAACTTGCCTAAATGATTGCACTAAATATCCAATGGCTCTCTTAACTCCTAAGGGATGCCACTCTCTTCATCTTCCCACCCCTCTCCAATTTTGCACATAGATGCCACATAAATTTCCCTAGATACTAATATAGTCTTCTCACTCTTCTGTTTTAAGAGTCCAGTGGCTTCTGGCTGTGAGAGTTTCCACATATTATATAGAAGAGGCTCAAAAAGAGCCACGTGTTCCACAGGGATTGGGGGTGCTGCTTTGAAACGGCGCCTGTATAACAAACACCTGCTTTGGCTCATGTGGAAGCCTAGGACTGTCTAATGGACTTCATGTCTCCTTCTTGGTGTCCCTATACTTCTAACATTCAAAGCCTTCCTTGAAGCTTTTCCATACAATGCTATTACTTTCCTCTTTTCCCTCAAGCCCTGTTAACTTACTTTGTTCCTTACATTCTTTTATTCTACAAGTATTACCAATCAACTGCAAATGCAAGACCTTCTGTAGACACTGGAAGTACAGTTGAGAATACTCAGATGGTCCTCATGGGCCTGAATTACAGTAGAATAAGACCAGCAAGAAATAGGTAACTGAGTAAGTGCATAGCGTGTTAGATGGAAATACGTGCTGTCTCAAGAACTAAGTGAGGAAAGAGAAGTGAGCCATGAGGCAATCCAGGGAGGAGCAGGGAGTTTGTTTAGGAAAGGCTCCTCTCACTGAGGTGGTGTTAAGCAGAGATCTGCAGGACATGGCTGGGTAAGCTATACTGATGGGGGGAGTGTGGCAGGCAGAAGGAACATCAAAGGCAATGAGGTTGGAACCACAGCATGCTTGGCACACATGAGGGACAGTGAGAGGTCACTGTGGCTCCAGCAGAGTGAACAATGGGAGAACGGGAGGTGAGGTCAGAGCCAGATGGTTGAGAGTACTGGGCAACTGTAGGACCTTAGAGGAATGAGCTTGGCCTTTACTTTGAGTAAAATGTGAAGCCAGTACAGAGTTTTAAGCAGAAGAATAATGCAATCTGATATAAAGTTTTATGTATTTATTTTTTTAAGATAGGGTCTTACTCTAGCCCAAGGAATTTACTCTGTAGCCCCAGACTGGTCTCAAGTCAAGGAGACCCTCTTACTCTCAGTAGGAGGGACTGGGACTAAGGGTATGTGCTGCCACTCTTAGCTTGACATGAAGTCTTAAAAGAGCACTCAGAACAGAGGCCAACAAACTGCAGCACAGAGGCCAGCCACCCACTTTGGTGAATGAAATCTTACGGAAACATTGTCACATCCATTTGTTTTTGTATTTGCTTGGCTGCTTCTCCTGGAAAAGTTAACTATCTATGGCAGAGACAATACTGTCTACAAAGCCTAAGGGATTTACTATTTGGCCCTTTACAGAAATTTTTCGTCAACCCTTGATTCAGAAGAATAGACTTTTTAACATTAAAATAAAAAACTTTATTGAAAAATTTACATAGTCTCTTCCCACTACTCTCCTTTGCCCCCTGTTCTACATCTCCCTCTGCTGAATCCTCTCTCCTTTCCTAGTATTCCTCCTTTTATATTGATATCTTTTCCCCACCTCCATTAACCATGACAACCTGTTGATGGGCCCAATATTATATAGGCCTTATGCAGGTAACAACAGCTGCTGTGAGGTCATGAATAGAGCCACCACTTTATGTCTGGGAGATAGCATCACAAAGCACTTCAAGAAAATAGGCCTTAATGGGGCAAGACAGATACAAGAAGACCTAGTGGATTTATTACAAAGATGCAGGCATGAAAGTGTAGGAGCTTGAACCAAATGATAATAGTGCTTATTATTTATTTGTTTGTTTGTTTATGAGAGAGGGAGGGAGAGAGAAAGAATGGGCATGCCAGGGCTTCTAGCCACTGTAAATGAATTCCAGATGCAAGTACAATCTTGTGCATCTGGCTTTATGTGGGTACTGGGGAATCAAACCTGGGTCCTTAGGCTTCATAGGCATATGCCTTAACAGCTAAGCCATCTCTCCAGCCCAACAGTGCTTATTATGAGACATGGTTGTATTGCCTATATTGAACTTAGAGCCAAAAAGATTTGATATTGAGCGCCTACAAAATGTGTAACACTGTGCTGGGTAAACAAGGCTAGTGATTCCCACATTTGAATGGGCTGGAGAGATTGCTTAGTGGTTAAGGTGTTTGCCTGCAAAGCCAAAGGACCCCGGTTTGATTCTTCAGGACCCATGTAAGTCAGATGCACAAGGGGGCATATCCATCTGGAGTTTGTTTGCAGTAGCTGGAGGCCCTGGTGCACCCATTCTCTCTCTCTCTCTCTCCCTCTTTCTCTCTCATAAATAAATAAATAAATAAATAAATAAATAAATAAATAAATAAGTTTAAATAAATTTCTGTAAAGGGCCAGATAGTAAATCCTTTAAGCTTATTAGACAATAGTGTTTCTGTCATAGATATTCAACTCTTCCAGGAAAAGTAACCACAGAAAATACAAAAACAAATGGGTGTCACAATGTTTCAATAAGAAGAGTGAGAAAGAAACCTAATATTAAAGAAATACCCTAAGATTCAATAATATATATTATTAAAAAAACTATGACATGAGCTTGGTGGATTACAAGCATTCTTTTGGAAAGAACTGCTATAGTAATACTAAGAAAGAATAACGAGAGCTAGGTGTGGTGGCGCACCCCTTTACTCCCAGCACTCGGGAGGCAGAGGTAGGAGGATTACTGTGAGTTCAAGGCCACCCTGAGACTACAGAGTGAATTCCAGGTTAGCCTTAGCTAGAGTGAAACTCTACCTCAAAAAAACTAAAGAAAGAAAAAGAATAATAGAATAATGAATGGATTGTTTCCCAAAGAAATTTTAAATATTTATTTATTTATTTATTTGATAGAGAGAGCGCTAGAGGGGGAGAATGGGCATGCCAGGGCCTCCAGCCACTGCAAACAAACTCCAGATGCATGTACCCCCTTGTGCTTCTGGCTTACGTGGGACCTGGGGAATTGAACCAGGGCCCTTTGGCTTTGCAGACAAACGCCTTAGCTGCTAAGCCATCCCTCTAGCCCTTTAATTATTTTAATATTTTATTTTTTATTTATTTACCAAAGAAAATTTAAGACTATCTACCTTGCTAAAGCTGGATCCAATAAGCATGCACAAATATAGGCAGAACTCAGAACATTAAATAATAAGTACTGTGAAAGGGAAGTCAACAGAGAGCTCACGTCTAGCAAGGAGAGCTCAAGATTAGAGGCAGCAGTGTTTGATCTAGATCTATGAGGATGGTGAGGAAATAAGGAGAAGAAGAGGAACAGAATCAAAAGTTACAGATAGAAAAATGTTGGGTAGAAAATAAGTCACTGGCAAGAACTTTTCTTCTTCTGTTTAAAAAGGAGCAAGATTGCTCATCTGGCTTTACATGAGTATTGGGGAACCAAACAAGTGCCTTTAACCACTGAACCATCTCCAGCCCAAGATTTTCTTCTTTAAGTAATTCTAGAGGCTCTTTTCCAAGCCCAAAGGGAGGACCAAGAACCGAGACACGAGTAGCCTCTCATTGCATGCCTCAAGACAGGCTTTCAGATAAGAAGGAGAGAGTCTAGTTCTCCTCGAGGCAGAAAAATTAAATTTTCAGCTGGGATAATTAAGCTAAAACCTGGAGCACTTTATGAAGGAGGTTTTGGTAAAATGCTGTTATCCTGAAAGATTTGCCTCTGAGAAGCAGTGAGCTACTTCTGCTAATGGTAGATGGGCTTTGACTCGAATTCATCAGCTAGGCAGCACCAAACACCCCCATCCTTCGTTCCTGCATCCTCTTGGGTAGAAGTGCTTACTTTACAGACTTGCTATGACCGTCCACAATCACGAACATAAAAGCCTAGTACAGCGTGTGGTTCAATAACAGTCGTCATCATTATGGCTGACATGATTTTCTATAGCTTTAGCAACTGTACTGGGAAAGGGTTCGAGAGTTAGTGGAAAAGTGCGCATGAAACCTGAGATTTCCTTTTCTTCTCTCCTTAACTTTTTTCTTTGGGGAAGAAGGGAAAGTTTGAGACAGAGTTGCATGTAGCCCATGCTGCCCTTGAGCTCACTAATGTAGAGGTTGGCCTTGAATTAATTCTCCTGCCTCCATCTCCTAAGTGCTAGAATTGCAGTCATGCGCGGCCAAGCCCTGCTCTCGGAGACTTCCGGTTACTCCCTACTGCAAAGGAAGGCAAAGATGCCTTTGCGAGGTCAGGAACCAACAGCTCTGCAAGCTTCCCGGTCCTTTCCCTTCGCTCGTGCAAGTGCGTTTCTCTGCTTCCAGTGGAGCCAGAAGTCAAGTACGTGGGGAACATGCACGGCAACGAGGTGCTGGGCCGCGAGCTGCTGCTGCAGCTGTCCGAGTTCCTATGCGAGGAGTTCCGGAACCGGAACCAGCGCATCCTGCGGCTCATCCAGGACACACGCATTCACATTCTACCTTCTATGAACCCCGATGGCTACGAGGTGGCAGCCGCCCAGGTAGGGAGCCCAGGGGAGATGCGGTGAAGAGACGAAAGCCATCTTATGAAATGAATGCCAGTAGATAATGTGTCTCCTGTCTGGTCGTAAATATCAATCAAAAAGAAAAGATAGCTTGGCGTGGTGGCGCACGCCTTTAATCCCAGCACTTGGGAGGCAGAGGTAGGAGGATCGCCATGAGTTCAAGGCCACCCTGAGACTACATAGTGAATTCCAGGTCAGCCTGGGCTAGTGTGAGACCTTACCTCGGGAAAAAAAAAAAAAGATAAAACAGCTGAGAGAGGGGAAATAGAAATGTAATAAGAGATGAAAAACTTTGGCTCTGTCCTGTGGAAGCTCAGGCAGTAACTGTGGCCTGTCGGTTGAGTCTCAGCTTGCTCTGCACCGGTCCTGCCAACCTCAAGGTTTTGATGTGAGGATCAGCGAGGTAATAATAGCCACGACTGTGCCTTGCTAACTGGAAAATACTATGCTGCCGGGAATGGGTGCTGCAAGACACACTGCCTTTCCTCCTCTGTTAGCTTCAAGCACAAGCTTTCCCCATATTTGGGAGTGAAGGGTTACTGAGTTAATTCTTCTGAGTGCTGCTGTTCTTCCTCCCCTTTCTCTGTCCCTCCCCCCTTTTCCTTCTCCCCTCCTTCTCTCCCTCATTGATATATTAGGGGTTTAGCTTAAGGTCTTGCACATGCTAGGCAAGCACTCTGCTACTGAGCTATCCCTCCAGCCTCTGTTTAACTTACTGTATTTTAAATTTTTGCATGCGTGATGTATGTGTGTGTGTGCTCCTTTGTGTACAGGTGTGTATACGTGCATGTATGTGCATGTAGAACCAGAGCTTGACACTGGGTCCTTGATCACTCTCCACCTTATTTACTGAGGCAGGATCTCTCACTGGAACCCAGGGCTGGCCAATTTGGCTAGTCTAGCCAACCAGCTTACCCCAGGGAACCCCTGTCTTCTCCCAAGTGCTGGGATTACAGGCAGGCTGCTGCTCCCACCCTGCATTTATGTGGTTGCTGGTTTCTGAGCTCCAATCCTCACACTTCCATGACAAGGGCTTTAACTACTGAGCCATCCACTTATGTTTTAATTTTGAGACAAGGTCTTGCTAAGTTGCTCAGGTAACAGTTGTGATCCTCCTGCCATAGGCTTCCATTAGCTAGCATTATAGACTTGTGCCACCAAGCCTAGCATCTTTACTGCGTTCCTATAGGCTTTGTTCTGCTACTGATGACATACTTGGCATTTCTTTATTTTGGAGTTATATTTGCAATGAGACAGATAAGAAAGCTGTCTGTGGGTTTTGTACTTTATTTCCTAACATAAAAGCAACATGCCAGCGAGTCTTACTGTTACACCAGCAGTTCTGCTTTGTGGCTGTGCATCACAATCACAGGTTAAGATTGTTGAAATACAGATCTCTGATCTTTCCCCAGACCTATGTAATTAGAAATGTCAGATGAGGCCAGGCACCTATCTGCCATATGCAGTGGGCACATTCCTTTAAAAGTAAATATATTCCTTTGTGGGGGAGGAAGGTTAAATTAAAGCATATTTCAACCTCCGTGAGTGAAGACAGATATGTTAGGAGCTAGAATGTTAGCTCAAAACAAAGTTAACCCCTGTGGTCTCACAACTTCCTGTTGAAATGACTCAATGAAAGAAACCTTTATCCCGCCACTGGAAATCACTGTTATACTTCAGGATGTGGGCTTCCTGGAAAGCTGGAGAGCTGTTTGAGGGAGAACTCCAGCATTGCTACTTTTCTTCAGTAGCTTTCCTTGCATTCAGTGCAGAAAGTGGAGGATCAACTCCTTATCATATCTGTGCAGTAGGATAGGAAAGGATAGGGAAATGTCCTATTGTTCCACTAATTGCTTGAACCACCTCTGGGAAGCCCACCTGGGAGCAGATCTTGAACCTGAACCAAAGAGAGGACCCATCGGGTTCTCAGGCTCCCACTTCTCCCTACCATGCCCAGAGGAAAGCTGCCTGCTCATCTAGCCCCTAGACTTGGAAGCCACATGTAGGTAGGCAGAATAATGCTTCCCCTGAAAGACGATCACATCCCAGTCCCTAGACCTTGTGAGAAATGTAATGTGACTTGGCAAGCAAGAACTGAGGTTGCAGGTAGAACTGAAGTTGCTAATCATTGGACCTAATATGCCCTGAACTATTTGGGTGAGCCCAGTGGAATCAACCACAGCGGTCTTTAACATGTGGAAGAGGGAGGCTGAAGGTCAGAATCAGAAGCTTAAAGATGTGCTACTAGCTCTGAAGAAAGAAATGGGCCAATAAACCCAGGCTTGTGGGTGGCCTCTAGAAATTGGAACACAGGAACCAGATCCCCCAGAGCTCCTGGAAAGAACGTAACCCTGCTGCCACCTTGCTTGAGGCCCATCTCAGTCTTCTGAGCTCCAGAACTGTAAGATAATAAGCTTGTGCTGTTTTAAGCCACTGAGTGTGGCAGTTGGTTACAGCAGCAATAGAAATATATTACATCATCTGCTCTGTTTATGAGAACCTGGAAACCTTCAGTTAGGGGAAGCAGTTTCTCGCCCTTCCCCTCTTTCCTCTTCCTCCTCTTCTTCTTCTTTTTTTTTTTTTTTTTTTTTTTTGAGGTAGGATCTTGCTCTAGTCCAGGCTGATCTGGAAGTCACTATGTAGTCTCAGGGTGGCCTCAAACTCAAGGTGATCCTCCTACCTCTGCTTCCCGAGTGGTGGAATTAAAGGCGTGTACCACCATGCTTGGCTCCTCTTCCTTTCTGACAGTGCTAGAGATGGAGCTTAGGGCCTCACACATACTAGGCAAACACTCTTAATTCTCTACCACCCAACCATACTTCCAGCCCAGCAAACCCTTTCTTGCCAGACTAACTAACAACCAGTGTATATGGAAAACTAACAACCAGTATATATGGAAAATCAGCTGGTAAAGCCCATTGCTGCTAATATTGACAGTTAAAAGATACATTGCTAAAAATAAGCAAGTAGTGAAAACTCCTAGAAGCACAAAGAAAACCATTATGCCATAGAAGTGCACATCAAGCTGAAAAGGCAGATAAATGTTCCCACTGGAACAGAACTGGCATAAGAAACTTGAGAACTTAAAAAAAAAGTTATATTTTCAGAACATTCCAAAAATAAAATGCGAGTGGGATGTCATGTAAAAAAGGAAAACTCTAAGAACGATAAAGATTTCTTAGAGAAAATGTGTCAGTATACCTGTGAGTGTGCAGCTATCCAGCATTAGTTCATTCACTCCGCCTCCAAGAGCAGCCAGCAATCTGAGTTTTACCCACTCACTCGTCTACAGGACTGCAATGGACACGATTCCCTTTCTCCAGTGCCACACAAAATGTCAAATGGAATTTCAATTTTGGATGGACCACTTAAGACAATCTCTAATCTACAACTTTACATGTTTTTTTATGTATATCCAACTCCCCATAGATACTGTGAATTCCTAGAAGCCTAGAACAATGCCTCTTTTAGCTCTTTTCCCAGTGTCTATCAGAGAACTTTGAACAGAGAAGGCTTAGGCAACTGTTAGTTGATTGACTACATTAGTCAATGAAGATAAAATTTCAACTGGGTGTGGTGGTACATGCCTTTAATCCCAATATGTGGAGGGATAGATAGGAAGATCGCTATGAGTTCGAGGCCAATCTGAGACTGCATAGTGAATTCAAGGTCAGCTTGGGCTACAGATAGGCCCTACCTTGAAAAAGAGAGAGTCAGAATTTCAAGTTTGAACCGAGATATTAAGGAATCCAGAAAGTTATGAAAAGGAGATAAGTAAGAATATTAACTTCTTTTTAGAAAAAGAAGAGGATGGGTTTCCATGGTAGAACCACTTGGGAAAACAATAATTTCTCAAAAACCGTTAAACATAGACTTCCTTATGATCCAGCAGTTCTATTCATACTCATCTATCCAGAGAAAATAAAAGCATACATCCATACAAGAAACACGCCTAAGTGTTCATAGCAACATTATTCATGTTTGCCAAAAAAGTGGGCATAATGGGGCTGGGGAGATAGCTCAGTGGTTAAATCACTTCCTTACCAGCACCCACATAAAGCTAGATGCAAACTGGTACCATGAGTCTATGAGTCTAATGTGCCTACAGCAATGGGAAGTGGAACCAGGAGACTCCAGAAGCTCATGGGCCAGCTAGAATGGTGCAAAGTGCAAAAATGGTGCAGTGGCAAAGCAAGAGAGATACCAGATGGCACACGCCTTTAATCCTAGAACTTGAGAGGCAGAGGTAGGAGGATCCCTGTGAGCTCAAGGCCAGCCTGGGACTATAGAGTGAGTTCTAGGTCTTCCTAGTCTAGAATAAGACTCTATCTCAAAAATAAATGAAGCTGGGTGTGGTGGTGCACACTTTTAATCCCAGCACTTGGGAAGCAGAGGTAGGAGGATTGCTGTGAGTTTGAGGCCACCCTGATATTACATAGTGAATTCCAGTTAAGCCTGGGCTAGAAAGCAAGACACTACCTTGAGAAACCAATAAATAATAAATAAACAAATAAATAAATAAACAAGAGACACCATGTCTCAAAAAGAAGATGAAAGTAGAGAACAAACACCCTGAGGTTTTCTTCTGACCTTCACAAACACACACACACACACACACACACACACACACACACACACACACACGTGCGTGCTCAAGGATACACTAAAAAAAAAGTGATGTAACACAAATGTCAAGGAACTTGATTGGATAGCATCTGCCACCCTCAGCCCCACCCACCCAAATTTGTGTTCATCTGGAGCCTGTGAATGGGGCCTTGGAAATAGAGCCTTTGCAGATGTCATTGAGATGAGAACACCCTGGACCTGGAGAGACTCTAAATCCAGTATGATTTATGTCTTTACAAGAAGAAAGAAACCCATAGACACACGGACACAGAAGAAGAAGGCCACTAAAGATAGAAACAGAAATTAGAGAGCTGCATCTGTCCTAAGGAATGCTAGGGGCATTTCTAACCACCAGAAAGTAGAGGAGACAAAGAGGCTTCTTTCAGAAAATGTGACCTTCCTGACACCCAGATTTTTAAACTTAATCTTTCAGATCTGTGAGAGAATAAATTTCTGCTATTATAAGCCTCCTAGTTTGTGGTAATTTGTTACCAAAACCCTTAGAAATTAAGATAGTACATCAACTGGTGGATGGAAAAATAAAGTTATAAATATAATGGGGCTCTTCAGCAATAGAAAGGAATAAAGCACTGATATACGCTATATGGATGAAAGTCAAAACCATTTTGTCCAGTGAAGCAGCTGGAGAAGAACATGTGATGGGTGACCCCACTCTGATGACATGTCCAGAGAAGACAGAGCCATTGAGGCAGAACATAATTACTTAGGGCTGGGGTAAAGATGAGGAGTCACTGCAAGTGGGAATGAGATTTCTTTTTAGGGTGACAGAACTCTTCTAAAATTGTGATTTTAGAATAATTGTGATGTTGGTCATACAAATCTACAAGCATGCTAAATTTTACTGAATTGTATACTTAAGTGATTTTATAGTATATAAGTTATATCTAAGCTAGAGCTATTTTAAATTTATTTTGGTTTTTTTTTTTTTTTTTGGTTTTTCGAGGTAGGGTTTCACTCTAGTCCAGGCTGACCTGGAACTCACTATGTAGTCTCAGAGTGGCTTTGAACTCACAGCGATCCTCCTACCTCTGCCTCCCGAGTGCTGGGATTAAAGGCGTGTGCCACCGTGCCCAGCTAGAGTTTTTTTTTTAAGAAGTGGCATTCCCATTATTCTGAAACACTACACTCTTGTCAGAGCTTCTCCTACGGTGCCTTAGGGTCTGTGGTCTCCAAGAACGCTTGAACACATTACTGAGTCATCCGACAAGTTGAAAGAAGAAAATGTTGTATCATTTCATACATTAAGCTAGTATCTTTAAAGAGCTATACAATGCTCTTGAAATACAAGATTCAGTCTTAAATCTTCATTTTTCATCCCCCATCTTCTCCCTAGGGCCCAGACATGTCTGGGTATCTAGTTGGCAGGAACAATGCAAATGGAGTGGACCTGAACCGCAACTTCCCGGATCTCAATACCTATTCCTACTACAATGAGAAGTATGGAGGTCCCAACCACCACTTGCCCCTTCCAGACAACTGGAAAAGTCAGGTAGGAGATGACATTTGGCAACAGAAGCAGGAAAATCAGCATCTGAAAGTGTTTGCAGGTTGCTAAACTGTCTTCACAAAGTGAGCAAGAATTAAGCACCCATCTACCTCCTTGTTTACTTGTCTGGAGCATTAACTGCATGTTGGCTTTCGTTGTATTCATCCACTCTCCAGTATGGTGACCCCCTGAGGAGCACATGCTTACCAAATGTTTGATGGTAATGGTGATGGTGAAGGAGGCAACATCAGATGGTTGCATGGAACTTAGGAGTTTCACAAAGCTTTTTCAAGACCATCATGATACTGTGCAGCAAATTAATTCAGCAGTGCTGTCACTGCCTTACCGATATTACATTTATAGGTAAAATAATTTAAATTCGTGTAGGTAGAAATTGAGGACTTAAAGCCAAGTCTTCTGACTTTTTTGTTTTGTTTTCAAGGTAGGGTCTCATCATAGTCCAGGCTGACATGGAACTCACTTTGTATCCCTAAACTGGCCTCAAAATTACAGCAATCCTCCTTCCTCAGCCTTCTAAGTGCTGGGATTAAAGACATTTGCCTGCCCTCTTTCTGACACTTTCATAAGTGTATTCATTCTCCTGACACAGGACTTTTGACAGATATACATGCAACGAGCTACATGTTCAACAATAATTAGCTCTAGAAAGAGATTCAGAAGTTGGGTGTAGTGACTCACGCACGCCTTTAATCCCAGCACTGAGGAGACTGAAGTAGGAGGATCACCATGAGTTTGAGGCCAGCCTGGGCTGCAGAGTGAATTCCAGGTCAGCCTGGGCTAGAGCAAGACACTACCTCAAAAAGAAGAAAAAAAAAAAAAGAAAGAAAAGAAACAGAAAAATAGAAAGGAAAGAGAAAAAGGAAAGGAAATAAGAGAGTCTTATGGGATCTAACTCTTAGGGTTTCTCCTCATTTCTTTCTGTGACCCTTGACATTTTACTATGCTGCCCTCATTTCTTTGCTCTCTCAATGGTACCATTTGGTGACTCCTTGGTAAGGGGGATGGTTCTGTCCTGCTAGTAGGCCTGCTCCTGGGATAACTGAATTCATCGTCGGAGCATCACTGTCCGTCCTGATTCACAGGATGGATCTACATACTCTGTGAATATCTAGGAGGCTGGGAGAGAAAAGTACAGCTGGTGTAAGTGTTTACATTGGAGGTTTCTGGATGAAATAGCCTTGGTGTTTCCCTCTTGAAAAGAACATAAAAGTCATGCGGCTATGTTAGATTTCTGATCACATCTGTTTCTTGGCTCAAATAACTTATAAGTAAAAAATAACTTTGTACTTCTCAGCATATCTAGTCAGAAGGCTGTTCTGATTTACTAAACCTGTTTCTCTAAGGTAAAATAAGGTAATTAGGCTCCCACTCAATCTTCTGCCTCACTCTGAGGAGAAAGAAAGATAATGAAAAATCTCTCTCCCTCCAGCTGCAACAGCTGAGAGAAAAAAGGAACAGTGAGAATGAGCTTGTTCTAAGGAGACTGAGGTTATGAAGAAAGGACTGCTTCAAAGGGCCTGGTGTCCTTGATGTTTCATCCATGTGCTTGAAAATGACATTTTGGGCAATGATGGACCATATATACAACAGTGATCTCATAAGATTACATCCCCAGGGGAAGTTTAGTCATGTCAGTTCGTGTAAGTTCACTCAGTGATTTGGCACAGTAACAAGGCTGTCTAACATTTCTCAGAACATGTTCCCATCATTACTTGGCACTTGACTGTATGTCTATTCTGACTAATCCCTGATCATTCGATCTTCTTTGAGATGGAAAGATAGTGTCTTCAGAGCTAACCATTGGTCCGTGAGGAGCCATTAACTCATTAATACCAAAAACAAAAAAACAAAAAAATCAATGAACATGTCCATTCCAAGAAGAGGAAAAGCAGTAAAGACTGTGAATTCTTTTTTTTCCTTCCTTCCTTCCTTCCTTCCTTCCTCCCTCCCTCCCTCCCTCCCTCCCTCCCTTTCCTTCCTTCCTTCCTTCCTTCCTTCCTTCCTTCCTTCCTTCCTTCCTTCCTTCCTTCTTCCCTCCCTCCCTCCCTCCCTCCCTCTCTCCCCCCTCTCTCTTTCTTTCTTCTTTCTTTCTTTTATTTTAGAGAGAGAACTGGAGTGCCACACTGCAGTTGAACTCCAGATGCTTGCACCACCTGGTGGGCATGTGCGACCTTGCAGTTGCCTCACCTTTGTGCATCTGGCTTACATGGGATCTGGAGAGTTGAACATGGGACCTTAGGTTTCACAGGCAAGCCCCTTAACCGCTAAGCCATTTCTCCAGCCCTGAATTCTTTTTCATTATAAAAAAATCTAACCCTTCTCCCAGCTCCATCTCTTCCATCCACCTCCCTTGACCCCACTTAGGACATTTTATCCCCAACATCCCATCCTTCTACTTACTTAACTACTATCACTTTCCATAAGCTCTTGCCTCTCCTCCCTCCATCATGGTCCCTTTCAAGCTTTGTGACTTCTATTACTGATTCAAACAAATCTCAGTTTTTGAAACCAGGATCCACATATGAGAGAGAACATGTGGGTTTGACTTTCAGGGCCTAGATTACCTCATGTAGTATAATCTTTTCCAGATTCATTTATTTCCCTACACATTTCACAATTTTATTTTTCATTACAGCTGAATAAAACTCCTTTATATATATATCACATCTGTGTTTTATCACTTGATGGGCATCTAGATTGATTCCATTTCTAGAGCAGCAATAAACATGGTTGAGCAAATATTTCTATAGCAAAGTGTAGAGTCTGACTATAAACTCTTCATACTGCAAGTACAAGTGGATTGAAGACTTTATCTAGAATACTGTCACTCAAGCAGTCTAATATTCAATAGAAAGGGTGGAATTTCCCAATTGAGCCATGATTGGGCCATGTGATGGTGTGTCTAATCCATGAAATTTGAATATGATCAAAGTGTCATTACAATCTCACAGCAGATGTGTTGAGAGGAGGGGTCTGAAAATTATCTCTTTTTCAAAAAAAATTTTTTTTTATTTATGAGAGGGAGAGATTGAGAGAGAGAGAGAGAGAGTGAGTATGAGCATGCCAGGGCCTCTTGCCACTGCAAACAAACTCCAGACACATGTGCCACTTTATGTACCTGGATTTTAAGTGAGTACTAGAGAATCGAATGCAGGCTGGCAGGCTTTGTAAGCAAGTGCTTCTAACTGCTAAGCCATCTCCTCAGCCCCTTAAAAGCTATTTCTACACACAAGTGCTTTCCAGATTGGCTTACTGGAACCCTAAACCAGCATCATTGTAATATCATACAGAATTTACACTGACTGCTTTCTTTGTAGCTATTTTGTGTATTACAATTGTACATCTTTTATTTTTCAAAAGTTCCATACACTTAATTTCTGAAATCATCACTCCAAGGTCAAATTACTCTAGCTAGTTCTCATATCTGGTAGGACTGTTTTTTTTTTTTTAATTTATTTTTTATTGACAACTTCTATACTTACAGAAAATAGACCATGATTTTTCCCTCCCCTCCCCCATTCCCCTTCAGAACTCCACTGTCCATCATATCCCCTCTCTGTCTCCATTAGTCTCTCTTTTAATTTGATGTCATCATCTTTTTCTCCCATTATGAGGGTCTTGTGAAGGTATTGCTGACGTGGTATCCCCTCAAACCACCTCCTGACAGGATTTTCCTAGCAACCAAATGGCACTTTGGTTGCCTATTTCTCATCTCCTCACAGGTGGAACCTGAGACCCGGGCTGTTATCCAGTGGATGCATGCCTTCAACTTCGTTCTGTCAGCCAATCTCCATGGAGGGGCAGTGGTGGCCAATTACCCATATGACAAGTCCCTTGAGCATCGGTTCCGAAATCCCCACCGCACCTCTGAATCCCCCACTCCTGATGATAAGCTTTTCAAAAAGGTACACAGTATGGTGGTTTGTCTTGCCAGGGGAATTTGGGGTTCAGAAAATGAATTTCACATCAGTAACCGAGGACCTCCTTAGCAACAAGTACACAGAAAGTAACAGAAAATACTGCTGGTTTGTGAGGGGTGTACAGTCTAGTAAATTACATTTTGCTTTGGGTGGTAAGACAAGAACTAATCAAGAATTAAGAGGAAAATTTATAACTGTCATGTTGTAAAAAAATTAAGCTAATGACAAAAAATATGCCAAAAGATTAATTGCACTGGTCATAAGTTAATGGAATAAAATGTGAATTGGGGAAGCTCTATGCCTATGTTAATGAAAAATAGAACATGCACATTAAAAGATTTAAACAATAATTTAAGATAATAAAATATATTAATACAGATTTATATATTCATGATCCTACATATCATATACTAATCTCATAATGATGTGTAATAAAATGTATTAACTAAATTGTGAAATGATGCATTGTATATGAATATAATAGTTAATACTTCTAATATGTAGTGTAAGTAATTAGTAATTTTCATTATAATTTATTAATTAATGAATTGCATAGAGAATATACCAACTTTCTTTGCAGTGCCCACTGTCATAAAAAGAGGAATGGAGAATTCTAGAGTCTGAATATATACCTATCCTTCTAACACACATCTTTCATGTGCCAAAAAACAGTATATTTCCTATTTTATTCTTTGATTTCTTTTATAAAATTCAACAAGAAAATTATACAACTTTAATCCCAGCACTCAGAAAAGAGAGGTAGGAGGATTGTTGTGAGTTAGAGGTCAGCCTGGGACGATACAGTGAGTTCCAGGTCAGCATGGGATAGAATGAGACCCTACCTTAAAAAAAAAAAAAAAAAGCTCTTTCAGAAAATAAAGGTGAGGTTTTTTTTTTTTTTAAAGGAAATGATACAACTAAAAGGGGCCACTGCATTTTTTAGTATCATCTTCCCTTTGCATGTGAAAAACTTATCCCCAAGAAATTGGAAAAATGCAGATACAGATTTCCTAGCAGGGCATGGTGGCTCACACCTATAGTGGCAGCACTTGAGAGACTGAGGCAGGAGGATTGCTGTGAGTTTAAGGCCAGCCTGGGAAACAGAGTGATATCCTGGAGAGAAAGAGAGAGACTATCTCCTAACTGTAGTCCTCACAACACTCTTATAGATACATGTATATTCACACGTCTCCCATATATACACCCAGACACATATCTCTTTGTCCCTGACATATTTTCTTTCACTGTATAAACAGTCATTTATCAGTTGTAGGCTTCCTGGCTTCACCTGAGTTCTCAGTCTTCATGTTGCCATATGAATTGGGATCACTCAAGATCATTTTCTGCCTACTTCCTCTAGCTAGCCAAGGTCTACTCCTATGCACATGGATGGATGCACCAAGGATGGAACTGTGGGGATTACTTCCCAGATGGCATCACCAATGGGGCATCCTGGTATTCTCTCAGTAAAGGTAAGGAAGTCCTGGGGCTGCTCAAGCTGAAGTTCAGTAGTGCCCATTTCTCCCTCGGAATGACCAGTTTTCCCAGGAACATGATGGAAATACTATAGAAGTTTGCACTTAAGTAGAAATCTGAAAAATGGAGAACTCTCAGGCTGGCATTTAGTATCGCATTGTAATCCTTTAAGAACAAAGAAGGGTCAACATATGGTCTGGCAAAGTTGGCACTGGATTCCCTAATCTATTTGGGCACAGGGAAAAAACAATGAGGCCACGTGGTAAAGGCTGTGTGCTCTGAGCTGAAATTGGGTTGGAACTCAGCTTGCTCATTTACTAGGTGTGTGGCTTCAAGCTCATTACAGAGCCTCTCTGTACTTTGGTTTCCTCATTTCTAACTAAGCCTAATGATAATCTGGCCTTCTAATTTTGATGCTTTAAATTATGCTCACACAAAGCTTTTGGAGCTATCTGGCTTTCTACATGCTGGGCTTTACAGAGTAGTACTGAGGGAAGCCACTGTCAGTGACAGAGCAGCAGAGGAGCAGCACCAGTTCCCCGATCCCTGCTGTCTGTACTCTGACTGCCCATCTCCCACCAGCAGGAGTTTGCATCATAAAAATGCCTCCAGGAGGTGGCAGTTCAGCCAAGGGGATTCTCCCTCTATTCCCTGGCCTTGTCATAACAGAGGGTCAAAATAAGCCTCTGATTACAAACTTTCATCAGGTAGAGAACTGGAGAATGGGAAGAAGGTGAAGCAGGAAGTCAGGTTCTTTCAGGAGTTTTGAAAAAAATGTGTGTGTGTGTGTGTGTGTGTGTGTGTGGGCACAGTAGTGCCTCTTGCAGCTGCAAATGATTGCCAGACACTGGCACCACTTTTTGTGTCCAGTTTATGTGGGTGTCTTGGGAATTGAACCCAGGCCAGTAGGTTCTGAAAGCAAGTGCCTTTAACAGTGGAACCATCTTCCCAGCCCCCAGGAATCATCTGTTAACATCTGTTATTCCCCATCCTGTCAAATCTGAGACATGGCATTGGTGAGGATGGTGTTGATGGTTGGTCCAGTACAGTGGTGAGGAGAAAGCTTGAGAAGTCACCCCTGAGAAGGAAGACCTGCAGCCCAAACGCTCTTGAACACAAGCACCATGTTATACCCCACAGGTTCCTCAATTTTGTGTTAGGAAAGCAATACATAATCCCCTCCCAAACTGAAACCATCAAACATACTTTTTCAAGTTATACCTGTTCACAGTTTGTCTCTCCTCCACTCTCCCCGTTGTCTGAGAAGCATCACTCTAAATTAAGCAGGCACAATGTCAAGATTGACAATTCATACCTAGTTGATCAAAATATAATCTGTGGCCCTGAATCAGCTTTTCAGGTGATTCTAATGCATGGGCTATCTAGTTGTTGGTCTCCAGTTTTTTTCTTTCTGTAATGGCTGCTTGCCCTCATCAGCCTAAAGAAGCCCGTGGTCAATCCCAGCACTAAAGGTAGAGAATTGCAGTGAGTTCGAGGCCACCCTGAGACTACAGTTAATGATGGACCAGTGGAAAAACCAAAAAAAAAAAAAAAAAAAAAAAAAAGTAATTGTTTGTTTCTCAATTTTTACTGTGGCAAATGACACCTATTACAAAATTTTACCATCTCAACTTTTATTTTCTTGCAATAGGTCTCACCATGTTGTCCAGGATGATCCTGAACTCATGGGCTCAAGTAATCTTCCTCCTTCAGCCTCCCCACTACCCAGAACTACAGGAGCACTCCACTGTATCCATCTGAACCATTTTTAAGTGTGCAGTTTAGTATTGAATACATTCTTTTTTATGCATGTGTGCAAGTGTGTGTGCATGTGTGTTCTTGTTACTTTCTTGCTGTGGGGACAAAGCACCTGACCAAAAGCAGCGAAGGGAGGAAAGGTTTTATTTTGGCTTATAGTCTCCAGGGGAAGCTTCATGATGGCAGGGGAAAGGATGGCATGAGCAGAGGCTGGACGTCACCTCTGCCACAACAGGTGGACAACAGCAGCAGGAAAGTGAACTGACCTGGCAGAGGGGGGCTGTATATAACACCCCTGAGCCTGTCCTTCAGTAAGGCTCCACCTCCCAACTGGGGACCAAGCATTCAAAACACTGGAGTTTATGGGGAACATCTGATTCAAATCACCACAATGTGTTTGCACATGTGTGTGTGCATACGTGTGGAGGTCAGAGGACAGTATCAGATGACATTCCTCAACTATGCTAGCAACCTTTTTTTTCTTTTAAAGATAGGGTCTCTGGCCTCAAATTCAGCAGTTTGGCTAGACTGACTGGCCACTGAACCCCAGAGATCCACTTGTCTCTGCCTCCTCATTTCTGAGATTGCAAATGTATGTTACTATACTGTAAAAATTTTCATAGGTTCTGGGGAATTGAACTCAGGCCGTCATGCTTGCAAGGCAAACACTTTATCAACCGAGCTAGCTCCCCAGCCCCACGTACTACTACTGCTTCTTCTTTTTCTTTTTCCTCTTCTTTTCTTTCTCCTCTTCTTCCTCCTCCTCCTCTTCTTTTTTTCCTCTCTCTTTCTCTCTTTCCCTCTCTCCCTCCCTCCTTCTCTCTCCAGGGTCTCATGTATCCCAGGATGGCTACAAACTCACTATGTAACTGAAAATAATCTTGAGCTTCTGATCCTCCTGCCTTTACCTCCTGAGTTCTAGATATTGAAACCAGGGCTTCATGCATGCTAGGCAAGCCTTCTGAGCCAACTATAGCCAGCTGAATGACATTCCCAACTCCTTGTTTATTTGTTTGTTTGTAGTAGAGTATTGATCTAGACCAGGCTGACCTGGAATTAGACTCAGGCTGGCCTCAAACTCACAGCCATCCTCCTATCTCAGCCTCCCAAATGCTAGGATTAAAGGCATGTGCCACCATGCCACTAGAAAGAATGAGTAAGAATGAGCATGGGCATGCCAGGGCCTGTAGCAGTTGCAAAGAAACTCCAGACACATGTGCCACTTGGTGCATCTGGCTTTCCGTGGGTGCTGGGAATCAAACCCCGTCGTTAGGATTTGCAGACAAGCACCTTAGCCACTGAGCCATCTCTCCACCCCTCCTCCAACTTTTTGAGACAGGGCCTTGCTGTGTAGCCCTGGCTGGCCTGGCACTTACTCTGTAGCACTTTGCTCTGCAGTAATTTTCTGTTTTCTCTCTTTCCTTTTTTTGGTAAGAGAAGCTGTCATCCTAACAGGTACAAGCTGGTATCTTATGGCTGTTTGGTTTCCCTAATGATCAGTGGTGCTGAGCATCTTTATAGGCTATATGTATATCTGCTTTAGAGAAATTTCTATTCAAGCCTTTGCCCTTTTATTTATTAAATAGAGAGTCCTGCTTTGTAGCTCAGGCTGGCCTAGAACTTGTGATCCTCTTGCCTCGGCCTCCTGAGTGCTGAGATTATGGGTGTGTACTGCCATGGTGGTCTTAGTGCATGGTATCAGACACAAGTACAAATTTTGTTTTTATTTATTTTTTATGAGAGAGAGAATTGGCTCATCAGGCTCTCTAGCCACTGCAGTCGAACTCCAGATGTGTGTACCACCTTGTGCACATTTGCGACCTTGCACATGTGTCATTGTGTATATATGGCTTATGTGGGATCTGGGGAGTTGAACATGGGCTGTAGGCTTTGCAGGCAAGTGCTGCAATTGCTAAGCCATCTCTCCAACCCATTATTTTATTTTATTTTATTTTATTTTATATTTTATTTATTTATTTATTTTTAAAGTAGGGTCTTGCTCTAACTCAAGCTGACCTGGAATTTACTCTGCAGTCTCAGGCTGGCCTAGACTCACAGTGGTCCTCCTACCTCCACCTTCTGAGTACTGGGATTAAAAATGTGTGTCACCACACCTGGCAGAGAGAGAAAGGGAGAGAGAAAGAGTGTTCCAGGGCTCCTAGCCTTTGCAAATGAATTCTAGATGTAGGTGCCACTTTGTGCACTTGGTTCTATGTGGGTACCCAGGAACCAAACTCAGGTTGTTAGGCTTTGCAGGCAAACAACTTAACTTCTGAGCCATCTATCCAGCCCTGTTTTTATTTATATTATTTTTTATTATTTTTATTTTTGGAGAGAGATAGAGATAGAGGGAGAGGGAGACAGATAGAGATGGGCACGCCAGCAGTCTCTCAGCTGCTGTGAACAAAATCCAGATGCGTGCACCCCTTGTGGGCAAGTGTGGCATTGTGCCCTTCCATCACTGCATCTGGCTAAACGTGGGACCTGGAGATTGGAACTGGGTTCTTAGGCTTAGCAGACAGGCACTTTAACAGCTAAGCCATCTCTCTAGCCCTATTTATGTTATTTTTATGTGTGTGGAAATCCAGTTTTCCAAGCACAGTTTACTGAAGTCTGCCCTTTCCACCTTGAATGATTTTGTCATCCTTTTTAAAAAGTTTCTGAGCTCTATTTTCTATTCTATTGGTCTACTTTTCAGTCTTTATACCTTTACATACTGCTTTAATTACTGTAACTTTGCAATCATCTCTAATATCAGCTTTCACTTTGCTTACTTTGGGTCTTTAGGGTCCTGTGAGATGCAGTATGATTTTTTTAAAGATAGGTTTTTCTATTTTTGCAAAACAAGCAAGAGTTGCATTGAAATTGTAGCTCACTTTGGGTAGGAATAGACACCTTTAAATTGATAAATTGATAAATTTTTCCTTTTTATTTTCTTATATTTTTATGAGAGAGAGAGAGCATAAGAGAGAGAGAGAGTGAAAGAGAGAGAGAGAAAATTGGCAGGCCAGGGCCTCCAGCCACTACACTCAAACTCCAGATGCATGTGCCATCTTGTGTGCATGTGCAAATTTGTGCATTGTGTTACCTTTTGCATCTGGCTTATGTGGGATCTGGAGAGTTGAACATGGGTCCTTAGGCTTTGCAGGCAAGTGCCTTAACCACTAAGCCATCTCTCTAGCCCTAAATTAATAAATTTTAACCTGAGTGAATATACAATATACATATCATACTAATAATCAGAAACATATTAAAATAATTGATTCATCTAAATAATTGAATAATGCAAAAGCTCAGCACAGACCATTATTTGGTAGAGAAAAAACATACAGATGCTGTCTACGTGTTCAGGAGTCAAGTGTCTAGGGTAACCATTTTCACATTACCATGTGTTCACAGCATAAAGGTTGTGAGAGCAAAATATTCACTCCTCTGCCCTTCTGATGTGCAGAAGAACAGCGTAGTTCAAAGAGAAAATCTGCCTCCTGAATGAGCTCATGTGCACTCAAGCTGTGAGGCACAACTAACAGGAAGACTGGGGATGGGAGGGACATGAAGGAGGACTAAAACATGAATGGAAGAAACAGAAGATGCAGGTGATACAGTGAGCATGAATAAAAGAAAATGAGAGCCGGGCGTGGTGGCACGCGCCTTTAATCCCAGCACTCGGGAGGCAGAGGTAGGAGGATCACTGTGAGTTCGAGGCCACCCTGAGACTACATAGTGAATTCCAGGTCAGCCTGGACCAGAGTGAGACCCTACCTTGCAAAAAAAAAAAAAAAAAAAAAGAAAGAAAGAAAGAAAGAAAGAAAGAAAGGAAGGAAGAAAGGAAGGAAGAAAAAGAAAGAAAAAAAAGAAAGAAAAAAAATGAGAGAGAGATGAGAAGTAAGAGCTTGGGGAAAATTTAATGAAAGAGAAAACTCAGTGCAGGTCAAAAGATAGAATAGAAGGTGGTAAGGGTGGCAATGGAGAAATTGTGGTTTAAAAGGGATAAGATGGGGACCTAGCTATACAAATCTCCCTCTGCCTCTTTCCCCTAGGAATGCAAGACTTCAATTATCTTCACACCAACTGCTTTGAGATCACCCTGGAGCTGAGTTGCAACAAGTTTCCCCGCCAAGAGGAATTACAGCGGGAGTGGCTGGGTAATCGGGAAGCTCTAATCCAGTTCTTGGAACAGGTAAAATTTCATTTTTTAATGTTCATGTTTGCAAAAGGAGTGTTTCCAAAGGCAGGATGGGGTTCTCTGGCTCAGAGCTGACTTTTGCTCTGACTGTGCAGTGAACTTTTCCCAAAGAGATTTGCTCCTTACATGGAATACCACTGTTCTGCCAGAAGCTTTATTCCAAGCTAAGGATTATGGGTAAACAAGCCAGATGGAACTGACAGACAATAAACAAAATAAGAAAGTAAATGTAATATCATGTTAAAAGAGAAAAGCTCTGAAGAAAGACTTATAGTGAAAGTGACTTTTAAACAAAGATGCCAAATTTAGCCAGCCTGGGCTACAGAGTGAATTCCAGGTCAGTTTGGGCTAGCATGAGACCCTGCTTAATGACACAAAACAAAACAAAAAAAAACAACAAGATAGCAAAGATACCAAGTTGCTGAGAGAATCATGAAGATGTCTAAAGCAAGCCCAGGGTTCTTCAAATGCACACAACACTTAGTGATGAAAGATGCCCAGTATCACTGGCACTAGGGAAATGAAACCAGACACACAGTGAATTATCAAAAACCAGGGTCTGGAGAGATTTCTCGGTGGTTAAGGCGCTTGCCTGTAAGGCCTAAAGACCTGGGTTTGATTCCCTAATACCCACGTAAAGCCAGATGCACAAGGTGGCATATGTGTCTGGAGTTCGTTTGCAGTGGCTACAGAACCGTTCTCTCTCTTTCTCTCTCTCATAAATAAATAAATAAATAAATAAATAAATAAATAAATAAATAAATAAATAAATAAATAAAATTAAAACCAGAAAACAAGTGTGAGGAGAATGTGGAGAAACCAGTATCTTTAAGCACTGTGGCGGGAACAGAGAATGGTACATCTACTGTAGAAAACAGTATGGCAGTTTGTCAGAAATTAAAAACAGGCTGGGGCTGGAGAGATGGCTTACCAGTTAAGGCACTTGCCTGCGAAGCCTAAGGACCCAGGTTCAACTCCCCAGAACACACGTGAGCCAGACGCACAAGGTGGCCCATGTGTCTGGAGTTTGTTTACAGCGGCTACAGGCCCTCTCTCTCCCTTTCTCTAATAAATAAATAAAAATAAACTTTAAAAACAGGCTGAATTTAGTTCAATCACATGCAGGGCCCTAAATTGGGTCCACAGTGCCACAAAAGAAAACTAAATTAAAATAAAATAACTGTATGTTCCAACAGTTCCATTTCTGGGTATATACCCCCAAAGAATTGGAATCAGATCCTCAAAGATATATTTGCACACCCAGGTTCATAACATTTTCCACAACAGTTTTAAAAAAACAGAAGCAGGGCTGGAGAGGTGGCTTAGTGGTTAAGGCACATGCCTGCAAAGCCTAAGAACTCCAGTTCTATTCTCCAGGTCCCACGTAAACCAGATGCACATGGTGGTACATGTGTCTGGAGTTCATTTTCAGTAGCTAGAGGCCCTGGAATGCCCATTCTCACTCTCCCTCCTTCTCTCTGACTCTAATTAAGAAAAAAAAAAACAGAAGCACCCCAAGTATCTGCTGGTGTTAAGTGAATAAGTTAAATATGGTATGTGCATACTGATGAATGTGATTCAGCCTTCAAAAAAGAAGTAAGTTCTGACACATGCCTTAATATGGGTGAACTCTGAAAACATTCTATTAAGCAAAACAATCCAGTCACAAAATGACAAATACTGTATGATTCTATCTATATGAGATATTCAGGGCAGGCAGAATCATAAAGACATGATATAGAATGGTCTCTCAAGCTGGAAGACAAAAAAGGGGTAGGGGGAATGACAGATGGAAAGCTATTATTGAAGCGCCAAGCTCAGCTTTATCAGATGAGAAGAGTTCTGGAGGCAGTTGTATTGTTGGTTGTACAATATTTAATATTTCATGATACTGGAGTATACACTAAAATGGTTAAGATGATACATTTTACATTATGTATACATATTTTTTAATTTTATTTATTTTTTGGAGAGAGAGACAGAGAGTGAGAGTGAGACAGAGATGGGCGCGCCAGCAGTCTCTCAGCTGCTGTGAATGAAATCCAGATGTGTGCGCCCCTTGTGGTCAAGTGCTGCATTGCGCGCTTGCGTCACTTTGCATCTGGCTAAACGTGGGACCTGGAGATTGGAACTGCTGGAGATTGGAACCAGTGTTCTTAGGCTTAGGAGGCAGGCGCCTTAACCGCTAAGCCATCTCTCCAGCCCCATTATGTATATTTTTAACAATTCAAAATGTTTAATTAGCCAAGTGTGGTGGCACACGCTTTTAATCCCAGCATTCAGGAGGCAAAGGTAGGAGGATTGTGATGAGTTCAAGGCCACTATGAGATTATGTAGTGAATTCCAGATCAGCTTGGGCTAAAGTGAAACCCTACCTTTAAAAAAAGTATTTAATTAAAATGAAATTCAAAGGGCCTGGGGAAATATCTCAGTTGAAAATGTGCTTAGCGGATTGGAGAGATGGCTTAGCAGTTAAGGCACTTGCCTGCAAAACCAAAGGATCCCGGTTCCATTCTCCAGGACCCACATAAGCCAGACACACAAGGGGGCACATGCACCTGGAGTTCATTTGCAGTGGCTGGAGGCCCTGGCGTGCCCATTCTCTCCCCCCCCCCCACCTCTCTCTAGCAAACAAAATAAAGAAATATAGAAAATGTGCTTAGCTTGAGAACAGCAGACCTAAGTTCAGTCCCCAGAACACGTGTACAGATGCCTGGCATGGTGATACACATGTGCCTCTGATCCCAGTGCCAGGGAGATGGAGGCAGAAGGATCCCCAGAGCTAGTCTAACCTAACTGGTGAGCTCCAGACCAGTAAGAGACCCTGGCTCAACAGAGGTGGACAGCATACTTGAGAATGACACCTGAGTTTTCCTCTGCCCTTCACACATATGTACATACACATGTGTGTGCCCTCAAAAATATATATGTATACACCACACATGCATGCATAAAAAAATTAGTAAAAATTTTAAACCTTAAGATTAGTACAATAGTGTGACTAGAAGTGTGGTTGATCTCAGGAGCAAGACAGGGTTGCTACTGAGGACTGCAGCCACACAGCCCCGCGTGGGAACCGAAGACTTGGCTGAGTTGGGCTTTGAAGAATGGTGACATGATTTGACTGAGTCTTTATCTGATCAGATCATTTTTATTGTTTTTTTAAAATTTTTTTAAATTATTTTATTTATTTTTGGAGAGAGACAGAGAGAGAGACAGACAGAGAGGGAGAAGGAGACACAGAATGGGCGCGCCAGCAGTCTCAGCTGCTGTGAACAAAATCCAGATGCATGCGCCCCCTTGTGGGCAAGTGCAGCATTGCGCCCTTGCATCACTTTGCATCTGGCTAAACGTGGGACCTGGAGATTGGAACTGCTGGAGATTGGAATTGGCGTTCTTAGGCTTAGGAGGCAGGCACCTTAACCACTAAGCCATCTCTCCAGCCCTGCTTTTATTGTTTTACTGAGAAGCAATTATTGGTTTTTGGGAGTCCCAAAGAAATCACTTGTAGGCTATGGCCTTAGTGTGTGTGAAAATAGAATGTGACAACCTATGAAAAATGCTTGAGCCTCCAAAACATTGTACAAACCAACTCACCTGGCCGCTTTCTCCTACAGGTCCACCAGGGGATCAAAGGAGTGGTGCTTGATGACAATTATAATAACCTCCCCGGGGCTGAAATTTCTGTCACTGGAATTAATCATGATGTCACTTCAGGTAGGTGGCCAGAGTTTGGGGATGGGAAGGGAGCTTTCTCTTCTCATATCCTTCATCAGAATGGACACCAGTTTGTAAACCAGTGAGTCTAGCAGTGATGCCAAGGACACTGGAGGTTGGGGATCAAAGGGAAGAAGGCTTCTAGACGTGGGAACAACAATTTAAAAGCTGCATTAAGCAGACAAGGCGTTTAAATGGTCTTTGATTCTGACACGAACAATTGATAAGATGGATGTAATGCAACTTGTCATCCAAGTTCTATCAATTACATTCTCATTGCTTCCAACTAGAAGCAGACTAAAGAAGGAAAGGGTTTAGTTTCGGCTTACGGTTTTGAGGGGGAGGAGTCCCTCATGGTAAAGAAAGCATGGCAGGAGCAGGCAGCCAGCATCACATGGTCTCATCAGCAGGGAGGAAGTAGAGAGCTGGTAGTGCTGGGTTGTAACACCTCAGGGGCACCCCCTCACCCCGTGGACACACTTCCTCCAGCAAGGTTCCACCTCCTGAAGGATACACACCTTCCCAAATGGCACTACTAACTGGGGGTTAATTATTCAAACATCTGAGTCTATGGGGCTCATTTTATATTCAAACCACCCAAGAATCCAGGAGCCACTGCCACAGACAACCTTGTTGAGACTATTTCTAGGCTTGAGCCTATTAAAGAGCCCCACTGCTAAAATGAAAGGGGGTGGAAAAGAAAAGGACCGTAAAGGTGACCTTTAGCCTCTGTCCTGGCTGAGGCATTTCACTGCATGTCCATTCAGGGAGCATTAGTCTATTCCTCCCAAAGGCTTGCTGCGGGTGGGTCAGTGTTGGAAGATCAGCAATCACCTGGAACCTGCTGGAAGGGTACTAGATTTTTTCTGGTGGAAAAATGGTTTTGCACACTGACCCAGCTGAATTGGATCATTGACAATTCTTAAAAATTTTTGTTTGTTTTTCATGGAAAGCAGTAGCTACCAATAGTTAGACATAGGGGAGGTTTTGTTCACCTCCCCACAACCTTAATACCAGCTCAGCCACCTTTTACCACACAAATATATGTTACTATGCAGGTGTCTTGCAGTTCATGCAGTGTGTTTAGGCTGGATTAAATCCCTGCTTTCTATTATTGAAAGGGAGCCCCATTGTCATCTTTAGTGAAAGGCTTTGTGATGGTTTATATTGATTGTCAACTTGACCTCAAATCACCTGTGAGGGATTAATGTGATGAGGATAATTAAGGTGGAAAGAGCCACCTCAACTGCGATGGAATCACTTGTGAGGGATTAACGTTCAAACTGTGGGCAGGGGCTGAGGTCCTGGATTATGCCAAAAAAGGAGAGAGCTAGTAAGCACATTGCTTGCTCTTGGCTTCCTCACTGTGATGAGGGTGACTGATGAGCTGCCTCAGGCTCTAGCTGCCATGCCTTCCCTGCTGTGACAGACTGACCTGGAACTCTAAAATGAAATAAACCCTTCCTTCTAAACTAGTGTTTTCAAAAAAATATTTATTTACTTGAGAGTGGAAGAGAAACAGGAAGGAAGGAAGGAAGGAAGGAAGGAAGGAAGGAAGGAAGGAAGGAAGGAAGGAAGGAAGGAAGGAAGGAAGGAAGGAGGGAGGGAAGGAAGGAGCCGGGCATGGTGGTGCACGCCTTTAATCCCAGCACTCAGGAGGCAGAAGTAGGAGGATTGCTGTGAGTTCGAGGCTACCCTGGGACTACAAAATTGATTCCAGGTCAGCCTGGGCCAGAGTGAGACCCTACTTTAAAAAACAAACTAAAAGAAAGAAAAGAAAGGAAAAGAGATAGAGAATGGGCTCAACAGGGCCTCCTGCCACTGCAGATGAGCTCCAGACTCATGTGCCACTTTGCACATCTGGCTTTATGTGAGTGATGGGGAATGGAACCCAGGCCATCAGGCTTTGCAAGAAAGCACCTTTAACCTCTGAGCCATCTTTCCAGTCCGAAGCTGATTTTTGTCAGATATTTTGTACCAACAACAAGAATGTAACTGGTATAGGCTTTAAGGAAAAGACAACATTCCAAAAGAAGAATCCCATAACCTCGTAGTTAGGCATCAGATAACCAAAATCCTCCAGTCCAATGACAGGACTCAAGACTGTGAAGAAATCCCCAGAACCTGCATAAAAATGCCTGGTCTGGTGGCATGTATTTACAATCAAGTGCTGGAGAGGCCAGTCTAGCATAGTTAGCAAGCTCCAGGCCAATGAGAGACCTTGTCTCAAAAAAAAAAGGACAGCAGGGTTAGAGAGATTGCTTAGTGGTCAAGGCAAAATGACCCAGGTTCAATTCCCCACGACCCATGTAAGCCAGTTGCACAAAGTGGCATGACATGCATCTGAAGTTCGTTTGCAGTGGCTAGAGGCCCTGTGCTCTCTCTTTCTCTTTCCCTCTCTCGCTCTCTCTGTCTCAAGTAAAAAAAAAAAAGGACAGCATTCCTGAGGAAAAATACCTGTGGTGGCCTTTACACACAGACACATACATCCACACTCACCCACACACATGAACATGCACACCTACATATACACACACATAAAAATATTCTGTGACTGGTCTTGTGGCACACACCTGTAACCCCAGTACTCAAGAAGCTCAAAGAGGATGATTGTCAATTTGAGATCAGATTGGGACTTGGATATTTAGTGTTTGAGGCTAGCGTGGACTACATGAGACCCCTTCAAAAGAACAAGAGAAGGGAGGAAAGGAGGAGGAGGAAGGGGAGGGAGAGAAGGAGAAAGGAGAGAAGAAGAGATTTTTTTTCAAAATCCAGTCTTTTGCGTGATCACTTAGTCTAACTCTCACACATAATACACTGCTGTTGGCCAACCCAGGGTTGTGCAGGTTGTGCACTGCTCAGCTGTATGGACTTTCTATGGGCCCTGATTCAGTCTCTGGATGAGCACTCATAACTTCATATGAACTCCATTTCTGTGTCATAAAAGTTTCTGCTTCTAACATCTGCCTACTTACAAGTTGACCACATAGTTCTCATCTTTGTTCCTTTAGGTAAATGCCATTTTTCCATAGTGGCTTTTCAAACATCAGAGGTCTCAATAGTTTCCTTATCAGGCAAAATGTTAACAAACATTTCAACCTTCTCTCTTCCTAGTGACCCTATACTGTGTTAAAATCAGGATCTAGGGCTGGAGAGATGGCTTAGTGGTTAAGGTGCATTCCTGTGAAGCCTAAGGACTCTGGTTCGATTCTCCAGGTCCCACGTAAGCCAGATGCACAAGGGGGCACACGCATCTGGAATTCGTTTGCAGTGGCTAAAGGCCCTGGTGTGCCCATTCTCACTCTCCCTCTCTCTAATAAATAAATTAAAATTAAAATTAAAATTAAAAATCAGGATCTAGAAGGAAGCATGGTACTTAGAGGCAGAGTACAGTGAAACAACTTTCTGACAGCCACTCCAGCTGAGAAGCCCCCTTATGAGCGACTTAGCTTCATCCTGCTGCTGAGAAACACAGAGCTTGTGGTTGGCTGAAACCTCCAGACCACTCTCCACATCAGGCTTCCTTCCATATGGGCAGGTTTCACAGCATCTGACTGAATTATATCCTTGCAATTTTTAGGTGAAGATGGGGATTACTTCCGGCTGCTGCTTCCAGGTACCTACACTGTCACGGCCACAGCCCCAGGGTTCCATTCAGAAACAGTGAGTGTGACCGTGGGGCCTGCGGAACCCACCCTGGTGAGTCCAGCTGAGCTTTGCTATGCTGCCCCTTGCTTGGCCTTTGTCTTGGCTTTTCCTTGCTCATGTCTTTAACACAGCATCGTGATGACGCTCACTGGTTTGAAGGGGCGGGAGAGATGGTTCTATAAGGAAAGCGCTTGCCTTGCAAGCATGGGGACCTGGGGCTACCTAGTGAATCCATGGGTAGTGTGGGCTACATAACAAACCCTGTCTCAAAAAAATAGACATTTCAATAATGAGAAAATTCCTCCTGTTAAAAATATTAACATAGGGCTGGAGAGATGGCTTAGCACTTAAGGCGCCTGCCTGCTAAGCCTAAGAACCCGGTTCCAATCTCCAGGTCCCACGTTTAGCCAGATCCAAAGTGACGCAGGGCGCAATGCCACACTTGCCCAAGGCCACCCTCTGACTTTGTTCACAGCAGCTGAGAGACTGCTGGTCCGCCCATTCTCTATCTGTCTCCCTCTCCCTCTCTGTCTGTCTCTCTCTGTGTCTCTCTCCAAAAATAAATAAAATAAAAAAAAAAATATATTAACACAGAGGGTTAGGAGGTGGTCCAGAGATTAACAGCTACTGCTTGCAAAGCTAATCTGAATTCAGTCTTCCAGAACTCAAGTAAGGAAGCAAAATGCCATGAGGCATGTGTCTAAATTCCAACATGCCTACAACAATGAGGGGTGGAGTCAGGACAAGCTGAAGCTGGTAATTCCTGGGGACAAGAGACCCTGTGACACAGAGGGAGGAAGAAGAGCACAGACACCTCAAGGGCTGCCCTGTGACCTCCACACACACACACATACACTCCATGGTACATACATACCCATATGCATACATACATAAATACATATGTATAAATAAAATTTAAAAATGTTTTCAGATGTAATAATATTTAAATACATGACTACATATTAAGTGGGTTTTTAAAAGATTTGACTTTGCAAACCTGTAAATGATAACTATGAGTATAAAAATATCTTTTAAAAAATAGAAATGAATACAATAAATATGAATGCTCCACACGAAAAAAATAAAAAATTTAAAAATTAAATAAAGTGGAGAGTGATTGAGGAAGACACCTGACATTGACCTCTGACCTCCACATGTATGCATACACATGAGTGTGCACTCACACACATGCATGCACCCATCACAGATACATATGAAAAAGCACCAGTTTTATGCTTTCAATATTTTTATTTATTTGAGAGAGAGAGAAAGAGGCAGACAGAGCGTGAGTACGGGTACATCAGGGCCTCCTGACGTTGCAAACGAACTCCAGACCTCTAAACGTATGTGCCACTTTGTGCATCTGGCTCTATGTGGGTCCTGGAGAACTGAACCAAGGCCACCAGACTTTAGCAAGCAGGTACCTTTACCTGTTGAGCCATGGTCCCAGCCCCAAAGCACTTGTTTTAAACGCAGCTCATTTGCCCACAGCCGTTGGAAGGATTGCCTCGTTTCTCTTATCCTTAGTTTCTTCTTCTGTAAATTGATGCTAATTCTTCCTTCTTCTAAAAGACTGAAAAGACAAAGTGCAGATTCAGCATTTAGCGCAGTAACTGATACACAGGAAGTGATCTGCAAACCTTGGTTTGAAAATCCTAAAGCCCTGAGAGATTCCCCAGGTGCACCAGGTTGTATTCTTCAAGGTCATAAGCAAAGACTACCACTAGGTGGCGATCTGCAGACCGTCGGGTGCCTTGTGTGTCCATCTCATTTCCACTTGCAGCCACCATAAGCCAGCTTCCTCTAACACTCAGCTCTCCACAGTGCTCCATTATAGACAGGACGAAAAGCAAAGGACTCCTTTGCTTTACAGAAGGAATCTTTTCACTTTAGGTCAAATTAGGTAATAATCTCAGAGCTCAAATGTCCAGGACACTAATCCTCAGATTTCTCAAATGTGGAAAAAAGAGGCAGTCCCACTTAAAGAGCATCTATCACTTTCCTAGGCCTCCCCACCCTTCCCTGTCCTGGTCATTCTCTACACTAGAGTGGAGTAGACCCGTCTCCCCTTGCTTGTCAGTGGGTTGTATTCAAGGAGCTCATCTTTTTATTATTATTTATTTATTTACAAGCAGAGAGAGACAGAGAAGAGAGAGAGAGAGAGTGGGCACACCAGGGCCTGTAGCTACTGCAAACCAACTCTAGATGCATGCACCACTTTATGCAACTGGCTTTAATTGGGTACTGGACAATCAAACCCAGGTCCTTAGGCCTTGCAGGCCAGTGCCTTAACTGCTAAGCAATATCTCTAGCCCTATTTATTAATATTTTAATTTTTATTAATCATTTATTTGCAAGCAGGGAAAGACAAAAAGAGAGAGGGAGAGAGTACATGCAGCTCATTTTAAATGTAGTCCTCAGTGCCACTGGCTGCATGGCTGCTAAGCACCAGTTACTTTATGAGAGCTTTCCAGAACTCCCATTTAACCTTCATAAGTAATGGTAGGAGTGGGATTCCAACCTGTGACAGGTTCTTGGACTATCTTCTAATGTGCATCATGCTGCATGCGCAGTATGTGCTCATGACACCTTTGTTTCTTTGTGGTGTGTGTGTGTGTGTGTGTGTGTAGGTCTTAGGACAACCTCAGAGTGTTGGTCCATCTGAACCTCAAGTTTCGAATTGTCCTGGCTCTGCCTCCCATTGACATAGGAGCATTGGGATCATAGTCACGTGTGCCACTTTGTGTCATGCTTGATGTGGGTGCTGGGGAATTGAACTCAGGCCTGAAGTCTTGTAAGCAAGCATCTTTAACTGCTCAGCCATCTCCCCAGCTTCTAAAGAGGTATTCTTTTGTTAATGTTTTATTTGCAAGCAGAGAAAGAGAGGATGGGCGTGCCAAGGCCTCCAGCCACTACAAATGAGCTCCAGATACATGCTTTGTGCATCTGGCTTTATGTTGTTGGGGAATGGAACTTAGGTCATTAGGCTTTGCAGGGCTGAGCCATCTCTCTAGCCCAAGAGGCTTTCTTTAAGTCCTCTGAAAATTCCTCTGAAATTCCAGATCACTGCTTCTTCCCCCAGCCCCTCTACCCACATCTCCAGCACACAGTGCATACAGAGATAAGAAGACACACTCTTTCATCTTAACGTCAGTAGATAATCCTGATTTCCCAACCAGTCCACTCTCTTTCCCTTCTTTTTTGTAATACCTGAAAATCATATGGCTAGCAGGCAGCTGTCCATGTAAGTTTTGCATTCAAGCCTATTCGTGGCCAAGTGCAAACAACTACACATCATCCTGCTGAGTAACACGCTATTTCACCTCTTTTTCACATGTCCTTTACATAAACCAACATAACCCTTTATTATGTTAAATATAACTCTGTTGGGGTCTCCCGAGGGCCAGCTCAGAAGGGATGGCAGGGTCTCTGCCCAATTGGGGATGAGAGGCTCGGAGTCACAACACAGACTCCGAGAGTTGGGTGGAAGCAGCAGAGGGCAAGCTGCTGCAAACTCATTTATTCAAGGAAGTATAGGGGGTTTTAAGGTGTTTGGCTGGCCAATCATTGTATGGGGTGGTCCCCTTTTTGTGACCAATGACAGCCTGTCTCTGGACAGATCATCTTGTAGCAGGTTTCTCACAAGCATGGGACTGTAGCTGTTGTCACGCCAGTCCTGCGCAGGATGCCATGTTCACAGAAGCCACTTCCTGGTTTCTTTTGCCATGCGGTCTGGCTAGGGCCAGACTCAGAGGGAAAGCTGTCATTTGTGTATACTTTTCAGATACAGTAACAAGAATGTGTTTAATGATCACAGTAAAGTCTACTTTCTTTCATATTCTAAACCAGCTAGCTTAGGTGAAGTGGGTGTGGAGATGGGAATCATTTACTGAAAGATTTTCCTGTTACAATAAATATGCTTTGGGAAGATTGCTTACTGTGGCAGCATGAGAACCAAGGTTCATATCCTCTGCACTCACGCAGATGCCAAATGGGTGTAGCAGCTGTCTATCATCCCAGTGCTCTGGAGGTGGAGACAGGATTCCCTGGGCAAGATGCCTGGCTAGACTAAGCTTAATCAGCTGGGAGCTCTGGGTTCAAGAGAGAGACAATAAATAAAGAGGAGTGTAATTGAGGAAGATACCCAACCTCTGGCCTCCACACACACATGCACATACATACACACACACACACATGCACATACATACACATGCTCACATACACTCCCTCACACACAAACACAAATATCTCCCAGGGTCCAGCATTCTCTTTGCTTTTCCCCACAGCCTTCCATCTGCTGTGACTTCTTTCTTCCGTCTCCCCCTCCTTGGTGCCTCGCTTCCTCCTTTCTTCCTTTCCTAGGTGTCTGTATTACTAAATAGGAATTACGAAATGGAACTGTACAGTTGGTGCCATACAGTTGACTGTGATTCCCTCCCACCCCTCTGGAGAACTAGCAGAAAAGCTGGCTATGGCTTTTTGGGAAAGGGGCAGGAAACAAGCACCCCCAGAAAGGCCTCTCAGGCAGCCGTGTGTCTCTAACTCCCAGCTGCTTCAGTGACTCAAGCTGTTCCAAGGGTGGGACGGCTAGAGAAGCCCCGGGGGAGTGTGGTTAGTACACTGTGCTACTCCCTCGCCTTTTGCTGCCTTTGAGGCCTCTACAGCACCTCCCCACCCAGAGAGTCCCACACCCAAAATGTCCCACACTCAGCATCAAGCATCTCCCAACTGTGTGCCCTTGATAGAGGGAAGTTTTATAATAACCCTTGAAAGGATGTACCGACACCCATAGAAAATTGGGTCTAAGCTTCCAACCAGCAAACTCTGTCACCTCTCCTGTCCCTGTGTCAAGCAATGTGGCCTAAGTTTGAATTCTGAAGGTCTGAGAAACTAGCTGGCATGCCTGAACAGGGCCCCTGTGATTCACACAGTCAGCATGGAGAAGATAGGGATCAGGACACCATCAATCATTGCTCTTATCCTAAGCAACAGTATTGGTGGAAATGTATCTTTTCTTACACATATGAAGTAAGTGTATGTGTACTTCATTGAGCCACACTTTTGTGTACCAGTGAGTCTGTGCCCCTCTTCTGGGAAATAATTGCCTAAGTCTACAGGACCTTACCATGCTCGGCCATTATGAGGAACTTCTCTTGAGTCTCTTAGAACCTGGTAATTTGGGGAAAAGAGTAAACTGGCCTCTTAACTTATGCCTTTTCCATTGCAGGTTAACTTCCAACTTAAGAGATGCACAGATCAAGTGTACCCTGTGCGAAGAGCTCCCGGAGGAGGGCCGAGAAGCCGAGGGAAAGTGCTGTCACGGACACCCAAAAAGAAAGACACAGCGACAAAGCGGCAGCATAGGGGACCTGCCTGAAGCCCACAGCATGGCAGAAAGGCCCAATTGCTGCTGTCAGATTCCATGGCTGCACTTCTATTTTAGTATCTGGAACATATTTAAGTATAGGTGCATTCAGAACAGTTCTGAATGGCTCCATCTCTTCCAGGGATAAGCTTTCCTCAGGCCAGCATTAAAGGAATCAGAACCGATTGGAAACTGGTGCCATTTTACATACCTGCAGCGAGGTCCAAGATGCTTCAGGTTCTGCGAGTCTGGTTTAGGTCCACATCAGTCCACTCTGCATCCATAGACCGGTTCCGGCTGGGTGGTTGCTGTCTCCAGACTCTAGCACAGAGCTTAGTATGTGGTGGGTGCTTGACTCAGGAGACTGGTGTAGCACCCAAGTTGATGAACTGTTGCTAGGCTTGCTGGCAACTCCTGAGTCCTGTGTCTCCCAGGGCTCAGTCTCAGTTTCCCCATCTGGCCCATTAATTAAAATAGCTCTCTCCAGTTTTTATATTTTTATTTATTTGTTTGTTTGGAGAGAGTGAGAGAGAGTATGGGAATGCCAGGGCCTCTTGCTACTGCAAAGGAACTCCAGATGCATGCACTACTTTGTGCATCAGGCTTTATGTAGTTACTGGGGAATTTTTTTTTTTTTCGAGGTAGGGTCTCACTCTGGCTCAGGCTGACCTGGAATTCACTCTGTAGTCTCAGGGTGGCCTCGAACTCTCAGTGATACTCCTACCTCTGCCTCCTGAGTGCTGGGATTAAAGGCGTGCGCCACCACACCCGGCTGTTACTGGGGAATTTAACCCAGGTTGACAGCCTTTGCAAGCCTTTAACTGCTGAGCCATCTCCCCAGTCCCAGCTCTCTCTTACTGCTGTGCAATGCAACACCTCTAAGTGTGTATTCCACACCCATCAGAAGCTGTGAGGGTGTTCCTTCCTCTCCAGGCCATTCAGGGTTAGGATTCACACATATCTCAATCTGTAGCCAAACAGAAAAGAGAAGAAAATGTCTTTTCTCACTTAGAGACTTCTCTCAGGCTAAAGATTAATCCTTTCTGTATAGTTTTGCTTTACCCCCAATTTTAATTTTTACTTATTTGTGTGTATGCATGATAAGGTGGGGCCGTGTGTGTGTGCGTGTGCGTGTGTGTGTGTCACAGTGTGTGCATGTGTGGAGGTCAGAGGACAACCTCAGGATGTTCCTCCACTTCTGCCTTGTTTGAGACAGGGTTTCTCTTGTTCTGCCACTAAGAAGACCAGAGTAGTTGGCCCACAAGCTTTGGGGTTCTCAGTATTCCGCCTCCCATTGCCTTAGACACACTGAGATTACAGACATGTGTGCCACTTTTTCATCTGGATAAACTCTGGTTAGCAGGCTTGTGGAACAAGTACTTTTAACCACTGGGCCATCTCCTCAGGCCTCTCTTCCCAATTTTAATTCCTAGGTTCCCTTCTCGGTATTATAAAGCAGCAGCAGCTTGTGAGCGCTCTGCTCAATTCACCAGCATCTCATCCCTGAGCTTGCCACCCCTGCTACATTTAAAAATAAGTGATTGTCTGGACATTACTTATTTTGTTTTCAGGTCCTCGGTACAAAGTTCCTTGACAGAACTGATGTTTGCAGAATGCGGTCACTGTGGTTTTGCTGGCACAGCCTCAGAAATTCCTCCCTTCATTCGTGCCAAGGATCTTTACTGAGTCCTTGTTCCCAAGGGATGCAGAGGAGGAGACACAGTTCATGGTCTCCGTGAAGCTTGGAAAATAGATGAGCCACTACAATGCATGGTATTAATAATGACTGTGACTCGGAGTGGGGAGGATGCAGGGGGAGCCTGAGGAAAGAGACTTGGGAAGTCTTGGGAAGGTACAGAAGGGATCCCAGGACTAGTGAAGGCTGAGGTGAGATATACCTCAGATAAAGAACCATTACCAAGGGCTAGAGAGATGGCTTAGCGGTTAAAGCACTTGCCTGAGAAGCCTAAGGACTCTCCAGATCCCACGTAAGCCAAACACAGGAAGGTGAGACAAGCTCAAGGTCGCACATGCCCACTAGGTGGTGCAAGCATCTGGAGTTCGATTGCAGTGGCTGAGGCCCTGGCACACCAATTCTTTCTCTCTTTTTCTCTCTCACTGTCTCTTTCTCTCTCTCTCTGTCTCTCTAAAAAAAAGAAAAGAGAAAAGAACTATCGCCAAGCCCGGCTGAAGAAGTAGGAGGATCACTGTGAGTTCAAGACCATCCTGGGACTACAGAGTGAGTTCCACATCAGCCTGGGCTAGAGGGAGACCCTACCTCAAAAATTAAATAAATATAAAGAGCCATCTCCAGGTGGAAAGAGGGGAAGAAGTTTTGTTAAGCTGAGGAAAGAGCAAGTGCAGAATACTGGAGCTTCTTGGAAGGTCTGAGTCTTGTTTAAGGGAATCACAATGTAAGGCTGGGAGATGACTCAGTGAGTAAAACGTTAGTCCCCCAAGCATGATAAGCCCAGCAACCATGTAAAAGCCAGGCATAGTGGCATACCAGTACTGGGGAGGCAGAAGACAGGAGGACCCCATGCCCTGCTGGATAGTTAGTCTAGCTGAATCAGTCACTCTGGGTTCGGTGAGAGACCCTGTCTCAAAAATAAGATGTGTTGGGCAGGTGATAAAGGTAGACAGTGTCAAACTCCGGCCTCCACTCCTATGTGCACCTACATACATCTACCCTGCCTCCTCCTCATGTGTACCCAGATACATAGGAACATGTATGCATACCCACAGCACACAAAAAAACCACATGCGTACAAAAAGAAGGAAGAAGGAAAAATGCATTATGGTGGGAGCTGAGTAAGGTGCCCAGAGCTTGGGTCAAGGGAGGCACCAAATCAGATTGTGGATTTATATACCCAGAATATCCAAGAGCCACCAAAGGGTTCTTCTGAGGGGTGTGCAGAACCCGAATGATTGTCAGGGCCGCAGGCTTTGCAGGGGGCTGCTGGAAGCCAGGTGGGAGTTCAGGTGCCTGAGCTCAGGGCAGGAGGCAGTGCAAAAGTGTCCTTCAAGTTCAGAGTACTTCACTTCACTTCCCCGTGGCTTCCCTGCTCTCCCATAGTCTTCCTTTCCTTTCACATCCTTCTTGCCTATCTCCCTGGACCCCTGATGTTGAAGTACTAAAGGTATTGCACTGTTTCACCCCATCCCTGAATAGAGTGCGGCAGGTACCATGCACTCAGGCCAAGGTGTTAAGCAACAGTTTTTTACAGACTATCTAAGGGTGTAGCCATGAGGACATGAACGAATTGTTGTGTGTCTTCATGTGGTTTGAGTGTGTTCCCCAAAGGTTCATGTGCTGGAAGCTGCTGGTGTGGTGGCAATTGAGGTGGAAGGGACTTTTAAAAGGTGGGGCTTATGCAGGGTGATGAGGTCATTAGGCCACTAACCTCTGAGGAAATTAATGCTGGTGTCCTGGAATGAGCACAAGAGAAGGTTATTATAAAGCAAAGCCACCCCACACTGGCCCCTTCTGCATGTGACCCACTTGCTTTACATTTCTCCACCATGTGACACAGTCGGGGTATAGAGCTTCAAAAATCCATGTGACTTTCTGGTGATGGGTATGCACAAAACAAAGCTCTCATCTCAATAGGAATAAGAAGAGATAATCTATTTTGAGCCAAATATGAGTGACCATGGCCCCAGAACAGAGATTTACATCGTCCCAGTGTGTTCCAGCATGGAAAAATGCATGAACCTTTAGTCACAGAACAAAAGGAAGTCATCAATCAAGGTATTTTAAAATACTTTGGTAGGACTACCGGGTAGGCAGGTTACAGCAAAGCAGGGAAAACTGTTGTAGGTTTTAGATGTTATCTGATGACATTTTTAGCTTTGGGGTGGAAGCTGGTACTCTGTTAATACATGTTAAATGTTTTGCCTTACAGACACAGAGGTGGGCACTGAGTGGCTATTAAAGGGACTAAAGATAACCCAGAGAGACTCAAAATTCATCAAAGTGCTCAGAGGTGACAGTTGTTCAGTACTAAATAGTACATCTCAATCACACCCTTAAGAGCCACAGGATGGGGACACATGCTTTGCAACACTGTCTTCCAGACACTGGGTGGATGTTGAATTTTCTGATCTCACAGCGGCTTTCGTTACCTGCGTAAGACCTGCACAATATTTAGACCCATCAACATGTTGTCAAGGATATTGGAGGATGGGGGGAAAAGACATGAAAATAGAAGAGGGAATAGTTGGAAAGAATGGGTTCAGTGGAAGAGGAATGGAGGAGACAGTAATATGGAGAGATTATGATCAAAATACATTATGTACATGCATGAAAATTATCAATAAAAAAGTTTAAAAAAATGATATCCCAAGATAATTGGCCTCCTAGAATTTTTTACATAGGCTTTTGGAGAGTGGGAGGGGGTGGCACTTCAGCTTTCCCTGTTAGCCAGGAATCACATTTGTGCATGGGAAAGCCAAATGTTTCATTTTCCATGGCCCTAAGAAGGCTCATTCCTAGGATCTGACACAGATCAGGTGGAGTAGGCAGGTGAGAGTCTTTAAGGGAATGAAATAATTAGTAAAGCCATTAAGAAATAAATCCCTGGATCATATCAATTTTACCAGCCATCATGATCTGGGTCTAATTTTTTTTGTCCTCTATATCTGGTACATTTACATGTGACATATACCAGGATATTATACCAAAAGTTAAAGTAATCAAAAACTTAGAAGTAACGTTTGCCGATAAGGGGAGCAGGCATTCTTTCTTTCTCTATTTTATTTTTAAAGAGAGAAAGGGAGAGGGAGAGAGAATGGGTGTCAGGGCCACGTACCACTACAAATGAACTTTGGATGCATGCGCCACTTTGTGCATCGGCTTTATGTGGGTATTGGGGAATCAAACCTGGGTCATTCGGCACTGTGGTAAGCACTTTAACTGCTGAGTCATCTCTCCAGCCCAGGAGCAGGCATTCTTACCAACCAAAACCACTCTGTATGTGTGAGCAGTCTACTTAACAATATAGGCTTTCTGTTTTCCCTGTGCATACACTTACTCATATTTTATTAAATATTTTATTTTATGCGAAGTATTTGAATAATTTATTATTTTAATTTTAACTTGTTGTTGTTGGTCAGTTTGATTTTATAACCATAACCCATGTAACCATAACCTCATCTTTTTTTTTTTTTTTTTTTTTTTTTTGAGGTAGGGTCTCACTCTGGCCCAGGCTGACCTGGAATTCACTCTGTAGTCTCAGGGTGGCCTTGAACTCATGGCGATCCTCCTACCTCTGCCTCCCGAGTGCTGGGATTAAAGGCATGCGCCACCACACCCGGCTGGTTTTGTTTTTTGAGATAGGTTCTCATGCAGCCCAGGTTGGCCTTTGAACGAGCTATATAGCTAAGGATAACCTTGAACTTCTGGTCCTCATGCTTCCACCTCTCAATTCTAGGATTACAATCTTTTACTACCATGCCCAATGAAAGAATTTTTGTTTTGTTTTGTTTTGCTTTTATTTTTGGAGAGAAACACAGAGAGAGAGAGGGAGAGGGAGACAGATAGAGAATGGGCACGCCAACAGTCTCTCAGCTGTTGTGAACGAAATCCAGATGCGTGCACCCCCTTGTGGGCAAGTGCAGCATTGCACCCTTGCCTCACTGCATCTGGCTAAACGTGGGACCTGGAGATTGGAACCAGGTTCTTAGGCTTAGCAGGCAGGCTCCTTAACCACTAAGCCATCTCTCCATCCCAAGAATGGTTTTTAATGTTCAAATCATTCTAACTTCTATTTGTGACTAATAATTTTATTTGCTTTGTTTTTATGGTATTATACTAGATTTTAGTTTTGAGAAGTGGGTAGTCACATTACAGAAGAAAGCAGATAACAAATAGTATCACTTAAAAACATTTTTTAAACAAATTGTCTTTTCTCCATGAACCAAGTATTATTGACAGGGGTAAAATCAAGATGCTAGATTTGTAAGAATTCAGGACTCTATCATTTTTGTGGGTATAACCAAATCTCATTCTTTAAAAAAAAATATGAGAGAGAGAGAGAGAATTGGTGCACCAGGGCCTCTAGCCACTGCAATTGAATTCCAGATTTATGCACCTCCTTGTGAGCATGTGTAACCTTGTGCATCTGGCTTACATGGATTCAGGATGGTCGAACCTGGGTCCTGAGGCTTCACAGGCAAGCACTTTAACTGCTAAGCCATCTCTCTGGCCCTCATTCTTTATTTGATAATTAGAAAGGAAAATGTTACTCCAGTAAAAGTCATTTAATAACATTGTCCTTTTGTGCGTCTTGACAAAATTTAAATATTATTTAGCATTTTTCCAATTTCAGATAACTGTACTGTGGAATCCCTTGAAGACTCATTTAATTGGCAAACATGGGCTTTTAATGTATAGTTTCTTAAGTTACAAGTTTTACTTTTTTATTATTATTGTTTGGTTGCACTGGGGATTGAAACCAAGACATCATGTATGACAAGCAAGTACTCTATCACTGAGCTGTGTCCCCAGCCCATCTTACTTTTTGAAATAATATTTTTATAACTCCTATTTTGAACATGAATCTTTTCTAAGGCATTTTCTTTTTATTGTCTTTAGCAAATTTAGTCTGTTTTAAAATTT
>JAEOAD010000001.1:86995000-87020000 GCA_036365145.1 Orientallactaga sibirica | reverse complement strand
CCCCCACACCCAATACTCTAATAGCAACCAGTTGCAAGAGGGGATGGAGGCATAGGTACTTCAACCCCAGAAGACCCTTTCATGGTACCACATGGTCTACATTAAAACCAGCACCACAAAAGATAATCAGACGATCTTTTAAGTGTCGTAAATGTTCAAGTGTGGCCTTTTGGGGTACTCCCTGAAATTATGGTCTGCTCATGTCTCTCCCTCCCCTAAAGTGGATCAGGAACCAGCCCTGAAAAGAAAGGTAAAGCAAGTAATTGGGGCCATCATCCATCGTTCCAATGCTGGGCAACCCAGAGAAGCATGAATATGACCATGTGGTCACTGGCTAGGCCATCCGAGAGTCTGCGTGGAACTGGACACTGCGTGGCCAGGTTGGGTCACACCAAATAAGGATTCCTACTGACAGGTTGCGGCGCTTTCCATCAAACCTGCCTTAAACAGGCTTAAGTCCTAGATTTCAAATAGTTTGAGACCCTCGACCTCAGTCTCCACCCCCCAAAAAAATCCCCGATTTTCCGTCCCTCGTCTCTAGCTCAGCTGATTTTTCGCTTCCAAAAGAACCAGGTCTCCATCAGCCTAAGCTGGGTTGCAGCCCTAGGGTGAACCCCTGGGCCCTCCAGTCAGACGCCGGTGCTGTGGCCACCCTGGTAGTTAGCTACCAGGGACAAGAACGTCGTCCCCAGTTCTGAGCTGCGCCCTCCTCGCGGACGCGCCAGGGTCACTGCAGGCCGCACAAGGACTTCGGGGAGAAGGGGGCTCGTGCACCGGGGCGGACAGAGGCCCCAGGAGTGGCCTCTGGGGAAGCTTTGCGTGTAACTGTAGCCGTCGCGAATGAAGCCTCCGCACCGCCTCCTTGATGAGGTTTCCCGAGAGCACGAGCTGCTGCAGGAGCCGGTGAGGGTCATCGTCGCCGGTGCGGGTTTCGGGCTGGGACCCGCGCCGTTGTGGCAGGCGGCGAGACGCAGCGGCGTTGCGGAACCATCCTCGCCGGCACGGACCAGACAGAGGCTGAGGGATGCTTGGCTTGCCAGCTCCCGGAGGTCCATCAAGGCCGGGCTGAGGGGACCTTGGGGACAGCGCGTTGGGGCCTGCGGCGAGCTCCGCCACGCAGTAAGGCGCAGCCCGGCCCCGCACACGGCCGCGGTCCCCCAGGGCGCAGCGCAGGGCCCCCGGGGGAGCCGGGCCCCCAGCCTCCGCTGACCCGGGCGCACGCAACAGCGGCACGGCGGGGGCCCGGGCCTTGGCCGCCGGCAGCGCCGCCAGGGGCCTCGGGGGCTGCGGTGGCGGCGGCGGCCCCGGGGGCGCACACGGGGAGGCCGGGCTGTCGTGCGCCGCGTCCAGCTGCAGCGTCTCGCCGATCTGGGCCACCAGCCGGTCCACCTCGCCCGAGCCGCCCAGCGTCACCGACTGCTCCAGCAGGAGGAAGCTGTCCTCCTCCTCCTCCCCCTCCGCTTCCTCGCCGGCTTCCTCTTCCTCCTCCCTCCGGCACGGCATGGCCCCCCGCCCCGGCCCCCGAGGCTCTGCGGGCGTCGCTGGCGGCTCGGCTGCCCGCCGGCTCGGCGGGTCACGGCAGAGGCGGGAGCCGGACCGGGTGGGGGCCGGGGCCCGGGCCGGGGGTGGGGGACGCGGAAGCCGGGGCCACCGGGCACTCGCGCCGCGCGCCTGCAGCCGCGGGAGCCGGAATCCTGCCGGCTCCGGTTGATTTGTAAACAATGGGTGACGTCGCGCGGCTCCTACCACCGCGCGGGCCCGGGAGGTGCAGTACCCTGGGCAGCGGGAAGCCGGCGGGGTCCGGGGAGCCAAGCGAAACCTGGCTGTCCCTGAGTAGCATCTTCCTGCATGCTGCCTGCGGGGGTGTCTCGGGGAGCTGATTCTGGCGCGCCCAGCCGAGGGTGATGGGCATTCCAGCAGATGGACACCCCGGTGGATTCTGTTGGTCCCGTCCACACACAAGCGCCTACTCTTACACCTCCTCACACTCTTCCCCTCAGCATGTCAACTGCTCTGGTTTCAGCGTTTGCTTTTTTATTTATTTTTATTTATTTATTTTATTTTTTTAAGGTCTCCGTGACGGTTTCTGGCGAGGGAAAGAAGTGGAAAGAGTGAAACTGGACATCTGTAGGATGATTAGGGAAAGCAGTGGTTGACAGCGACGAACAGGAGGAAGGTCGTGTGATGATGATGGCTACATTGGAAATGGGACAAAACGGCCGCAGAATGGTTCTTGACTGGGCGCCTGCGCGTGCGGGAGCAGCGAAGGCCCGCAGTGCTGGGCGGCTAGAGGTTGCTAGCTCCCGGGGCGGGGGTAGCCCGTAATGTAAAAAGTCTTCCTAAAGATTTTATCAGCCCAGCCAGCCGGGCGTACTGGTTCACAGCACTCGGGAGGCCGAGGTAGGAGGATCTCCGTGACTTCGAAGCTAGCCTGGGCTATAGCGTGAGTTCCAAGTGGAGTAGCAGAATTGGCCAGTTCTGGGTTGAGGAAGACACCTGAGGTACATAGACCTCTGGCCTCCACATGCATATGCACATACATAATGCAAAGAAAAAAAAGAATGTAAACCTCACCGGAATATTTCCCAAACTTAATACTTGAAAATGGGGATTTGGTGGGCCAGTCCTTTATTTATTTTTTTGAGGTAGGGTCTCACTCTAGCTCAGGCTAACTTGGAATTCACTATGTAGTCTCAGGGTGGCCTTGAACTCACAGTAATCCTCCTACCTCTGCCTCCCGAGTGCTGGGATTAAAGGCGTGCACCACCATGCCTGGCTGTTTTTTTTTTTTTTTTTTTTTTTTTATTAGAGAGAGAGAGAGAGAATGAGAATGGGCGTACCAGGGCCTCTAGCCACTGCAAACAAACTCCAGATGCATGTGCCACCATGTGCATCTGGCTTAGGTGGGACCTGAAGAATTGAACCGGGGTCCTTAGGCTTTGCAGGCAAGCGCCTTAACTGCTAAGCCATCTCTCCAGCACCCGCCCCCCATTTTTTAATTTGAGAGAGTGAGAAAGACACAGAGCAAAGAGAGAGAATGAGAATGAAAATGGGCGTGCCAGAGTCTCCAGCACTGCAAACGAACTCCAGATGCTTGCGCCACCTTGGGGATCTGTCTTATATGGGTCCTGGGGAATTGAACCAAGGTCCTTGGTGTTGCAGGAAAATGCCTTAACCGCTGAGCCATCTCTACAGCCAAGTGGGCCAGTTTTTAAGAGCCAGCCTGGGGAGGAATATCTTCATAGAAATATTTAATAAAATTTAACTTAAAAATTAAACAAAATCTGCCGGGCATGGTGGCGCACGCCTTTAATCCCAGCACTCGGGAGACAGAGGTAGGAGGATTGCCATGAGTTCGAGGCCACCCTGAGACTACAGAGTGAATTCCAGGTCAGCTTGAGCTAGAGTGAGACCCTACCTCAAAAAAATTTTTTTTTAAATAAAATCAGCCAGACATGGTGGTGCACACCTTTAATCCCAGCACTTGGGAGGCAGGGGTAGGAGGATTACCATGAGTTCGAGGCCACCCTGAGACTATATAGTGAATTCCGGGTCAGCCTGGGCTAGAGTGAGACCCTACCTACCTCGAAAAAAAAAATTGAGGGGCTGGGGAGATGGCTTTGTGGTTAAGGCACATGCCTGTGAAACCTAAGGACCCAGTTTCAATTCTCCAGGTTCCATTTAAGCCAGATACACATGGTGGCACATGCATCAAGAGTTCTTTTGCAGTGGCTAGAGGCCCTGGTGCATCCATTCACACTTTCTCTTTCTCTCTCTCTCTGTCTCTAATAATAAATAAAAATAATTATTTAAAAAAATTTAATAAAATCACTGGGTGGTCCCAGGTTCTGTTCCTACCACTGCAACACACAGCACAAATACATATGCAAAAAAGTGAATGTAGGGCTGGAGGGGATGGTTCAGCGCTTAAGGCGCTTGCCAGCAATGCCAAAGGACCCAGGTTCGATTCTCCAGGGCCCATGTAAGCCATATGCGCAAGATTGCGCATGTGTCTGGAGTTCATTTGCAGTGACTAGAAGCCCTGGTGCACCCATTCTCTCTCTTGCTGCCTCTTTCTCTCTCATATAAATAAATATTTTTTAAAATATTTAATTTATTTATTTGAGAGAGAGGGAGAGAGAGAGAGAGAGAGAATGGGTACATCAGGGCCTCCAAGGCACTGCAAACGAACTCCAAATACATGTGCCTCCTTGTGCATCTGGCTTTATGTGGGACCTGGAGAATCGAACTGGGCTCCTTTGGCTTTGCAGGCAAAGGCCTTAACCGCTAAGCCATCTCTCCAGCCCCCAATAATTTTTTTAAAAATGTAGATGTAAAATGAGTGAATTTACAATATGTGCATTGTACAATAAAGTTTTAAAAATTATTCATAAAGAACTCAAACAGGAACACAGAGAAGCCAACCTAGAGAGTTTGAACTATAGAAGGCAGTGAAAAGCTACCTTTCAGTACTGAGCAGAATCCAAGCACAATAGCAGGGCTGCACAGGTGGTGAGAGGATCACTTGAGCCCATGAGCTTTAGACTTGGACAAAATAGTTTAGCAACTATCCATTGAAAAAATGAATAAAATACTGAATAGGAGGGCAAATATAGAAAGGGGGTATAAAAGAAGCAATTGGATCTTAGGGAGCCAGATAAGTAGAAAAGAAGGGTAGGCCATTCCAAGGATGAGAGGCCAGCCTGGAACTACAGAGTGAATTCCACATCAGCCTGGGCTAGGGTGAGATCCTACCTTGAAAAAACAAAAATAAAAACAAAAATAGAATTTTAGGCCGGGTGTGGTGGCGCACGCCTTTAATCCCAGCACTTGGGAGGCAGAGGTAGGAGGATCACTGAGAGTTCAAGACTACCCTGAGACTACATAGTTAATTCCAGGTCAGCCTGGACAGAGTGAGACCCTACCTCCAAAAACCAAAAAAAAAAAAAAAAAAAAAAAAAAAAGGGCTGGAGGGCTTAGTGGTTAAGGCATTTGCCTGCAAAGCCAAAGGATCCTGGTTCCCAGGACCCATGTTAGCCAGATGCACAAGGTGGCACACGCGTCTGGAGTTCACTTGCAGGGGCTGGAAGTGCTGGCATGCCCATTCTTTCTCTCTCTCTCTCTCCCTCTTTCTATGTCAAATAAATTAAAAAAAAAAAATTTTAGGATCCATCAGCCTCAGATATGGGGGACCAATAGTGTGACACCTTTCTGACCTGCCCACTCCAGGCAGGGCTAGGACTGATAGTTGGGGGGCCGGAAAGGGAGGGGAGTATGAACACCTGCCTCAAGGTTGGCAGGTGCATAGCAGGAGGATTGTGTAGCCTCCAGGGGAAAAGGATGTCTTTGAAGTCGACTGTGAGTTGACTCACTATGGGCAATTTTGTTTATTTATTTATTTTTAATTAATTAATTAATTTGAGTGAGAGGAAGAGGCAGAGAGAGGGAGAGAGAGAGAACGAACATGCCAGGGCAGCCAGCCACTGCAAATGAACTCTAGTCCAGGCTGACCTGGAATTCACTTTGTAATCTCAGGATGGCGTCGAACTCACGGTGATCTTTCTACCTCTGCCTCCCGAGTGCTGGGATTAAAGGCATGTGCCACCACGCGCTAGCTATTTATTTATTTATTTTGACATTAGATTATTATTATTATTTATGTATTAGAGACAAAGAGACAGACAGAGGGAGAGAGAAAGGGAGAGTGAGAATGGGTATGCCAGGGCCTCTAGCCACAGCAAACGAACTCCAGACACATGCACCACCATGTGCATCTGGCTTACATGGGACCTGGAGATTCAAACCAGGGTCCTTAGGCTTCGCAGGCAAATGCCTTAACCGCTAAGCCATCTCTCCAGCCCCTTAATTTTTTTCCAAATATATTTATTTACCATGTTCTTCACATATGTGTATTTTGTCATTTTGCATATGCATATAAAGTTTAAGAAAATGTTATAAGAATACTAATACAATGTATATTGAAAAAATTCATCATACCAGTGATTAACAAAATAAGCAGGGCAGGGGTAAGAGAAATCTGAAAAAAGGCAAATAAGACAATTACAAAAAAATCTTTAATTATTATTTACAAAAAAAAAAAACCCTTTAAAACCAACTTCAGATTTCTGTGTCCTGATACTCCCAGAGTGCCATGGATTTGTGCACAAGATGGAGACATGCAAACACAGGGAGCTGCTGCATGGGTCCAAATGACAGGGCCGTGAGTAGGACTTCAGCTCTCTCCACACTCCAGAATTGGCACATGGGAATCCACTGTCTCTCTAAATGATCAGGTACATGAACTGCCTGTTTCAATGGCACTTAAAACCAAGTACAGCTTCCTCTTCAGCAAGATAAGGACAGCACCACAGCATGTCACAGCATCTGATAGTTAGCACTCCATGGGGAAGGGCATGTTGAAGCAGAAATGTGAACACAGTAATGTAAAAATAGGATGAACATTAAGGGGGGGGGAAGAGATTCTGCAACAGGTATGTGTATATATATATATATATTTTTTTTTTTGCGAGGTAGGGTCTCACTCTGGTCCAGGCTGACCTGGAATTAACTATGTAGTCTCAGGGTGGCCTCGAACTCTCGGCGATCCTCCCACCTCTGCCTCCCGAGTGCTGGGATTAAAGGCGTGCGCCACCACGCCCAGCAGGTTTATATTTAAAATATAGAAAAAACAGTATCAGTTCTGAAAACAATCCATTCTAAGTTCCCTGCACTGAAAAGTTATATTTTACAGGGAAAAAAATAAACAACAACTTCACTAACTAATAGAGCTTTCCTGCAAACCCAAAACTTAACTATTATTGTTGTTGTCTACTGATGTCTAAGCTGGACATTAAATGAATTAAATGAAACGAAGAGCTCCAATCTCTCTGCTTATCCTTTAAATAATCTGGGATGATATGTAACATTTTATTTCAATGAAGGGTCTAAATACTGGATAACCTAACACAAACTTTAGTGATGTTAAAAACTAATCAAATTCTTATTATAAATTTCACTAACACAATTTACTGTATTCTTCAAAAATGTCTTACTTAGCCGGGCGTGGTGGTGCACGCCGTTAATCCCAGCACTGGGGAGGCAGAGGTAGGAGGATCACCATGAGTTCGAGGCCACCCTGAGACTACATGGTTAATTTCAGGTCAGCCTGGACCAGAGTGAGACCCTATCTCAACCCCCCCCAAAAAAAAGTCTTACTTAGTTCCTTCAATTTCAGAGTCATAAAAACCTAGATACAAAAACAATGTCTGTGACAGATGTTGCCTCAAGTGTGTATATATCTGTAAAAACAATGGCGCTGGCTGACAGATGGCGAGTGCTCTCCTGGATAAACAAGTCTTTATTTGGCTTGGGCCGTGATTTATCTTCCGCATATGTGGACCTATCTGCATTCACCACGTAAACACCAGGGTTGGCTGTTCAAAGGCTTCTTAAGTTTCGGGCGGGCTTCTCCCGGTGGTCAGAAGATTGTTCAAGGTTCCTGAATAAACTGCTGAAAGAAGAGTCCGAGCGTTAAGTCTTCCTTGCTGGTCGAGGCGGTCGCGACAAGTGGTGGCCGTCAGGGAACTCACTCTTTCTGCAGGGACTCAGAACTTTCTGCAGTCAGGGCAGTGCACTGGTAAGTTCCCAGGTAAGGTGGGAATCAGCGACAAAGCGGGGATTTTGCTCTCGGTAGAAAAAGAGGGAGCAGGAAGGGTTCAAAGGGACTCGAAAAGAGAACGGAAGTAAAGTAAAAGTTTCAAAAGAATTTTTTGCAATTTAGCCATGGGCGCTTCTCACTCGCACCCAATTTTTTTGGCTCTGAATGAGCTGCTTCGTTCAAAAAACTTAAAGATAAAGGGGAGTACCCTGGAGAGGTTTCTGGAGGAATGTGATGCCATAGCCCCTTGGTTTGCGCGCTCTGGAAGTCTTACAATCCCTTCATGGGAAAAATTGGGCGAAGATCTTGATTTTGCAGCAGACCAAGGCACGCTTAAGGGCGGGGTAAGATCGATCTGGAGGTTAGTGAGGAACTGCCTCGAGGACCAACAATGCAGTGAGGCAGTGGAAAATGGACAGGCGGCCTTAGAGATGCTACAGGAAGAAAGGTCGGAATGGGCAAATAGTGAAAAAGGGGCTAAAACAAAGAACAACTTATACCCAACACTTGAGCTAGAAGATTCAGAGTCTATGGATTCTGAAGAGGAGCTGCAGGCTCTCATAGAACAAATGGAAAGATCAAAATTAAGAAAAAGGGAGAAAAAGAGAGAGAGGGGTGATCCCGGAAAAAAAGGCCGGGCGTGGTGGCGCACGCCTTTAATCCCAGCACTCAGGAGGCAGAGGTAAGAGAATCGCCCAGAGTTCGAGGCCACCCTGAGACTACATAGTTAATTCCAGGTCAGCCTGGGCCAGAGTGAGACCCTACCTCGAAAAACCTTCTATTACAGAATTGGTCGCTTGAATTTGAAGATACCTTAAAAGAATTGAGGCTGCTGTAGTTAATGTGAATTCTACCCGCATGGACCTCTCTTTTGCATCCGAATTGTCATCTTGGCTGATCTCCGCTATGAATCATCTGAAGGAGTGGGCGGGTTTGGGGGCTTTAGCAGGCCTTCTGTTACTGGTCTCTTTGGTTTGCTTGTGGTGTCTGTGTAAAAACAATGCGGCTATGATCATTCAAAACCAAAGGCTGGAAGTCCCCAAGTCTGGCTGGCTACAACAATAGGCGCCTGTTACTGGTCTCTTTGGTTTGCCCGATCTTCTTCCTGCTCAAAGATTAGGCTGGAGTCCCCCAAGTCTGCACAACTAAAAGTTAATCTTCTTCCTGCTCAGGCATGCACTCTGGGTTAGCCCTAGAGAAGAGCATGTTTGATTGCATGCGGATGATGCCCCAGATCCCGCTGAGAAAAGGCATCTTGCAAAATACATCATCAGAGATCAGACCTTTTGTGGCTTGTTTTTTTTTTTTTTTTTTTTTGGTTTTGCGAGGTAGCTCAGGCTGACCTGATACTAGATCTCAGGGTGGCCTCGAACTCTCAGCATCCTCTACCTCTGCCTCCCGAGTGCTTTAATCGTGCGCCACCACGCCCGGCTTCTGTGGCTTGTTTTAAAACATAAAAGGGGAACTGTAGAATTTTTATTCTGCCTTCCCGGCGGCGAGTGCTCTCCTGGATAAACAAGTCTTTATTTGGCTTGGGCTGTGATCTCTTTACACAGTGGAAATCAAACCACTCACACCAGGGTTGGCTGTTCAAAGGCCTTCGGGCCACTCTGGTCAAAGATTGTTCAAGGTTCCTGAATAAACTGCTTTTTTTTGCTGGTCCAGGCGTCGCCGCATTTTATATTTTCACATAAATCACATTTTTGCTTAAGATTAGTAAGCAAGCCGGGCGTGTAGGGTCTCAGGCAGAGGTAGGAGGATCCATGAGTTCGAGGCCACCCTGAGACCTGTGAATTCCAGGTAGCCTGAGCTAGGTGAGACCCTTCAGGGAAATTTTTCTAGAGCTCAAGATATAGATCAGTGGCAGAGCATGTCTAGGTTTAATCCTTAGTACTAAAAGAGACAATTTTTATTCTGCCTTCCAAGACAATAAAGCTGTTCTTTACACAGAGTGCTTCTCCCTTAATTTTTAATTTTTTTATATTTTGGTTTTTCGAGGTATCACCCAGGCTGGAATTCACCTTGAACTCACGTGATTCTTCTACAGCCTCCTGAGTGCTGGGATTAAAGATGTGCATCATTTTTTTAAACTTTTTATTTTACTTTATTTATTAGAGAGAGAGAGAGAGAATAGGTTTGCCAGGGCCTTCAGCCACTGCAAAAGAACTCAAGACACATACGCCACCTTGTGTATCTGGCTTATGTGGGTCCTGGGGAATCGAACCTGGGTCCTTTGGCTTTGCAGGCAAGCACCTTAACTGCTAAGCCATCTCTCTAGCCCTTGGGCAATTTTAAATCATTCTCAAAGAGGGGAAAATGAAAAGCCAGCAACATCCCTAAGTGATGGGCTGACACACCTAGGACACAGCAAAGCAGACACAGGGACATCTTTATCAGTCCCTTGGTGGGACTCCCTGGGCAAGAAGATTGGGAGGAGAGGGGGAGCTAATGAGCAGAAGTATTACAAGAAGAGATGTCAAGAGAGTTGTAAGAGGTGCAAGTGAGGTTTTTTTTTATTATTATTTCTTTTTCCCTCTTTTTTTTTTTTTTTTTTTTTTTTTCACTCTAGCTCAGGCTGACCTGGAATTCACTATGTAGTCTCAAGGTGGCCTTGAATTCATGGTGATCCTTCTACCTCTGCCTCCTCAGTGCTGGGATTAAAGGCGTGCACCACCACGCCCGGCTTATTTTTTCTTGCTTTCTTTTTAATATTTTTATTTGTGTATATGAGAGAGAGAGAGAGCGGCAGATCAAGACAGAAAATGGGCATGCCAGGGCCTCTAGCCACTGCAAACAAACCCCAGATGCATGCATCACCTTGTGCATCTGGCTTATGTGGGTACTGGGGAATCAAACCTGGGTCTTTAGGCTTCACAGGCAAGTGCCTTAACTGCTAAGCCATCTCCTCAGCCTCAAGTGAGGCTTTAAACACTTCTCAGTGGAACTACTGTGGAAGCTGTGGAAGGCAAAAGTTGAAAGGTCTTGAAGCTGCTAATGCGGTAAGGAAAATATATAGCCATTGGTAAACAGGTACCTGAGCCCCTAGTGGTTAACATGGCCAGGTGGCTTTGGGCCGATACTCATGCAGTGGTATAATAGATTAATAAAACCCTCATAGGACACAGTCCAAAGATGGAAAACTTATGTCATGTACTGTATTGAATAATGTCCCCCAAATTCCCTACCAACCAGGAACATGTAAATTTGACGTTATTTTGCAGTAAAACCATATAGATGTAGTAAAATTAAGCTGAAGTCATACTAGATGGAGGTGGACCTTTATATAGTGACCAATATGCTTATAAAACAAGGAAAAGGGCTGGAGAGATGGCTTAGTGGTTAAGGCGCCTGCCTCCTAAGCCTAAGAACGCTGGTTCCAGTCTCCAGGTCCCACATTTAGCCAGATGCAGTGATGCAAGGGTGCAATGCTGCACTTGACCACAAGGGGTGCATGCATCTGGATTTCATTCGCAGCAGCTGAGAGGCTGCTGGCACGCCCATCTCTATCTGTCTTTCTCTCCCTCTCTCTCTGTATTTCTCAAAAAAAAAAAAAAAAAAAGGAAAATTTATTGAGGCGTGGTGGCGCATGCCTTTAATCCCAGCACTTGAGAGGCAAAGGTAGGAGAATCACCATGAGTTCAAGGCCACCCTGAGACTACATAGTGAATTCCAGGTCAGGACTGAGCTAGAGTGAGACCCTACCTGAAAAAAAGAGGAAAATTTGGGAGCTGGAGAGATGGCTTAGTGGTTAAGGTCCTTGTCTACGAAGCCTAAGGCCCCAGGACCCACATAAGCCAGATGTACAAGGTGGCGCATGCATCTGGAGTTCATTTGCAGTGGCTAGAGGCTATTCATATATTTAAAAAATTTATTTATTAGAGATTGAGGGATAGAGGGAGGGAAGAAGGAAAAGAGAGAATGGGCCAGGCATGGTGGCACACGCCTTTAATCCCAGCAGAGATAGGAGGATCGCTGTGAGTTCGAGGCCACCCTGAGAATACAGAGTGAATTCCAGGTCAGCCTGGGCTAGAGTGGGACCCTACTCCAAAAAACCAAAGAGAGAGAGAGAGAGAGAGAATGAACACATCAGGGCCTTTAGCCACTGAAAACAGACTCCAGATGCATGCACCACCATGTTCATCTGGCTTATGTGAGACCTGGAGAATCAAACCTGGGTTCTTAGGCTTTGCAGGCAAGTGCCTTAACTGCTAAGCCATCTCTCCAGCTCAAAATAAAATATCTAAAAAATATTTCCTTTTAAAAGGAAAATTTGGACACAGAGATATATGAGCAGAATCCCAAGGACAAAGAAACAGGCATTGTTTACATGGCTACAACTTAGACTGGCAGCTAGGTGGCTGAGAGCCTGGGCAATAGATGTTGGGTCACAGTTGGCCTAGAGGGTTTCCCTGCTCCCAGAACAAGTATCAATGTGAAGAGATGCAAAGACAAGGGTTCGATAAACCCGTAGTGGTATGTTGACCAAGGGCAACATGAGGACTCCATCTCAGAGACGATTAGGATGATCATGTAGGCTGAAGTACCTGGGACTGCACCAGGCTAGCAAATCAGCTGTATTGTGAGTGGAAAAGCCCAGGTGGGACCTTGCAGTTGTGATTGCTCACAGCTGCCAAGGGAAGGCAGTCTTGGATCTAGAGGCTTTCTGTCAGGATGCCTGTGTTAACGGAGATGTAGGCAGTGTTGGAAATTAGGAAACATGATCGGTTACCGTAGTAACTGAGATTCACTCACTCTATAGCCCAGGCTGGCCTTGAACTCATGATCCTCTTACCTCAGCCTCCCGAGTGCTGGGATTAAAGGCATACACCACCACACACCCAGCGGAATTTCTTCTCCTCCTCCTTCTTCCCTCCTTCTTCTCCTCTTTTTTTTTTTTTTCCCAAGGTAGGGTTTCACTCTAGTCTAGGCTGACCTGGAATTCACTATGTTGTCTCAGGGTGGCCTTGAACTCACTTGTGATCCTCCTACCTCAGCCTCCTGAGTGCTGGGATTAAAGGCATGTGCCACCATGCCCAACTATTTCTTCTTCTTCGTTTGGAGAGAGACACAGAGAGAGACAGAGAGAGGGATAGGAAGACAGAGAATGGGCGCCAGCAGCCTCTCAACTGCTGGGAACTAACTCCAGATGTGTGCACACCTTTGTGAGCAAGTGCGGCATTGTGCCCTTGTGTCACTGCATCTGGCTAAACGTGGGACCTGGAAATTGGAACCGGTGTTCTTAGGCTTAACAGGCAAGGCGCCTTAACCGCTAAGCCAGCTCTCCAGCCCTATTTCTTCTTTTGATTTAATTTTTTGTTGTTGTTTTTGTTTTTCAAGGTAGGGTCTTGCTCTAGCCCAGGCTGACCTGGAATTCACTATGTAGTCTCAGGGTGGCCTGGAACTCACAGAGATCCTCTTACCTCTGCCTCCTGAATGCTGGGATTAAAGGTGTGTGCCACCACACCCAACTTTGATTTAAATTTTTAAAAATTTTTATGTGGGCTAGAGACATGGCTTAGTGGTTAAGGGGTTTGCCTGCGAAGCCTAAGGACCCAAGTTTGATTCCCCAGTACCCACATAAACCAGATGCATAAGGCGGCGCAGGCATCTGGAGTCATTTAAAGTGGCTAGAGGCTCTGGTGTGCCCATTCTCCCTTTCTTCTCTTTATCTGCCTCTTTCTCTCTCTCTCAAATAAGTAAATAAATTATTAGCTGGCATGATGGCATACACCTTTAATCCCAGCACTCGAGAAGCAGAGGTAGGAAGATCACAGTGAGTTTGAGATCACCCTGAGATTACATAGTGAATTCCAGGTCAGCTTGGGCTGGAGCGAGACTCTACCTTGAAAAAAAAAATCTAAACATGGGTGCATGCACACAAATTGTGTGTATCCTTGTGTATGTCTGTGGGCACACCCAGGTCTCTTCCTGCTGCAAATGAATGCCTGTCTGGCTTTATGTGGGTGAGTGGGTGGATGGCTGAACCCAGACTGGGAGGCTTTGCAAGCAATCACCTTTAGTTGCTGAGCCATCTTCCCAGGCCCTCCTTTCTCCTCTGCCCCCCGCTTTTTCGTTGGTTTTTCCAGGTAGGATCTCACTCTAGCCCAAGCTGACCTAGAATTCACTATGTTATTTCAGGGTGGCCTTGAATTTAAGGTGATCCTCCTACCTCTGCCTACCAAGTGCTGGGATTAAAGGTGTGCACCACCACTCCTGGCTCCCTCCCTCCCCCCCTTTTTTTTTTTTTTTTTTTTTTGAGGTAGGGTCTCACTCTAGCATGTAGTCTAGTATGTAATACACTATGTAGTCTCAGGGTGGCCTTGAACTTTCGGAGATCCTCCTACCTCTGCCTCCCAAGTGCTGGAATTAAAGGCATGTGTCACCACACCAGGCCTCCTTCCCCCTTTTTTTGGAGACAGGGTTTCACAAAACTGCCCAGGCTGACCTTGAGCTTCCCAGGATTATAAGCATGTGCCACCACATCCAGCTTTTGTTTTCTTTCCTTTTTTTTTTTTTGGTCTTCTTGTCTGGATTGTGGTTGTGCTCATGAAGCTCTAACAGCCATATTGAACTCTGAGGATCTAGGACTTAAAAAAATGCAAAGAATGTAAAGAAGCCCCAAGGACAAATACAGTCCTCCCCCACTACCTATGGACCTCTTTTATGTGAGAAAGGAATAACTCATCTTGTTTAGGCCAACCAGGACTGCTTTGATGATAATGCTATTATCATCAGGAAATCTGCAAAGGTGGTTTGGAGATCATGGCCAATCAGGCCTATGAGAAGTGCTCAGAGAAGGAAGCAGAGCAAATTATATAGCTACTAACAAATATTATTATTATAAATTTTTTAATTTAGTCTTTGTTTATTAGTTATTTGCAAGGAGAGAGAGAGAGAATGAATATGGCCATGCCACAGCCTCTTGCCAATGCAAACTTTAGACATAGGCACCACTTTTGCATCTGGCTGTACATGGGTACTAGGGAACCACACCTGGGCCGTCAGGCTTTGCAAACAAGTGCCTTTAGCTGCTGAGCCATCTCTCTAGCCTCAAATATTATTTTGAGCAATTTTGTCAAATTTACATACCAGAAGATTCACCCATTAAAAGTATTTATATTCCTTCCCCCTCTCTGCCTCTTTCTCTCTGTCTCAAATAAATAAATAAAAATTTAAAAATTGGGCTGGACAGATATCTAAGTGGTTCGAGAAGCAGAGGTAGGAAGATCACAGTGAGTTTGAGATCACCCTGAGATTACATAGTGAATTCCAGGTCAGCTTGGGCTGGAGCGAGACTCTACCTTGAAAAAAAAAATCTAAACATGGGTGCATGCACACAAATTGTGTGTATCCTTGTGTATGTCTGTGGGCACACCCAGGTCTCTTCCTGCTGCAAATGAATGCCTGTCTGGCTTTATGTGGGTGAGTGGGTGGATGGCTGAACCCAGACTGGGAGGCTTTGCAAGCAATCACCTTTAGTTGCTGAGCCATCTTCCCAGGCCCTCCTTTCTCCTCTGCCCCCCCTTTTTAGTTGGTTTTCCAGGTAGGATCTCACTCTGGCCCAGAGCTGACCTAGAATTCACTATGTTATTTCAGGGTGGCCTTGAATTTAAGGTGATCCTCCTACCTCTGCCTACCAAGTGCTGGGATTAAAGGTGTGCACCACCACTCCTGGCTCCTCCCTCCCCACCTTTTTTTTTTTTTTTTTGAGGTAGGGTCTCACTCTAGCATGTAGTCTAGTATGTAATACACTATGTAGTCTCAGGGTGGCCTTGAACTTTCGGAGATCCTCCTACCTCTGCCTCCCAAGTGCTGGAATTAAAGGCATGTGTCACCACACCAGGCCTCCTTCCCCCTTTTTTGGAGACAGGGTTTCACAAAACTGCCCAGGCTGACCTTGAGCTTCCCAGGATTATAAGCATGTGCCACCACATCCAGCTTTTGTTTTCTTTTTTTTTTTTTTTTTTTTTTGGTCTTCTTGTCTGGATTGTGGTTGTGCTCATGAAGCTCTAACAGCCATATTGAATTCTGAGGATCTAGGACTTAAAAAAAATGCAAGGAATGTAAAGAAGTCCCAAGGACAAATACAGTCCTCCCCCACTACCTATGGACCTCTTTTATGTGAGAAAGGAATAACTCATCTTGTTTAGGCCAACCAGGACTGCTTTGATGATAATGCTATTATCATCAGGAAATCTGCAAAGGTGGTTTGGAGATCATGGCCAATCAGGCCTATGAGAAGTGCTCAGAGAAGGAAGCAGAGCAAATTATATAGCTACTAACAAATATTATTATTATAAATTTTTAAATTTAGTCTTTGTTTATTAGTTATTTGCAAGGAGAGAGAGAGAGAATGAATATGGCCATGCCACAGCCTCTTGCCAATGCAAACTTTAGACATAGGCACCACTTTTGCATCTGGCTGTACATGGGTACTAGGGAATCACACCTGGGCCGTCAGGCTTTGCAAACAAGTGCCTTTAGCTGCTGAGCCATCTCTCTAGCCTCAAATATTATTTTGAGCAATTTTGTCAAATTTACATACCAGAAAATTCACCCATTAAAAGTATTTATATTCCTTCCCCCTCTCTGCCTCTTTCTCTCTGTCTCAAATAAATAAATAAAAATTTAAAAATTGGGCTGGACAGATATCTAAGTGGTTGAGGCACTTGCCTACAAAGCCAAAGGACTTAGGTTCGAATCCCCAGGGCACATGTAAATCAGATGTTCAAGTGGCTCACATGTCTGGAGTTCATTTGCAGCAGCTGAAGGCCCTGGTGTGCCCATTCTCTCTCTCTATCTGAATCTTTCTCTCTCAAATAAATAAAAATTTAAAAAAATTAAAAAGTATTCAGGGCTGTAGAGATGACTTAGCAGTTAAGACACTTGCCTGCAAAGCCTAAGGACCCAGGTTTGACTCTCCAGGTCCATGTAAGCCAGATGCACAAAGTAATGCAAGCATGCAAGGTTGAACATGCACACAAGGTGGCACACAGGTTTGGTGTTCTATTGGGGTGGCTGGGGGCTCTAGCTCACCAATTCTGTTTCTCTGTCTCTCGCATTTGAAAGAAAGAAAGAAAGAAAGAAAGAAAGAAAGAAAGAAAGAAAGAAAGAAAGAAAGAATTCAGTGCAGTTGTTTTTAGGTACCTACAGAGTTGTGCCACCATCACCATCATCGAATTTTTAGAGCATTTGCATAACCCCAAAAGGAAACTTTCTTTTTTTTTTTTTTTTTTTTTTGGTTTTTCAAAGTAGGGTCTCACTCTAGCCCAGGCTGACCTGGAATTCACTCTGTAGTCTCAGGCTGGCCTCCAGTTTATTATCCCCTTTCCATGAATAAGAAAACTGAAGCATAAGCAGGGCGTGATGGCACATGCCTTTAATCCCGGCACATGCCTTTAATCCCGGCACATGCCTTTAATCCCAGCACTTGGGAGGCAGAGGTAGGAGGATCGCTGTGAGTTCAAGGCCACCCTGAGGATACAGAGTGAATTCCAGGTCAGCCTGGGCTAGAGTGAGACCCTACTTTGAAAAACAAAAAACAAAAAACAAAACAAACAAACAAATAAACAAACAAACAAAAACCCTGAAACATAGAGATCAAGTAAACTTGGCCAAGATCATATAAACTCTTAGTGCCAGAGTCAGTGCTAAGGGTGTTTTATTTTGTTTTGTTTTTTTCTGACACAGGGTCTAACTAGCCCAGGCTGGCTTGGAACTGATTCTGGAGCCCCAGGCTGGCCTCGAGGTCAGAGTGATCCTTCTACCTCAGTCTTGTCTTGTCTTGTCTAGCCTTTCCTTTCCTTTCCTTTCCTTTCCTTTCCTTTTTTCTTTTCTTTTCTTTTCTTTTCTTTTCTTTTCTTTTCTTTTCTTTTCTTTTCTTTTCTTTCTTTTGTTTGTGTATGTGTGTGGGTGTTTATGTGAGCGTGAGTACAGGCATGCATGTGCCATGATGTGTTCGTGGAGGTCAGAGGACAACTTTGGGTACTAGATCTCACCTTTTACCTTGTTTCTCGTTGTTCACTGCTGTGTTTGCCAGGCTAGTTGGCCCTCCAGCTTCCAGGCAATTCACCTGTCTCTGGTCCTTTTTGACCCCTAGGTGTGCTGGGATTACAGAGGCTGGCACTACAGTGACTAGCTTTTTATGTAAGTTTTAGGGATTGAACTCAGGTACTCAGGTATTGAGCCATTTCCCCAACCCCCTTTATCTGAGATGATTCTCATGTAGACCAGGCTGGCCTCAAACTTGCTATGTGGCTAAGGATGAACTTAGACTCCCGATCCTCTTGACTCTGCTTCCCTATGCTGAGACTACAGGTGTGTGTCATCATACCCAGTTTAAACTCACTTTGGATTGGTGCCAAAGCCCGATCTTCTCAAACCTCTTCCCAGATACCGGTACCCCAGCTCTGGAAGCTGCCTTGCTTGTTCCTTGTCTTTATTTTATTTTCTGTGTTGCACATTGAGCCCAGGGTCTTGTACACGCTGGTCAAATACTCTAGTGAGCCACAATCCAGCACTCTGCCTTGTTCCAGTTTCCTAACGCCTGTCCATATTCCTTTTAGTGCCCTGGCCAGCAGTCCTGCCCTATTTCTATCCCATTGCCCATGCCCTTCATCTTTCCTTGGCCGGCCTTGTGCCATTTGAGTCAGGCCCAGCCTCCTTCCTTTAATCCACTCTCCTGACAGATCAGTTCCTTAGTGCTCAGCTATGCTCGGGTTACCCACCACCCCCAACAGGAATAGGTCTGGGCAGCCTCCTGAGCTTCCTCTCAGCTCTTTCACATGGAATCCTGAACTCAGACACCTGGCTGTGGCCCATATTTTCAACTTAGCTTATCCTCCACCCCCACATAAGCCCTTTGCTCCTGTCACAGTGGGCCCATGCCAGCTTCCAAATATGTCTTGCATGTTTCCATCCCTCAAGCATGCCCCAGTTCCTTACATAGTAAATATCCTCCCACCATCTCCAGCTGATGATCTCCTATCCATTCTAGCCACAAACCCTCCAGGAAGCTGACTGCTCAGATAGGCAGGGCTTCCTTAGCCTCTGCCCTCCCATACCACTGATTCCTCCAGACCCTGCACTTCCTTTTCCTTGGCAACTTGGGCTCTCTAGTGTGTAAGACCAGTTCATGGGTAGAGCTGTCCTATTGGCCTAGCCTGAGTCACTTGCTTCAACCCCCATAGCCAAAGGTAGGGCCAGCCCCATTCAAAACACTTGGACTGACGTTAGGAAAGCAGAGGACCCCTAAAGAGATGTTAGAGGTTTCAAAACAAAATTATGTTCGGTAGGATGAGTGGGATGTTGTTTTCCCATAAGACCCAAAACATATAATTGTTTCATTTGTTAACTTATTATTTTTAGTGTGGGAGAGTCTATCTAGGGTCTGGCAAATTCTAGATTAGTGCCTGACATTGAGATATGTGCCTAACTCACATTAGTTCTTTGATTTAATTCACGTGTCCAACCAAAACGATTGAGTGAGACCGAATATGGTTTGTAATCCATGGGTCGTACAGTGCAGTGAGAGAAGCCAACAATAATCAGAAAATCATATAAACAATTGTAAATGCACCACAAATGTAAATGGTAACCTGGGATCCAAGGATTGAGTCTTCAGAAAGTTTTCATGTTTCCTAGTACAAATGATTATATGAAACTAACTAGGAGGCCTGAAAAGATGGTTTAGCAGTTAAAGCACTTTCCTGCAAAGGCAAAGGACCCAGGTTCAATTCCCCAAGACCCATGGAAGCCAGATGCAAAAGGTGGTGCATGCGCCTGGAGTTTGTTTGCAAAAGCTGAAGGCCCTGGTGTGCCCATTCTCTCAATCTGCCTCTTTCTCTCTCTTTCTCAGATAAATAAAAATAAAAATTTTAAAATTAGCCAGAGCCGGGCGTGGTGGCGCATGCCTTTAATCCCAGCACTCAGGAGGCAGAGGTAGGAGGATCGCCATGAGTTCAAGGCCACCCTGAGACTACACAGTGAATTCCAGGTCAGCCTGAGCTAGAGTGAGACCCTACCTCGAAAAACTGAAAAAAAAATTAGCCGGGTGTGGTGGTACACGCCTTTAATCCCAGTACTTGAGAGGCAGAGGTAGGATTGCCATGAGCTTGAGGCCATCCTGAGACTACATAGTGAGTTCCAGGTCAGCCTGTGCTAGAGTGAAACCCTACCTCAAAAAAAAAAAAAAAAATTCAGCTAGGAGAGCAAGCCTTTATTTAATAATTAGAATGCTCTCTATACATATATATATATTTCATATTTCATGTATTTGAGAGTGTAAGACCAAATCAGGAACTCCCCGGGCTCTGTCTCAGGAAAGGCGACACCCCAAATCACCCCAAGAAATGATCTTGATGCAAATTGCAAGAGGGATTTTTTTATTCCAGCGCGCTGGGGTCCCCAGTCATACGCCACGCAGGGGTAGAGGACAAATAGATAGAAGATCAACCCTAAATAAAAACAGGCTTTTAAATCGTGACTCTGGCCTAATGAGATAACCAAAAATGAGCTAACTAACTGCTTATCTGGCTTCTGTAAACTGCTTACACCATAAAAAAAAAGATTATAATATAAAAGTATATAAATAGAGATATAGGACAATAAAAAATATAAACAAAAAAAAAAAACAAAAACTAAAGTAACGCCATGACAAACTCTAGGAATATTCACAGGCCTGAGTTTCTATGTCATCTGAACTGACACAGCATTTACAGTTACTGAAAAAACCCCAGACTGCCCAGTACCCAAAATAATCCTTAAAATGAGCCAGACAAAAAAACTTTATACATACTTGTGATCCTCAAGTTACAGATAAGATGGCTTGAATGCCATAGTAACCACATAACCAATGAGCATACTACATGTACATTATTTTTAATTATTAACCAATCATGTTATAAATTCTCCTCTCCTTTATTTAAACCCAATAAAAACTTCCCTGATTCTACCCTCGGGGTCTCCAGTCCTCTACCCCTGCGTGGCGTATGACTGGGGACCCCAGCGCTGGAAATAAAAAAATCTCTTACAATTTACATCAAGATTGTTTCTTGGGGTTTTGGGTGTCAGACAGAGCCCGGGGAATTCCCGATTTGGTCTTACAAGAGAGAGACAGGTAGCCTTAGCCAGGGCCTCCTGCCACTACAAATGAACTCCAGATGCATGCAACCCTTTGTGCATCTGGCTTTACATGGATACTGGGGAATTGAATTCAGGCCATCAGGCTTTGCAAGTAAGTGCCTTTAACTGCTGAGACATCTCTCTAGCCCCTAGAATTAATTTTCTTTTTTGTGTGTATGTCTATGTGTGTTTGAGCTGGTGCAAATGATTACCAGACACTTGTGCCTCTTTTTGTGTCTGGCTTATGTGGGTGGCTGGGGAATTGAATCAGGCTGGTAGGTTTTGCAAGCAAGTGCCTGTACCTTCTGAGTCATCTTCCCAGCTTTGTGTGTGATTTTTATTTATTTATTTTTTTTTTTTTTTTTTTTTTTTTTTTTTTTTTTTTTTGGTTTTGCGAGGCAGGGTCTCACTCTGGTCCAGGCTGACCTGGAATTAACTATGTAGTCTCAGGGTGGCCTCATCTCAGTGTCCTCCTACCTCTGCCTCCCGAGTGCTGGGATTAAAGGCGTGCGCCACCATACCTGGCTTATTTATTTAGTTTTGAGGTGGGTCTTGCTGTGTGTGTATGTTTAGTTCACTGTGCAGTCTCAGGTTGGCCTCAAACTCACAGTAATCCTCCTACCTCTACCACCTGAGGGCTGGAATTAAAGGTGTGCGCTACCATGCCTGGTTCTGTGTGTGATTTTTTTTTTTTTTTCGTGGATTCACTCACCAGGCTGACCTGGAATTAACTATGTAGTCTCAGGGTGGCCTTGAGCTTTTGGCGATCCTCCTACCTCTGCCTCCTGAGTGCTGGGATTAAAGGCGTGCGCCACCACACCTGGCCCATGTGTGATTTTTTAAAAAAAAATTTGTTTATTGTGTATTTTATTTTATTTTGTAATTATTTTATTTTTTTATTTTATTTGAGAGGTAGAGAGAATGGATGCACCAGGGCATTCATCCACTGCAAATGAACCCCAGACACATGCGTCACCTATGCATCTGGCTTACGTGGATCCTGGGAATTGAACCTGGGTCCTTTGGCTTTGCAGGTGGGTGCCCTATCTTCTAAGCCATCCCTCCAGCCCCCATGTGTGATTTTTTTTTGTTTTTTTTTTTTTTTTATTTTATTTGAGAGGTAGGGTTTCACTGGTCCAGGCTGACCTGGAATTAACTATGTAGTCTCAGGGTGGCCTCGAACTTTCAGCGTGGATCCTACCTCTGCCCTCCCGGTGCTGGGATTAAAGGTGGGTGCCCTATCACGCCCAGCCATGTGTGATTTTTATGTCTCTCCAAGTCTACTGTAAACTTCTTGAGGGCTGAGGACACTTTGTGACCTTTGTGACAAGCTCAGATGCTTGTACAAGTTGTCACAAATTGCCACCGACAGTCATGCTTATCACCAGGCTTACAGTCGGTACCTGGGTAGAGTTAAGGACCTCAGGTGCATTGTGACACTTTCAGCTGAGTGCATATTTCTGCAGCACTCAGCAGTGATATTTGCTTTTAATCAGAAATCACAGCAGCTGAACAGTTGTTTTTCAGGAGAAACACGCTCCTCTCCAGAGTACCTGATTAAACAGTAACTCCAATGTAATGTCTGGTCCTCACAATACAAGGGAGGAAGATGTGTTCTCTGAGAAGGCAGGGTGGCATTCTAAATTAGTCTCAGTATGTGCCAGACACTGTGCTGCTAAGCAGCTTTCTGGGATTAGCATATTAAATTTTTTTTTTCCAAGGTAGGGTCTTGCTCTAGCTCAGGCTGACCTGGAATTCACTATGTAGTCTTAGGGTGGCCTTGAATTCATGGCAATCCTCCTACCACTGTCTCCCAAGTGCTGGGATTAAAGGTGTGTGCCACCACGCCCATCTTCATTTAATTTTTTTTTCTTGGTTTTTCTTTTCTTTTCTTTTTTTTTTGGTTTTGCAAGGTAGGGTTTCACTCTGGTCCAGGCTGACCTGGAATTAACTATGTAGTCTCAGAGTCTCAGGGTGGCCTAGAACTCTCGGCGATCCTCCTACCTCTGCCTCCTGAGTGCTGGGATTAAAGGCGTGCGCCATCACGCCTGGCATTTTCTTGGTTTTTCAAGTCAGGGTATCACTCTAGCCCAGGGTGGCCTCAAACTCATGGTGATCCTCCTACTTCAGCCTCATTTTACGTAAGTGGAAATGGGACCAGAAAGTTAAAAAACTTGTTCAAGAACACAAAGGTAGATGTAACGGAGCTGGGATTTGACCCGAGTTTACTAATTCCAGAATCTGTGCTTTTAACTACTGTGACATTTCCCCCAACGTTATATAAGAATATGATTTTTTTTCATTGAAGCAGTGGAACCAGAAATGTTCACTGAAGGGCTGATGAAGGAGTAGCTCAGTGGTAGTATAGTATATGCAGGTCACTGGGTTTGATTCTCAGCTCTGGGAAAAATAAAAGAAAAAGAAAGTTTTGGGCTGGAGAGATGGCTTAGCAGTTAAATGCTTGCCTGCGAAGCCTAAGGACCCTGGTTTGAGGCTCAATTCTCCAGGACCCACGTAAACCAGATATACAAGGGGGCGCACACATCTGGAGTTTGTTTTCAGTGGCTGGAGGCCCTGGTGCACCTATTCTCTCTCTTTCTACCTGCCTATTTCTGTATCTCAAATAAATAAATAAATAAATAATAAAATATTTTTTTAAAAAGAAAGTTTTGGTCTGGAGAGATGGCTTAGCGGTTGAGGCGCCTGCCTCCTAAATCTAAGAACACCTGTTCCAATCTCCAGGTCCCACGGTTAGTCAGATGCAAAGTGACTCAAGGGCGCAATACCGCACTTGACCACAAGGGGGCGCACACATCTGGATTTCATTCGCAGCAGCTGAGAGACTGCTGGCGCACCCATCTCTGTCTTCCTCTCCCCTCTCTGTGTCTCTCTCCAAAAAAAAAAAAAAAAAAAAAGTTTTGCTGACACATGCTGAATTTTATGTAACTTTTCATGTATTTGCTCAATAAAGATGATCTGTTAGACATAAAACTAAATGTTATATTTTTGGTTTTATTTTTATTTAATAATTTTTTATTATTTTAATATATTTTATTTATTTATCTATTTGAGAGATACAGAGAGAGTGGGAAAGAGAGAGTGAGAGAGAGAGAAAGAGAATGGGCACACAAGGGCCTCCAGCCATGGCAAACAAACTCCAGATGCATGCACCTCTTTGTGCATCTGGCTTACGTGGGTCCTGGAAAATTGAACCAGGGTCCTTTGGCTTTGCATGCAAGCTCCTTAACCACTAAGCCATCTTCTCCAGCTCTGGTTTTTATTTTTAAAAATATATTTATTTTTATTTTTATTTATTTATTTGGAAGAGAGAGAGAGGAGAAAGAGGCAGATAGAGAATTGGCGCTCAGGACCTCCAGCCACTGCAAAAGAACTCCAGATGCATGTGTCCCCTTGTGCATTGGGGTATGTGGGTCCTGGGGAGTTGAACCTGGGTCCTTTGGCTTTGCAGGCAAATGCCTTAACGGCTAAGCCATCTCTCCAGCCCTTGTTTTGGTTGTTAAAGGTTGGGTCTCGCTGTAGCCCAGGCTGACCTGGAATTTACTATGTGGACTCAGGGTGGCCTCAAACTTATGGTGATCCTCCTACCTCTGCCTCCTGAGTACTGGGATTAAAGGCATATCACCATGCCCGGCTAAATGTGATATTACTTGGACAAATTTAACAAACTTCCTATATAAATTTAGCAGTTGAAAAACCAACTTTTTTTGTTTTTAACATAATTTGTAAACTTGCTTATATTATATTTTATTTATTTTTATTTTATTTTATTTTATTTTATTTTATTTTATTTTATTTTATTTTTTTGGTTTTGTGAGGTAGGGTCTCACTCTGGTCCAGGCTGACCTGGAATTAACTATGTAGTCTCAGGGTGGCCTTGAACTCACGGCGATCCTCCTACCTCTGCCTCCCGAGTGCTGGGATTAAAGGTGTGCGCCACCATGCCCGGCATTTTTTTTTTATGGTTTTTTGAGGTAGGGTCTCACTAGCCCAGGCTGACCTGGAATCCACTATGTCATCTCAGGGTGGCCTTGAACTCACAGTGATCCTCCTACCTCTGCCTCCCACGTGCTGGGATTAAAGGTGTGTGCCACCATGCCCGGCCTGTTTATATTTGTTTAAGAAAATTTCTGGAACCAGGCATGGTGGCGTACACCTTTAATCCCAGTCTCTGGAGGTAGAGGTAGGAGGATCACCATGAAT